>OY293419.1:45552513-46152513 GCA_958502065.1 Chrysolina americana | reverse complement strand
TGGTGTATTCCCACTTGTGTTCATTCCATTTACGATCAGAATATTACTTGTACCACTGCGGTCAATCTATTATTGGAAGAAAACAAATATTAGGAGTGAGAATTCATGACTAGTGTCGCTCCCAAGTGTCTACGTAAGGTTTACTCAATCTGGTTATAACAGCGTTCATATTTGCCCTTCCAAAACTCATGTGTTCAATGTACTAACTCCCAAGTGTTTACGTACGGGTAGAACGTTCTGGTTAGACCATGATGAAAAATAACTCTTCGCAAAATGTATGTATTTTCTTTCCCTGAAATCGATTGCCAGCAAGTGGGTCAATGGATGTTTTTGGCTGCATGTGGAACTAATTTGAAGCTTTTGCCGGCATTGTGGGAGTTAAGGGCATTGCAGGCGTTACGGGCTTGAAAACGTTGAGGGCATTGAGGATGTTGAGGGCGTGGTGTAATCCCAATAGTGTTCATTTCATTTGCGGTCAGAATAATTCTTGTATCACTATTATTGCCCACACCACATGTAGATTTTTAAGAGAGGAATAGAGGAGTGACTTCACCTCCCATGTTATCGCCTGTATTGTGATTACGGAACTATATAGTCAAATCATATTATTTATAGGTGCATCTAAATACACATTTGTATAAATTCCCATTCAAAAAAATAATTTATGTTGATCATATATAGATTCAATTTCCTACCACAATGTGAATACGCATCCGATTTCAAATAGAAATATAGTAGAAATATTGAAAAACTCGATAAATCAAAATTTAAATATATATGCGTTATTGCCACAATACTAGTTAAGGTTATTATTCATTTCCAGCTATTAAACATCCATGCCATATGTGCCCCAATGGCTTTGAATTCATCATACGCCTAATTATTCATTGTTATTGTTATGTAGAACAGTGAAATTTGTGACAGTAACAAAAATTATTTGTTCGTTTCTGACCACTTCATTGCTCATTGTTGATTGTTCATTATTAGTAGTTATCAAAAATCACCGATAACTGACTGTTCATTATTAATGAGTTATTTCGGTTGTACATCGAAATGAAGTAACCCGCCTCCTGTTGAAGTTATTTTTTCTATCGACTATATATGATGAATGGGTACCAGTAACAAGTCAATAAAATCTAGTAATTATTCGACTGATTATAGAAAACCTTCTTTCTATCTATCTTAATCTATTCGGAATATTGTTTAATCAGATGAAATTTGAAATGATGGCATAAACTGTATAGATTCACAATTCGCTTATAATAAATTTATTAACAAGCTGGAAAACTATACATATACCGGGTGTCCCAGTACACATGTTCCAAAGGATTTTCTCTAACTGAGAAAAACAAAAATAGAAAATCACTTCTGGTTTTACCGGAAGTGACTCTAACTTTTTTATTCCAAATAGCACCCTGTCTATTTTTTCCAATTTTTTATTTCTACTCAAAATTACTTTTCCAACGATTTATCATATTTTGTATTTTACATTTGATCTGAAGAATAAAACGTCAATTGAAATTTCGAATTGAAAGAATTGCAGTAGGCTACGATATTTTGTGTAATGTTGATATTGAATTTAATAATTATTGATAACTTCTTCCAATTTTTTATTTCTACTCAAAATTACTTTTCCAACGATTTATCATATTTTGTATTTTACATTTGATCTGAAGAATAAAACGTCAATTGAAATTTCGAATTGAAAGAATTGCAGTAGGCTACGATATTTTGTGTAATCTTGATATTGAATTTAATAATTATTGATAACTTATGAACAATGTTTATTTTCATACCGATTATGATAATCACATCAACAGTACTATAGAGCAATATCTGAAATGTTGATTCAGCTAAAGATGTTCTGTCGTGGAACGGAAGAGTTATTTATGCAACAAGTGCAAAAATTAGGTGTTTATTGCACTCGACGTGCAATAAACTCTTTTTGCACGAAATCCATACAATACCTTTTCTACGTTCATGCAAAAACTGAAAACTGTTTCATTGTAAGGAAGACATTGTTTGTTTGAATCTATATCTGCTAAAAGTAATACAAAAACATTTTGTGTAATTTAGTTGATATTCGAAGGAACTAAATTAATTTTTAACAATTTGCATTTTTTTTTGTGATTTTATACTTATGAAATGAATATGGAATATCAGCTGATACAGAGGTGGAAAATACTGTGGAAAGAAATGTAAATATGTTGGTAGATAAAAACGACGAACAAAAAAACTCCTATTCTGCAGTGACCAAAAGAAGTAGGAAAAGTAGAGATGGGCATGCTTTAGTGGGTACCGGCATGGAAAACAAAACTGACCCCAATGAATCCGATGACTTTGGCGCATCTCCAAAACGTTTGTGGCTATATGTCGGCCGCTGCAAACCATCCTCCACACCTGAGGTCGTCAAGGAGTATTTGGAAAACCGATCTCCAGGACACGAATTCCATGTGAGCAAACTGAATTCTATGGGAAGGAATCTATCCTATAGAATTGAAGCGGACTTAAAACTAGAGAAAACATTATACACTCCTAGCTACTGGCCGAAGGGGGTTCTAGTGAAGAGATTTCGTTTTCGCGCCAACTATGATACCGATCGAAAATTCTAATTCCTCTAAACAAATTAGTATCCCACAGCAGAATCTGAAAATAATGTACGTAAACTGCCAATCCATCACAAATAAAACCGAGGAAATTGAAGTGTTACTACAAGACCATGACCCTCAAATAATATGTTTTTCCGAATCTTGGTGTACAAACCAAAATATAAACTATGTTCATTTCAGAAATTATACTTCTGCAGGTTTCTTTGTGAGACAAAACCATATACATGGTGGTGTCATGATACTAGTGAAACGGGACTTGGCTTTCAAAAATCTAGAAGTAATATGTAATTCGACACAAGAAATGCACGTGGAAAGTTGTGCTGTTGAACTGTCATTGGATACAAATAAGAGTTGTGTAATAGCTATGTATAGACCTCCAACTGGAGATATTGACAACTTTATCACACAGACAACACACATTTTGGAATACTGTACAAATAATTTTAATAATATTATTCTGTGTGGAGACCTAAATATTGATTATCACTCTTAATCAATGAAAAAAGATGTATTTCTAGATCTTATACAATCCTATCTATGAAAAACACTGATCCAACGAGGGTATTCAAAAATATTCACGGGAGAGTGACAAGAACAAAAATTTTACAAACTTACCCAAAGAAAACTATGAAGAAAATATTCACGACTTAAATTTAGCAGATCACTATGGTCTTGAGTTGAATATAAAAATAAAGTCATTTGAAAAGCAATGTTACCAAATAATTTTTAGGGATGTTGGAAAAGATAAAATAGAAAAGTTGCAATTTCACTTAACAAAGGAGGACTTTACTCCGCTAAATACCCTGGTTGAAGTCAATGAAATGTACAGAAGTTTTCTCAATATACTTACCAATGCTCTTGACTTGCACTGTCCAGTCGTGGAGAAAACAATATATGGTACATATAACCGAAAAAAAAAACTGGATAAGCGATGAAACAATCCAAATGGGAAAAATATTAAAAAACTTACATTGGCTAAAAAATAACTATGATAATGAAAGCCAGATATAGAATATAAAAACTTATCAAAGATATATAAACAAAAAATCAAAACTGAAAAAAAAGCATTTCACCAGGCAAGAATCGAAAGGATGGACAATAACGTAGATAAACAGAAACTTGTATGGAAACTTGTAAGAGAGAAAACAGGTAGAGAAAAAAATTACCCTGAAATAAAACTTAAAATTGGTAACGATACTATTGATGAAGAACAAATGATTGCAAATAGATTTTCTGAGCACTTCTCAATGAATGCTAAACTTGCAATTGAGCAACGCTTTAGCAATAATGACTATGAGTCATGTACGAAGTGCAACGTGGCTTTCAATAACTCTTTCTATTTCATACCGGTTGACGATCAAGAAATCATTCAAATAATAAAAGATCTTAAAAATACAATTTCTGTTGGAGTTGATTGCATTCCAACAAAATCGATCAAAAGTGTAGCTTACCAAATTGCTGAACCTGTAAAAAATTTGATAAATTTTTCTGTCGAATCCGGTGAATTCCCTGAAGACTTAACTGGGGATGGTCACGCCAATCTATAAAATGGATAACTATAGGCAAATAACCGTACCCTGTATTATCAGTAAAATAATCGAAAGGGCTGTGTATAAAAGATTGATATCTTATCTTGACAAATACAAGATTATCAAAGATTCACAAAACGGGTTTTATCCTGGCAGATCAACTGAAACAGCCATTTGCAATTTCGTTGAATATATCTACAAGCATCTCGACCAAAAATAGCTCGTAGGCGCGCTATTTTTCGACCTTACAAAAGCCTTCGCTTGTCTAGATCTAGACCACACAGAAACCAAATTATGGTCATTGGGCATTCGTGGAAATATATTGAAATGGCTCATGTCATTCTTGAGGAACAGGAAAATAATTGTGAAACTCAAAGGAACCCAATCAGAAATAAATAGCGTAAATCTAGGCGTCCCACAGGGATCCATTCTGGGTCCTCTGATATTCTTGATGTTCATCAATGATCTACCTGAGTATGTGGATACTGATTGTTTAGTGATGAATGCCGATGATGTAACTATAGCATTTTGTAGTGAAAACCAATGCCAACTTGATAATAAAATTACTGAACTGAATAATAGTTTCAGTAAATGGTGTTCTACTAACAGATTAATTGTCAATCACAAAAAAACCATATTGATGCAATATTCCATCAAACCGAGTAATATAGCACCTGAAGTTCATATTCACAATGCTATACTAATGGGATCAGATGTAACAAAATTCTTAGGCACATTTTTAGACTCAAACCTGTTGTTCAAAAACTGCATCGAACATATCAGTAAAAAGGTGAACAGTGGATTCTATGCCATTCTACAAATGAGAAATATGTTTGATAAACATCAGCTAATCAATATATACTACGCCCTCGTATATCCCCACATAACCTATAACCTAGTAGTTTGGGGCAATGCGGTCTCATCACAAAGATTACTGATATCACAAAAGAGAATAATACGTTTAATATTTGGAATAAAACGTACAGACTCATGCAAACCTTATTTTATTGAAAACAATCTGCTCACTGTTCCATGTATATATATCATGCGATCAATACTTTCAATAAAAACAAAACTTTCCGACTTTTTGACAAATAGTGATAACCACTCCAACAATACTAGACATGGTAACCTTCTACAGATACCATACCATAGAAAAACTTTTTTCGAAAACGCCCCTTCATATGCAGCAATCCGACTCTACAATAAGTTACCCGAGGAAATTTCACTTGAAAATAATTATAATATACTCAAAAACAAATTGAGAAAACATCTAGTAAATAAATGTTACTATAAAGTGAACGAATTTTTACAAGAATCACAATGATGCATTGATTCACTAGTGACATATCAATGGATATCCACTATGTATTTTAATTATATGTTGGTGAAATATTTTTTCAAGTATATTTTTATCATATGTTGCTGAAATATTTTTTAAGTATATTTTTTAAAGTGTTTTATATATATACAATGTTAACAATTTTATACTGACTCTTCCAATATCATGTAACAATGATCTTACTGGAATAAAAGAATTATTATTATTATTATTATTAATTATATGAAACATGTAACTATTTAAATCCCAATTCAATCTCAAAGAAAATGGGCTAAATTTGGCGTCGATTTGAAAGTTTATGTATGCCATGATGACAGAACGCTGTAGTAGAATGACAGATGAGTTCAATAAAGAACCAGTTTTTCCACCAAATATGGTTCAATAAAGATTTGTTTTTTGCATGAACGTAAAAAAGGAAATAATTCTTACTTATAATCGTAAAAAAAACTTTTCCCAAGTAGAAACCAACTATGTATTTTACCGAACGTCAAAAAAAGAATGAATATTAAAGGAAGAAAAATTACGAAGAAAGGGGACACAAGAATATAATAAGTGAAGAATATGTTCAAAATGTTGACTAATTGCTTCAACACATCTATCAGTGGAGTAGTTCACGCGAAGTAACACTTCTCAACACCTCAGCATTAAGAGCTCTAAATTCATTTCTTATTTTGTTTGGCAGAAATCCGACTGTGTTAAATCTGGAGATCATGCCATCTTATGGGGCCGTATGTGCCGATCCATCTATCTCCAATGTTTCATTCAAATGATTCCTTACTGCTATAGCAGTGTTGAGAATGAATGTTTCTACGCAAAATGAGGAAGTTCATCCCGAAGGAATTCTAGGTACCTACATTCGACCAGTTCACTTACCATCGTAAAATTTTGGACTTGAAATGAATCCATCAATCGTGCCGCACCATACATCGATTCCCCAGATAATTTGAAAATTAGTTTGTCTTAGCCAGTGTGGATTATTTTCCGACCAATAATGACAATTATATCGATTTACAGTTGTACTATTATGGAAACGACTCTCATCTGACCACAATATCGAACTGATAATACATTTTCACATGCCGTAGCTAACCAAGCAAGAAACGCAAGTCTCCTCTCGTAATCTGTGGGTAGTAATCCTTAATGCAGATGAATTTTAAATGGTTTGTATTAGGCAATTTTGAGAATGCGCTGAACTGATGAACAAGAAGTACCGCTCTCCTATTCAATGTTTCCAATAGAGATATGGGGATCAACAACCACTCTTTAGAACTGCAACAGTATGCTCTTCATCCGTAGCATTTTTTAAAGACAGTACGCTTTCTATGAAATTATCCACTTGTTGCCAAATTCGAAGCCAAGCGTGTGCAATACATAGGCTTGTCATTCGTATACCAGGGTATTTCTCACGTTATGCACGTAAGGCATCCCGCCGGTTATTTTCGCATTTTTCGTATATCAGTATCATATCCAATTTGTCTTGATTAGTGAATTTATAACCATTGCCACGGGTATTCGTTCTTGAATGTTAGTTTTTCTGACACGCACACAACTATTGTCAAAGTTACAAACAAATTTGTTCAATGGTTTTATACAGTGAGGACCAAAAGTCCGTCGCCCCCCCGTAACTTCTTCATTTTCCATATTACAAAAAAATGTTAAATACATAAGTTGTAGGGTTTCATTCGATCTCTTTAATGGTTTAAGTTTCATTCATAAAGAGTGTCTCAAAAAAGCACGGTGACTTAGAAGTTAATGTTTTCAAATGGGACACCCTGTATTTCATTGCATTATTACATTCTACGTTGAATTCTGAACAAGTTTGATGAATGGTTTTCTATCAAAAAAGTTAATAGTTTTGGACTTATGAACACTTGTAAATCATTATTTCGACTACTTTTGCGCCAGTTCAATGAGAAAATCGTAACAAATGGATCACAATGTATTCCACTTTCCTATCCTAACTTTTTGAAAGCTATCCAATGTTGCAAACTGCTGATGGCACCATGTGTAACTTACCTTGTCGTACAATTTTACAATTGTTAGAGTTGTTGAATCTCACGAAAAACTAGTACAAATGAAGTTGAAACATTTTATTAACAAATAAGGTAGTCCATAAATACAGATCAAGAATCATTAAAAACTGAAGAGATATTTTAATTTATAACTAAAAACGGTGAGTTTTTATCTATTTCAAAAGATGTTCGACATGTCCACCATGCATTTCTTGACACATAAATAGTCGGGTTGTAAACTCTTCCCTAACATTAATCAAGGTTTGAGGTGTTATTTCTGAACACACTTCAATAATTCGACGGCGCAGTTCATCTAACGACCCACAAACTGTCTTAAAAACTACGAATTTCACATAGCCCCAGAGAAAGAAATCAAGCAGTGAGAGGTCCGGTGAGCGAGCTGGCCACTCTGTTGTACCTCGACGTCCAATCCACCTACCTGGATACCTTTCATCTAAGTAATTTCTCACCTCCCGAAAATAGTGTGGTGGCGCTCCATCTTGCTGAAATGTTACATCCAAGTAAAATTCATGTGGGTTTTGCGCAACGATCTCATCGATACTGGGACTTATTGTGTCTTGCAGCATTTGGAGGTATCTGGGACCATTTAAATTTTCTTCCAAGAATATGGGACCTACAATGTGGTTACCTAAAATACCAGCCCAAACATTAATTTTTTCTGGGGAAATTGAGTATGCCCCTCGCGGAATTTATGGGGATTCTCATCACTCCAATATCTACAATTCTGGGTATTCACATTTCCATTTAGGTAAAAAGTGCTTTCATCACTAAAGCAGATGTGTTGCAAATAAAGTCGATTTGCAACAATTCTTTCTGCCATGGTCTCGCAAAATTCAAGGCGCCGGTTTGGATCATCTTCAACCAATTGGTGCAAAATTTTTATTTTGTAAGGATGGAATTTATTTTGTTTTAAAACCCTCTTTACTGATGTTTTAGAAACATCACATGTCTCAGCTACTTGCTTAGTTGATTGTTGTGGGATATTTACCATTTCGGCTAGTACTTGAATTTCAACATCTTCCGTAATTATTTTCGGCCTCCCAGATCTCGGAGCATCTTTCACGGTGCCAGTTTGGTTAAATTTTGCCACCAATTTCTGCAGATATTTTCGACACATCGGACGTTCTGGAAACCGTTCATTGAAAATGCGAATAGCAGCGTGGTAATTTCGGTTAGCTTTACCAAATATGATAACGGCTTCAACTTTGTCTGCTACTGAACGAGCCATATTAATCAACAAGAGAAATTGAAAACCGTTTGAAACAAAGTTTTGAAAACCTACAAAATGTCAATGACATTTGGCAAAAACAGATAAGAGTTTTTTTTCGTTGTCATGGATAAAATAAACGCGCCTAGCGTGCATAGCCTACCTCATTAATTTATTCGTAAACTGGTGCAAAAGTAGTCGAAATAATTATTTACAAGTGTTGATAAGTCCAAAACTATTAACTTTTTTGATAGAAAACCATTCATCAAACTTGTTCAGAATTCAACGTAGAATGTAATAATGCAATGAAATACAGGGTATCCTATTTAAAAAAATTAACTTCTAAGTCACCGTGGTTTTTTGAGACACTCTGTATGAATGAAACTTAAACCATTAAAGAGATCGAATGAAACCCTACAACTTATGTATTTAACATTTTTTTGTAATATGTAGAATAAAGAAGTTAAAGGGGGGGCGACGGACTTTTGGTCCTCACTGTATAAGAATTATCAATTCTTCCAGTTCTATTACAATTCTAATAATTTGATATTTTACGTTCTCTTCATCCTGTCGAATTGGAAATTGTGCATGAATTATCAATTTTTATTAAAGTTAAAATCAAGATTACACAAAAAATCGTAGCCTAACTGCAATACTTCCAATTTGAAATTTCAATTGTCGTTTTTTCCATCCAATAAAATGTAAAATACGAAGTGCGATACATCGTTAGAAAGATAATTTTGGGTAGTAATCAAAAATTCATAGTCACTTCCAGTCAAACCAAAAGTAACTTTCAGTTTTTGTTATTCTCAATTGAAGGTTTCTCAAACGAATTGGACATCATGAAATTTTCAAATTTTTATCTTTTGAAATGGCTGAGATAATCCATTGGAACAGGTATACTGGGACATCTGGTACATGTCTCTACCTACCATAACCAAAAATATAAACTGTGAAATATATAAAATGAAACAAGTAATAATATTGTTTTCGCTTTTCAAAATTAATAATCTATTCTGAGCAAGGGGTTATTTTAACGCCCCCAGCAGCAAAACTGTTCATTTTTGGGGGTTAGCACAATGGCAACATTTGTTGAGAATTATATGGACTATATCATATCAAAAATGTTAAAAATCTACCGAGACCTAAATTTTGTTTAGAGCAAAATGGACGACATTTCGAACAGTTTATGAGATAAGCGTGAGTAGATTTTATGTTTGCAATGTCTTTCTCGCAAATTGAATTTAATTTTGTAAAAGGAAAATAACGAACAAATAAAACATCCCACGCGTAATGAATTTATTCTTGTCAATCAAGGGTTGGAAGAGTGCCACCTACTTTTCTAACCATTTTTATTAAAAGGAGTCAATATAATACTGCATCTCAGAACAGGCAAATTCTAATTAATTTGTAATTGCGCATTCGACTGAAATGCTCGCATTCGGTGTAGGAGCGTATTTAGTGCTGCTCTGATTTGGTACAGAATTCTTGATTATATACATGCAAAAAATGCGAACTTATATAGCACAACTATCTCTGGCACGATGCACATGCAAAGTGACAAACGCATTCGACTGGACCGATCAAATTATCATAAAGCAGAACCTGTTTGCACCATCCACAAAGTACAGTGCAAAAAGATTCGAATTCATAGCGAGCGCTATTGCCAGTCGAACAGAGATTTTGCTCTAACCTCGAGTAATACATGCCAAGTCGAATAAGAATATTATTGGTACCGTGGCAGTGTATATCCAGCCGAACACACAAGCTCTATTAAGATTGAAATTAATGCACATTAGTGCAGCCAGTCGAATACACTACACTGAGGAAAAATTCTGCTATTAAAGTTTTTGCTGGGATATTTTTTGCTACTGTAATAAGAAATACTATTACTATAACAAATTACAGAATAGAAGTAGCACATTCAAATTCTATGGCAGCAAAAACGATTTTGCTTAAGGTGGTTTTTCTGCCACAGGTAGGTATAATGCTGTCACTATTAGGCAGTCAGTCTCGGACAGTAAGTTTTTCAATCAGAAAATCATAATTTCACAGGTGAATAATCACTAATGAATTACATGGCTATGGCCGTAAGGTTTTCGCTTACGATAAGTGGATTATCGCATAGAAGTTCATCCACTTACGGTAATACAGTTGTCAACATGCCACTAAAATATTACTCGAAGAACCTACTTACGACTACTTTGTTCCATGCTGTGGTTATTCGATTTTTTGCTGAAATTCTGACGGAAATTATCCCCTCCACGAACGCAACGAACATTTGAAGGTTGTTACGGTTAGAAATGAGAAAATGAAGAACTGTTGTTTCAATGTTACCGGCTGTTCTAGTCCAGCCATAGTGCCGAATAGTGCTCCTCGCAAACAAGCAACATAGGAATTATGTGATAATGGGTGAAGTGAATGAATATATTCAAATGCTATTAATAGTTATTTCGAGACATACATATTCGTGTTAAGTAATGAAGTATGTGGAATATGAATATGAAGAACTTCTCCTGAAGTTTATTCACTTGACCCATTGTCTTACATTACATGTTTCATTTCGAACTTTATTTCATGTTTGTCACTGTAAGAACACATTCCGACAAATCTTTTGCAATAATTTTTCATTGAAAACTATACAGTTACAGAAATAAATATGTGTTACCATAGCATACCTGCAACATGAATAATGCTCTATGGGCAATTGCATCCACCAGCGGTAGCAAAGTCAGATTCCTACAACTACAGCAATACCTTTTAGTCATAGGTAGGTGCACTCGCTGGCGGTAGCAAAGTTTACAAGCTACTACAAAAACATTGTCTACTAGCCATAAGTAAATGCACTCCATAGCGGTAGCAAAGTTCGAGAAACTTAGTTATTCAACAATTTCTATTCATTCCAAGTGAGTTATAATCAGCAAAGTCGACTTTATAACCACAAGTGATAGGTCGCTTGTCCCCTATGCTATTAGAGTTTCTTGTTAGGGTTATTGGATTTCTAGCTACGGTTAATAAAAAAAAATTAGTTTAGAACGCTATTTTTCGGAAACTGCCCATCAAAAAATAAAAATCAGGGTATCATTGGAAAAAGAATTGAACGCCAATCAAAATGATATGCCACTTGACCCCTCTTCCCATTCAAGATTCTGAGGTAACATCTACCCCTCCTAGGGGGTTGAACCACGAGGGCTACAGATATTTCTTGAAAGTGTCCCCCTTGAAAATAAAATTGACCTCTTTCTTCGATTCCTCATATTATTTACTGAAGGAAGATATTAAAGGCAGGAAGTTTTCAAATTGACATGCACCCTGCATATTGAATGTGGTAGTATGTTTGGATATGTTTCATTCATTTATTGATGACCACTCTGCAATTATATCATTTGATGGTAAATTATCTTTATTGTCTTGGGTATAACATTTAAATAGTCATTATTCGTGTACACAACTTCCCAAATAAACATTGACATATTAAAAGTTACTGTGGCGCCCCTTCATCCCACTAACCATTCTTTTAATGTCCAATCATAAAATTTTGTTTTGAAACGAACCCATAGTGCCTACCGATGAAGAGCTGCCATCTGCATTGCTCCTTTTATTTTACTTTTCAGAAAAAATGCGGCTGCAATCCTTTTAGGACAGGTTGGTACTATCTGACACTCAACCATAATTTCAAATATTTTCAGTTCTATCAAGCCAGTGTGATGTCGAAAATTAGTTATCCTTGCATGTGAAACATCAACAAAAAGAATTAACTCTTACAACTGCTGAAGATCGTAGATAGCGATAATATAATTGGATAGATATTTTATTACTAATCGGAAACACGTTAACTGAAAGCTGATATTTTCGATTTAGTTCCACTTTGCATATCTACGTCCAATTTCATGTCGAATCGATCTTTCCACGACGATAAATTATTCAAGGCGATATTAAGTTATTTTCCTATTCATTATCATTACAGCTCAACCGATGAAAATTACACGGCCCGAAATAGCCAACCGGCAAATCGACTCACAGTTTGTGTTCAAAGGCGTGCATACAGATCCGAAATTATTATTACGAATGAATTAATTAGAACGGGTGTTTTTGATCTGAATGGATCACGATTTACATGTTTTGAATTCTACCGAGTGGGAGTGTTATCTCTGGAACAAAATCCATGTTGTGGAAACATCACTGAAGTTGAAAAATACCGAGTGCAACATACTAACTGTCTTTAATTTTTAGATTTCTGAGGATTTGTATTATATGAATGTAGTTTTCCCCAGTACTCGTAGGAAGATGGGGGATATAGTGGAATGAGTGAACAAATCGATATTTCAACTTGACTGTTTTCCTTTCAATTACGATAACAATAATAATGTTGCAGAAAATTTATCACAATTTTATTAATGCCATTTATAATGGGCCGCGGTGGTGTGCGGGTTGAGTCCTCGCCTCATAAGCCAGAGAGCGTGAGTTCGAATCTCAGCATTGCCACCGGTCTCGTGCATGGCATCACACGTATGAAAAGGAAAGGGCTACGTCTTCCCCTAGCTCGCACAAGTCTCTGACTTTTGAGGGTTGCACGTAGGGGTGCAACCGGTTGACGGATATAACAATTTTAACAATTTTAACAATTTAGCTTGTGCTGCTCTTTCTTGTAACCATACACATACCGTTCCATACTTCGCAAACATGTAGTAATACTTGGAGTTGCGATTTTTTTTTCGACATTATTCTCATGTAGAAGACTATTTGGTGATAGCTTCGGAACTATTTCATCAGTTATCTTGAAATTTGTGAAGTAAACGAAACAACTCAGTATCTTCTTTTAAACAATACAACTGTTTTACTCCATCTATGGAGCTAAAGGTATACATATAAACTACCTCTATGATAGTTATAGCGATACATTTTACCTTGTGACATAGCGGACGGCAGCTCTACATCTAGCGGCAGTGGGTTGTGGTTCAAATAAATAAAAATAGAAAACTTTCATATACGCATTAAGAAGTCTCGAATGATTTGAGATAGAGCATTATGAAATAATAGTCGGAAATCGACAATGATGTTTCATTGATCTGAATGGGCAATAAGAATGATTATGCACAATTGAATATGGACGTGAATAAGTGACAAAAAAATTATAACATTGTGATTTTTAGAATTGTATTCAGAATTATCGACTAAAAAAATGGTAATTAAATTTGATCAGTTTCAACAAACAGTTCGATTATTTTATCTTTACCCGTGCGTCATCATTGTTATGCATATGAAATAAGTCGAGAAATTTCAGTCAAAATAAAGTCTAAATGTAGAATGACGTGGCTAATATCCCGATAAAAATTACAACGTGTAGGTAGTAAGATAATAATGAATAACTAAATTGAGTAAATTAACATTTTCAAATTCATGGAAATGGCGAACCACCAGAAAATTTGAGTTTTATTTTTTTAGTTCCAACAGAATACCGTGTGACACACACTCATTGGTACACCCCCTTTTCTTCTTTCCTTTTGTCCTTCATTTTCCAAAAATGTCAAAAAGTGCCGTCCAGAGAGCATATTCAATGTTCCAAATTTAAAAAATATTGCTGGAGATACAAAGGCGAAAAGGAATGAATGTTTAAAATTGTTTTTTTCGTTAGCCAGCTGTCGTCCCATAACGGTATCCCTCAGAAGTCGAAACTTGTGCAAGCCAAGGATTAACGAAGTCTTACCTTTTAACGTGCGATTCCTAGCACACGATATATTTCTATTATTACGAATCCAGTGACATCAGGTTTGATAGGATAATAGAACATGGAAGCAAAGATATGTTCATGGAATTTTCTCATTTGCCAGTGAGTTTACTAGAAAATTTTGACGTCCCTACTGTATTCTAATTTCAGTCACACTCATTTAAGGAAATTGTTCAAATCCCAATGACTCAGAAGTTATATTATCCACATTAATGCAATTTCTGTAGACGAAACAGTTAACGAAAAAAGTTGTTCAGAAAACTAAGTTGGAGTGCAATATTTCCGATTCCTTTGCATACTTTGATATCAAAAAATGAGTTTCCATTCAAACATGATTGAAAGTCAGAAAAGAAATCTTCTATAATTAGGTATTCAAACTTTTTCAATTACATATTCATGCATGGACACACTGTATGATGATAAATAAATGTATTTCTGAGGAGTAAAAATACACCAGTTGAAATATATTTGGTAACACATGATTAACAAAAAATTTATTCATATTAATTTATGTATTGCGAGCATGTAGAACTATGTACCATTTATAAAAGGAAAAAAATTTATATATTTAATCACTTTCAGGTTAAGAACTATCACCAATGTTTATAATGATAGGTTTAATAACCATATCACTAAGGATTTTTTCTCATTCATGCCATTTTTCAATGAGTGATTCAGTGTGTTTTACACATTTTGCCCAGGATTCAGATTGCACTTTTCTTATGCTTCATTCCACATACTCAATACTCATCACTGTATCCATCTCTGTCAATAAGTTTTTTAAGGTGGTAGGTAACCTTAATACTTCATGCCCATGTTTTCGTACCAGTTCATCTATAATATATTAGTTTTCCTTTTGGTTCACCATAATCGATTGCAATGATTATGGTTTTGTTAATTTCTCATCAAAATCAATATTATTTTCCAGTAGGCAACTAACAATTTCCGATTTTCTTGAAGAAGTGGTAGGCTTTTTATTCAAAATTTCACTGTGGTATGCTGCATTGTCCATTATTATCAAAGATTGCTCTTTCAAACTGGGAATCAACTGTGAAGTGATCCACTTGGTGAACATTGTAATATTCATTTCTCCATGATAATCTAGAGTCAAATATTTCGAACAGAACAATAAACTGGCCTCTGGAACAAACCCTTTTATAGAAGCAGCATGCTCAACAATAAATCGTTTTCCATCACATCCTTAGGGTTTGCGTACACTTTTGACATTATTATCGTGCCAAGACTTCGTTTCATTTCCTCTAAAAAAAACACTTCTCGTGGATATGAACTTTTTCGGATTTCCTGGTATTCACGTAAAATATATGCTCTTTGTGAAACAATATGAGTCTTTTCAATCAAAGCGCTTTGATTATCATCTGTTTGAAATTTAAATCCCAGCTCCTTTGGTAAAACATTCAAAGATGATTTGCACACGGAAACAATCTCCTTGTTTTTTCATCATCATCATCATTGTTCAAGGATTGAAGAGTAACATGTTTTTCTGAAAAAACAAATTCACACTAATATAGGTACATTTCAAAATTCATGCGATAGGGCTAATATTATAACTGCATTTCGAAAACGAGACACAAGTGAAGTTTCAAATTAAAAAGAAAACTAGATGTGACAATAAAGTTTGACTTTTCAACTAATATACATAAATACAATGACTTTCCTGATGAAGTTGTGATTGATGAAAATGGGGGCATTTACATTTGTTCAGAAAATTTTCTCACTAGTCAGTGTCACGTCCATCGAATGAACAGTCAATATTATCTTCATTTCCATCACCATGTAATAAGGAGGTGTACTCACTTTCTTCATACCTATCGTACAAAGTATTTCGTACTGCCATTTTCTGCCCTTCAGATAAATCAGCTGTTTTGTTTTTGAGACGACGTCTACTTTTTTCTGGAGGTGATGGAATGGGTTTAATTTCGTTTCTTATTTTGATGTACACCGGTTTTCGAGATATTTTAAATGCATCTGCAACTGTCTGAAAAACAGTAAAGAAAAGTAATGACATTTCTTTTGTGGTTTTGATTTTTACCTCTTGAACAGATGAAAGTTGTAAAAAAGGTCTACCATTCGCTCTTTACCTTTCAACACAAATTGTTGTGCTTGTGAATTAGTTCCAGGCATAATCTAAAAAAGAGTTGAAATATATTGTGAGTGTTTTTGACCTGTATGTATAGATTTAGGTAACGTTTGTTTTCTCTAATTGAGATTTTCACACTATGAATAACTCTTGTACGAATATCTCGGCAGTACGGGATTATATTCACAAAGGTCAATTGTGAGGTAAGAAATTTGTATTTGTGAATGAAACACATTATATTGTACTTACTCTGGAAGTAATGATTCCAAATGACGATTAGCCTTCAGAAAAACAGTTTTTGTAATATATTCGAATGCAAAACAAAGTAACACTGGTGACAAACAATATCCCAATAACTGATGGTAACACGCTAGTCAATACAAAGTTTGGCAAGTTTAGTTGAAATGTAAAACACTGTAGGTTTTATGGCTATCTCTTTTCACTGTTTTGAGTTTTAATACAATACCATAATTCTTAGCTTAGAAGACAAATGTTAACGAATTTTGATTTGCTCATAACAGTTGATAGAAAGAGATGTTTGATATAGGGTTTTTGATCATAAATTGATGACGCATGGGCAAAGATAAAATAATCGAACTGTATATTTGAAGAATCAGTGGTATCCGTAGGTACTATAAGTTATTTAATAAAATATTCAGGGTAATACATTAGCTATTGAGGATATTTCAGATAATCTGGCCTCAGATTATTTTTTGGTGATGGTAAATTCCAGATGTGTAAATATCCAACTTTGTACAGCAATGATATGTCTATCGACATTCAGAATTTGGACAGCTAGATTCAGTTCAACTTTAGATCGGAGTATCAGAATTCAGGACGTTAAATATAGGTATGTGGATGGCTGCAAATATCTAGATCGACCAAAGCAAGGTAGAGTATGTTTCTTCCACAAATACCTGACTGACGTGTCTCTTCGTTGAGTCCACATTCGGTGTACACCACCAGTTGTTTATACGCTCACTTTGGGGTACAGTTTTGTTTAGGATTCTTGCCAATTTGCACATTTGAAAAAGCTCCTAATGTTGGTAGTTTATCGAGTTCGGTACAGTTCGTTGGTGAGATGTTAGACGTTGAGATGTCAAAAAAGAGCACCAGACTCAGTTCAAAGGATTGTATATGATTTGGTGAAGGCAGTTGTGTTGAAGATATGCCGAAGGCGAAATTGTCTAATATTTGGCGAATGCACTATTTGTTTGAGACACCATTACCCAACCTGCCATCGAATTCTCGCTTCTTGGTCGGTTGTATGTTGAGCGGTGGAGATGTAGGCGAGGAGTAAGTACCCTAGAGATTTATAATGGCTTTGGACACCCTAATAAATAGAGACGAAAGTTCTTAATTTTTCCGTCCTTGTTGCCAGGGAATGTACTCTGTGATTGGTTACTATAAGGTCAGGGAGTATGTCATTTTCAACTGTAGCTGTCATGTCATTCAAACTCCCCGCCATTATTGTAACCAATCACAGACCGCGCCCCTGGCAACAAGGATGGAAAAAATAAGAACTTTCGTCTCTTTTTATTCGGGTGTCCAAAGCCATTAGAAATCTCTATTCATTTTAACTGAAATATCCAGAGAGTTGACTGATGGGAAAGTCGCCTAGGTTTCTGCGACTGGATCTTCTAACATTTGGCGAATGTTTTGCGTTTTGAATACGGCAAATTGTGTGTCTAATCGAGACAAGTTTATTTGTAACCTTGCATACTGAACTTGTACCAACTCATAATGAAAAAACAAAATTTCCGCCAATGTTCAGTATTGGGGCCTTTCTTCGCATCATTACTGCAATTTCATTTCATGAACCCACGTGAATATGTTTCCTTTGCTGATAAATAAATATCTTGCTTTAAGGAATCATTGGGACTTGCTCGAGTGTCCGGAGTACTCAATGAAAATCTGACATGGCCTATAAAGAAACATGATAATGGGGGCTATAAACTTATTTGGATTGGCGATATGAGTGAAAATTTTCCTAATGTTCTCAGTAAACAAGGATTGATACATAAGGAAAATACGAAATCATGCGTAGATCACATGTTTACTATGAATATTTATGATGAAAATAAAAAGATTTTGCTTCAAAATTCACATCATTTCATAACAATATTCGCATTCGAACCACTAAGATATTTCAAATTGAAAATAATTTATGAATTTTTCGTTCAATTTCATACAAAAACCTCTCCAGTTTTTTTTTCGTATGGGACACCGTTTTTATGCAAAAAAATTAAACTCCTCAACGTATTTTTCATTTCTTTATATATATTATCAGGAACTATCTTATACAATAACATTAAACCAGAACAATATCAGAAAATAACCCTAATGAATATATAGGCCCAAAGCTACAACAAATGTTCAAAATTACCTCCCTCAGAGTTGATTGTTGTTATTGTTGTTATATCCGTCAACCGGTTGCACCCCTACGTGCAACCCTCAAAATTCAGAGACTTGTGCGAGCTAGAGGAAGACGTAGCCCTTACCTTTTAATACGTGTAATGCCATGCACGAGACCGGTGGCAATGCTGAGATTCGAACTCACGCGCTCTGGCTTATGACTCAACCCGCACACCACCGCGTCCTATTTAATAGAAGATTCAACTCTTTGCATTATTGATTGTCGTATTCGAGGAAATATCCCTGGCGTATTTCTTATTTCCTCACAGCCGGCTATAGGTAATTTGATTCCTCATGTCTTCAACATTTTCGATAGGAGTGAAATAAACTATTGTGAAGTTCTTAAAGCTGTGTACACGTAACTATTCAATTTAATGAAAGAGTTGTATTTCGTGTAAGTGAAATTTACTACAATCACAGAGCGCTTTCGGCTGTTAAGCCATAATACGGTGTATAAATACTTGACGACTATAGCACCGATGATGGCTTAATAGCCAAAAGCGCTTTGCGATTGTAATAAATTTCACTTACATGAAATACAACTCTTTCATTGAATCAAATAAACTGATGACTTAAGAAAACCCCAAATGCAAAAATCTAGAGGATTTATATCCCGCGATAAAGCAGGCCAATGTTCCGTACATCTCCTATATATATATGGTCGGTGGATCAGCGGTCTAAAGCTAAGTTTTCATGTACACGAATTATTCGTTTTTCGTACGAAATCTGTCAAAAGCTGTTCAAATATATTTCGTGGCGGCAAATTTTAACTGATGGTACGAATAAATTCAAGAAGTTGAAATAAAGTCAACTTGTCCGAAATTTTAAAGGAAAACAATGATCAGTGCGATTATGTATGTTTGTTTCTAGGCATATTAAAAATTTCAATGTTAAATATGGACAGCAATCTCATGATTAATAATATAAGGATAAGAACAGCCGTAATATTATATACATTACTGATTTTGTTAACCTATTGGAATTTTGAAATAAATAAAAAGGGCTCCCAAACGTTTTTGGGTGGGACCTATTTTCATACTACGAAAATTACTTGGCAATCACCACAGCTTAATAAACGAGCTGGGGAATTCACTTGAGAAAATGGACGGTAAATTAGGGGGTTGACGTTGAATATTTCGTTTTTTCCGTGAAGGCATTTCGCACAAATGAAAACCGCTCAAAATATCATTCGTACGAAAAAATTACATTTCTTTCAAATTTCCTACGAAAAATCGAAAATTCGGATGCATGGAAACTTAGCTCAATGCACAGGCCGTTCGAAACTCCAGCATAGCAATAGTCGGTTCGAATCCGATGTAGGTACGAGAATTTTTCTCAACTACTTTATATCGGATCGATAGGCGGCCGCATGCCTTGTTGAAAAGCAAGTGTATTGTGAGTTGTCTAGATGCCAATCTCGTCTAGTGCTAGCTTGGAGTGCACACCGACCACTCAAGGTGGTGCTGTAGGTTTTTCGGGTTTTCCTGCAACTGAAAAGTGAATACATCACCTAAAACATCAGAAAGTCGCCCCGGAGCGTCACGGCAAATAATAATAATAGCCGTCCTCTACCCGCACAGGCTATGCCTTTGGGTACACTCAACTATTGTTCATGAGGGAGTATCATTATTATTATATATATGTATATATATATGTTCAGATAGGTTTCCGCGGTCAGATATTTGAAAACTAAAAGTTCGGGTTGAACCGCGTCTAGAATTTGTTGAAATTCGACGTTTCGGCTCCGATTTTGGAGCCATTTTCAAGAACTGAAATAGAACGAAAATTAATGAAAGGTTAAAACGTAATTCTACGCTGAGGTCTCAATCTGCCTACTCCTCAGATATAATTACGTCAGGTTTTTGTGACTTGACGTCGGGGTCTCAATCTGCCTACTCCCCATGTCTCGTCACTGGTTCTCTCTAAGGTCTCAATCTGCCTACTCGTTCGAGAGAACTGAGGAATTTTGGGTTGAGGAACTGTATTTATAGTGGACGTGGCTGTAATGGCCGTGTGCAATGTATTGGCGCGAGGTGAACTATGGGCGGAAACTGAATTGGCGCTAGATGAGCTATGTGCGGGAACTTGGTTGGCGCTAAGTGAGCTGTGTGCGGGAACTGGGTTGGTGGGAAATGAGTTTATGCGTGCAATGAGAGGTTTCCAGGTATTGGGAAGTCTACGTCCGTCGTCGCGAGTGTTGAGGCAATTGGGGCGCTTCTCTATCTCAAGGGCTTCTCGGATGATCCTGGTTTGCAGCGTTTTCTCGGTGGAAATTGTTTTTGTGTTTTTGAAGTCTATTTTGTGACCTGTGTCTTCTCGATGTTTATAAAGTGCGGAAGTGGAAGATGCCTGACGCACAGCAAGTTCGTGTTCGTAGACTCTGGAAGTTACTCGTCTGTTAGTCTGGCCAATATAAGTTCTCGGGCAGTCTGAACATGGTATTTCATATATACCTTGAGAATCGTTTGGTATTGTGTCCTTGGGAGATCTGAGGAATTTGAATATTTGGTTGTTGGCCGTGAATATTGTTTTTATCTCGTGATTTCTCAAGATATTACTGATTTTGTCTGTCACACCTTTGATGTATGGTAGGAAAGCTTTGTGTGGCTGAATACTCTGTAGTGGATCGTTCGTTTTTGGAGGACGGGTCAGTTGATGGCGGATAGACTTGTCGATTAGCGAATTGTTGTAACCATTTTGGAGTAAGGCTGATTTCAGTTTGTCCAGCTCTTGTGGTCTATTCTGGTTGTCGGTAAGCTGAATTGATCTGTATATCAGGGAGTTCAATACGGAGTTTGTTTGTGCTGGATGGTGATGAGAGTTTGCGTGTAGGTATCGGTTGGTGTGGGTCTGTTTCCTGTGTACTGTGTGGGTGAAAGAGTTGTTGGATTTCGTGATGAGAACGTCCAGGAAAGCTAGGGAGTTGTTCATTTCAGTCTCCATTGTGAATTTCATGTTGGGATGGATATCGTTTAGGTGATCTAAGAACGTGTTTAAGATTTCGTAACCATGAGGCCATATGACGAAAATGTCGTCAACGTATCTGAACCAGCAAGTAGGCTTGTGGTCAAATGCTTCTACAGCCCTGGTTTCGAAGTCTTCCATGAAAAGGTTTGCAAGGACTGGAGAAAGGGGGGAACCCATGGGAGCACCTTTCACTTGTTTGTAGTAAGTTCCTTGGAAGAGGAAGTACGTGTTGTTCATACAGTGACTGATGAGGTCCAGGGTGTCTTTTGGAATTCTGTGTTTAGTTTTAAGGATTTCTAGCGTGTCCGTTAGGGGAATGTTTGTGAAGAGGGAGACAACATCGAAGCTCACTAGGATATCGGTGTTCTGGATTCTATAGGATTTGAGAAGGTCTAAGAAGTGGAATGAATTTTTCACGTAGGATGAAGCTTCTTCTGCTCGTGGCTGAAGAGTACTCGCCAGATACTTGGCCAGGTTCTGGGTTGGTGAACCAAAGGCACTGACAATAGGTCGTAGTGGGATATCAGGCTTGTGTATTTTTGGTAGTCCGTAGATACGAGGGGTGCGTGATGACTTCTCTCTAGGGATAGTGGCTTTCTTGGTTTCGGCTGGTAGTTTAGAATTATTGATCAGATTTTTGGTCTTCTTTTCGAGGTAGGTTGTCGGGTCTCGTTGGGTGATCTGATACTCGGACGAGTTTAACAGTGTGCTCATTTTGTCTACATAATCTGAGGTATTCAGAACTACCGTGGCGTTGCCTTTGTCTGCTGGGAGAATGATTATGTCAGGGTTGTTGTGGAGGTTTCTGAGGCAATGTTTTTCGGCAGGTGTCTTCATTTGTTTCATCGTCGCACAAACCTGAAAAACTGGATTCAGTCGATACACCAGAGTGTTCGGACATCACGAGTGATTGGCATTTTCAAGAGAGATTTTTTTTTGTAGTTGACATCTACTCAATTGTTTATCGATTGCCTGACATTCGACATCCGTTGTGTTGGTGTTCTTGCCTCTGATTGGTCCATAGCGTTAGATAATATTATCGAGTTGGTACTATTTGCGAGTTGAGCTTTTTTCAATTGTAGTCCTTCTTCGGTTCCGTTGAAGTTGTTGTGGTATTTCTGGATTTCAATAGCTTCCCAGAAGAGTCTTGGGTAATAAGCAGATGTTGTAGAAATGACTTGGGTTTCTTCAAATTTTACTTTGTGATTATCGTGGTTGAGAGTATAATCTGTGACAGCAGATTCATCTGTGTGCCCTAACCGACAATTGGCCTTGTGCTCTTTGATTCTTGTTTCAATGAGACGTTCAGATGTTCTGATATAAACGCTGCGACAGGAACATGGAATGCGGTATGTCCCACAGGAGCTCAGCACGTCGTTTGTCATTCGCTGTGCCAATCACGTGTTGGCGAAACGTCGATTCTAAGTCGTAATCAACGTCGGCCTCACAACCCGAAAAGTTATCATGTAAGTACCGATGGCCGCGAAAGTCTTTTACAATTTATTAAATGTATTTTACTTTCGATGGTTGAAATGGATGGAGAACACAACATAAATTATATTTTTTCCACTTATGAAGACGGGAGTAATATCCGATATTTTTAAGTAATTTCATATAAAAGCTTCAATTAAGCACACTTATCCCGAGGTCCTCCTCGAGCACCTCAATACAAAATACAACCGACAAGAGAATATCCCGTTTAACGCGAATTCCTGTCGACTTGATCCTTCTTCCGACGACAAATTATTCAAATCTGAGTTATACCCGTATTCATTACCATTATATCAGACTCCGCCAACCGCCCTACAGGTTATATGCTCAAAGGCGTTTGCACCAACCAAACTGAAGTTATCGTTACGAATGAATGAATAAGCATGGCCCTCGAGGTAGGAGAATTTCCAAAAGTTTTGTTGGTGTAGTGAAATCTTAGCACTTACCTTAGGGCGCCTTCTGCGATGCGTGGAAACTACGATGGTGGCAGTTTTGTTTACCTAGAAGACCGAAGTTACAGTTGAAGGCTGAATTGATACTTAGATTACCTATTCGCTAACTACGGCTGTGATGAAATAATATTGTTTCCAAGTCCACATGTGGAAATATATGTCTTGGTTCATGTATAGAAGGTTCAATTTTGAGAAAGGCGTTTAATTTGAGATATCCTAATAAAATTGTCAATTTCAATTTCTTTGAAACACATTTTCGTTGTTGTAGCAGTACCTTTACTGTTTGTCTATGAGTTCTTGTTCACACGCTACACTTCATTTTAAGAAAATAAAAATTCTGCGAAAACATTGACTAAGAGTTTGTCTCAAAACACATCAAAGGACCCCTTCGAAAACATATGGAAAATTGGCTCTTGGTAAAATAGGCGTGGACACGAAAAAATATTTTTGCTCTAAATGTGTTTTCAAACACATAATACATGTACAGAAAATATTTGTTGAGTCAAATTTCAATTACAGCTGGTATAATTTCTTTCTGAAAGATAGCAAATTTTGAAGGTTCTAATATTGGCGCTCTTAGTGACGTACGTGCCCGAGCAGCCAATAGGCGTAATCGGGTTGATTCTGACGTTTAACGGCAATGTTGCCAAGCTTCTAAAACTATAAACCACAGAACATAATACCTTATAGAAGTGACAGATGACACTATTCCCAATGTCAAACGACGATGGCGAATTTGAAAGGTGTGAAAACCACCGTGAAAACATTGGATCTGTTATGGATAGTTTTTAATATTGTAATTAAATAAAAATTATGTTCGAGAGAGAAAGCTAGTTATTTATTTTTATTTTGCCCCAAAAGTATTTCAGAGTTTGAATATTTTTTTCCCGTTTGTAGGTACTAGTTGAGTGGATGACTATAAACCATAAACCTGGTTATTTACGAAAGCGGTTCCTGAAAAAAAGTCACCATTATGTCATTAGAATCACAGAACGACAATCATCATAGGTAACAGTTAATACTTTTCCGCTAAAGGCGGAATTAGCGGATGCATGAACATAATTTATTCACTAATGTAAGAGGCGTTCTGAAAAATCTAATACAAAAAAATTGCAATTCCTTCAAACTGAAGAAAAACAAGACCACTCCTTTTGTACGATACCATTTTGAGTATGCGTATTGCTGCATTACTTGTCGACCACAGATTTCAAAATTTCTTCATCTCAACATTTGTGTTTTGTCGACATAACATAAGTTTGGCAACGTTGCTAATTTAATTGACGCTGTCAACTGTGGGATTGGTTGCTCGGGGTAGTCCGTCACAATGGCGTTAAAAAGAAGCCATTTGAATTTATGAACTTTAAATATTTTTTCAATTTTCAATTTAATTTTTTTCAAGTTTCAGACAACTCACATAAAAACAAGAACATTGTCAATAGAGTATTCATACGCCGTAGAATCCATTAAAAATATTTTGAAAATTTCGTGTTCTCGCCTATTGTCTAAAATTGTATTATGTTGCAGTAGCATGGGTCGTTATGTATCGTTTCTGAGATATAAGCGGTCAAAGTTCGTCAAAACGTCGTTAGGTGGGATGATAGTACATTGGGATCTATATGGGACATTGTCAAAAATATCGTTTTTCGGAATTTTTTATACCACTATTCTGGAAGAAACAGGTCATATTTTGGTGAGACATCATAGTTTCAGTTTATTCTAATCGATTGAAATGTAATTAGTTTCTTGATAACTCTTCCCGTTTGAAATATAATTTGCTTTAAATTTTGGAAAATACCTCTTTACCTAATGAAAACAACTGACAGATCATCTTTGACTGCAAAATACTGGTAGATTTTGCCAGAAGTTTAATACTATCCTTGCTGTCCAGGTGTTCAATGTATATTTGGCAAAACTTGGTGAGATGCCAACGGCAAGTTCTAGTCCAGTAAATCTATTTGCGGCACCTCTTGCAAGAAGGTCCTCCATTTCATTGCCCTCCGTACCGGAGTGGCCAGAAATCCAGATCAGAGACAGACTGTTTATTCTTCCTATTGAGGAGAGTCCAGTGCTTTCAAAGCCGCTTGACTGTTCGAGAAAATTTTCTTTGTGTGGGGTTAGTTTCTTCTAGTCTCTCTACTCATAGATCGATGGCGTGAATTTCCGCCTGGAATACTTTCGCATATAATCCTAGACAGGTCGATGATTATGTTCTAGGTATACGACTGTATACATCTGCACCAGAACCTGAAGGTGTATTTGAACCGTCTGTGATCCAACAGTAATCTGCTCTCAGTAATTCCTCTTCTTGAAGGGCTCATTCGGACTCTTCGGAATTAGAAATGCATAAAATAGGTCAAAATTCACTATTAATGGCATTATATATAAGAGATCATACCAAGAATGCTGTGTCAATCAGCAGTCTGTTACGCTCTGTACAAGTCTGTTGCATGCAATTGGTAAAACTTCAAGTAACAATAAGACTGAAAATGAAGAAATTTGGTGTACACTATCACAATGTACACAGCATAATTCACCGTTCAACACTATTTTTTATTAAAAAACGGCATCGTTCATCCAAAAATTCAACCCTATTTTGCGAACATCAGAAACAACAAGTTTATGCAGAATCGTGAATTTATTCATGTCAGGTAACGTTGATCTTTGCATATTTGCAAGGCCAACTTTTCTGACCATTTAACTTCAACATAAATAGGAAATTATTCATTCACGTTTTTTCCCAGTTACCAACTTGACATGAATAAAATTCTCTAACCATTTTGCCTAAATTTGTTGTTTATATAGTCATAAAACGGGATGAGTTTTTTCATAAAAAGTGCTATTTTCAATGAATAAAAAGTGAGAAACAGGTTTAATAGGGTGTTAACATTCTGATAAGAAGGTAGAATGTTGAGTGATTTTTTCGGCTTTTTTCGCGGTAGAAATGTGTCCTAGAAAATGCCATTTATCACTCAAAAATAGGTCCATTTTTCCTAAGTTACTTTTGACTGCTAAAAATTTCATTGGGATTTTCATTTGGGAGTTCATATTACGTGAGTTTCAGAAGAAAATAATTTGGTAGCTTGTGGCTATTAGTTAACGGAATTTTACTTTAATTTTTTTTACTATTTTGCAAATGAGCAACAACGCGTCAACTACAGCTACATCAAATAGGCTTTTAACTTTAATTGGCTTCAACCTCACCTCAATATTATTTCATCATGAATAATATCTAAATGTTTAATCCATCAAAATGCAATAGATTTCAAAAGTCTCCTTAATATCTAGAAGCTAATTTCAGTTCTATATCTCCAAAAATAGAACCCATGGTTACAATTTCCTTATTTTTCAATTGAATGATTATGCCTATAGTGGAACTCCTCTCGCTTTGCTCTCTTCCAAGTTTTTTTACACCTCCCAGAGAATAGTTTACCAATACTCTCTCATCCAAACTCTTTAATAGTTCCTGTTGCACAATACTCTTTCCTGCTAACTTCTTCAGCAGGAGAATATAAATTTATTTTTCGTATCCCTTTTTTGGAGGACTGTTGGTAAAACTGATCAATTTCAATATCACTTTTTCAACATAACGCAAAAATAATCAAGCCTAAGCCACTCCTCCATAATTCACAGAAACAGTCAACGTCATTTAACATGAAAAAAAAAAATGTATTAACCATGGTCTACTTGCATTCCAACCGATAAAAAATTAACAAATGCATTGAAGAGATGATTACTTTTCCAATAATAATAGTCATTATTTGGAATTGAATTATAGATGTACTACTGAATGTACTCGATTATTTCTATGAACATAACTGCAACGGATACAAAAGGCCGCTAGTGTTTTTTCCCTGAAAATTATTACATTTTATAAAGAGGATGAAAATTATATGAAAAATCATTGGGATGAGCTGGATTATTCTTATAACTAGCTGCGAATCCAGGCGATGCCCGGGTCAAAATACACCGCAGGCTTAATGGTTATAGAATCAGTTTTCTCATCTCATATACAGTGTGTTTCATTTCTCATGAAAACAGCCTCGTATCTTCTGTAATTTTTGACGAAAAATCATGAAATATTCAGGATCTACAGATACACTAGAGATGTACTTTATGCACGAAAGGGGTCATCCTACGTGATATATACTGCACGTCAACAGCGATGAAACCCCTTATTTTTCCGGAAAGTTATAGTAGGGAGCAAAATGAGTCCGAAATTCCTTCGGATTCATGATTAGGATCCCCAAATTACTACTAATATTCCTGTCTCCTGGAAAAATGTCGATTCTGAAAAATTTCAATTTGTTTCACTTACCATGGAAACGCCCTCGTGTATATAATGACCTATTTTGTGCAGTTAGTTCATGTCTAGTGTATATCTATCTATCCTAAGAATTTCATGGTTCTAGGTCAAAAATTACGGAAGATGCGGGGGCGTTTCCATAAGAAGTGAAACAAATTAGAAATTTTTAGGACTAAAATTTTCCAGGAGACAGGTGAATTAGAAGTAATTTTGGGAACCTGAATAAGAACCCTAAGGAATTTTGGGCCAATTTTGCCCCATAATATAATTTTCCGGAAAAATGGGTGGTTCCATCCAGGGTTTCATCGAGACAAGAAATCTCGTCTCGAAGGCACTGTCTCGTCTCGTCTCGATTATCGAGACGAGAAATAAACAAACTCTCGTCTCGATGTTTTTCTCGAAGAAAATATCTCGATCTCGATCTCGATTCGAGACTCTCAAAATTTCGAGTCTCGAAATCAAAAACTGAATGTTATCAAAAAATGTGATGTATAAGTTATAAAGTATAACACAAGGCCGAGGTTGCACCAAAATACAGGGTATTACATTTTAAAAAATTACGTTGAAATACAGAGGCTTGTAATCATCTGGAAAAAATTACAGCAAGACGATGAATGGATGAACAGAACGAACCTACCGTTAGCTGGCGTCATGGAACTTCTGGAATGTTGCCTGCGCAATTGCTATTTTCAGGAAAAGGACCGTTTTTTCGCTCAAGTAGATGGACTGTCAATGGGATCCAAACTGTCACCGATCATAGCGAACATTTACATAGAGTGGTTCGAAGCTTTCACCTTAGACAAAGCCGAGAAAAAGCCTCAGATGTGGCTGAGATATGTTGATGACACTTTTGTCATATGGGACCATGGAGACGATGATCTTGATGCCTTTTTACAGTTCCTTAACAACATCAGGCCATCCATAAACTTCATAATGGAGAAAGGAAGCCCGGATGGACTACTCTTTCTTGACGTGAAAGTCCAGAACATAAATGGTAGGTACCAAACGTCAGTGTACCGGAAACCAACGCACACTGGACAATATTTGAACTTTGGTTCCAACCATCAGGGGGCGACGAAGAGAGGTATTGTCCGCTCATTGGTTGACCGCGCCTACAACTTGTGTAACACCGACGAAAGTCTGGCTAATGAGCTCAACCACATCAAGAGAGACTTACGTCAAAATAGGTACCCTGAGAAATATATAACAGCAGTCCTTAATCGCAGAAGAGATGACTCAAATAGAACAGATGACCCATCATTACCGACTTTAACTCTTCCCTACGTGAGCGGATTATCAGAAAAGATAAAGCGAATTGGATCGAGGTACAATATCCAAACATACTTCAGGTCTAGTAACACCATCCGCAGCCAACTCACGAAGACGAGACCTCCTCACGAGCACAGTGACTCGAAAAATTGCATTTACCGGGTTCCGTGTGAATATGGAAAGGATTATATTGGAGAAACGAAGTGGCCACTCAACGTAAGAATCAGTGAACACAAAAAAGCACCCAACGAGGGGAAACATTAAAGTCGGGGATAGCGGAGTATGTTTGGACGAACCATCATAACATAAAATGGTCGGAAGCCGAGACGATCCAAAAGGAAACGCATTGGTACAAAATAAAGCTCATCGAGTCGGCGTACATCATGAGGAATGATGTGTTCAGTCATCCTAGCGTGGAGATTCGGAATGTGTGGAAGCCTCTCATCAATCGATTAGATAGACTGAAATTGCGTTAAACAATACGGTGTCATGGTAATAATGTTGGTACTACTCAACTCTTTTACCACTGGGTTCAGTCGTTATCACAACATTCAATTACCGAACTACTTGTAGGTACTTAACGACACAATTATATATAAAACATTTCCCGGGTTTATGTCACTGTTCACACACTTGAAAACGGTAATAAATTTTTAATTGCCGAAACGTTGTCATAAAATACATACAGAGAATTTATTTTCTTTGCTTTCTTTAGACAATGGAAGCCCTGAACTATTCTACACAAAGTAACTCATTGTCAACCACCTTCAACTGACTGAAGCTATATGTTATGAACTAAAAGCAACGTATAACAAAAAAAACGCCGAGTATCAGCACAAAAATAAACAACATTGTTTCAAATAAATGAAAATTAAACGAGTCCTTGATATTTTATATTATTCTTTTATCCATACATTTAAAATTTACCTAGGTACGAAATGTGAAAGTTCAAAATTGTTTCTTCGTTCGTGAAGAGAAGAATGTACCAACACCAGCACCAAACTTTTTTTTTATAATGGAAACAGTCGTGTGTTGAAAAAAAAATTATCGGTATTAATCAAATTATTTTATTTCAATAGTAGGGGTCGCAGTACTGCATAGTGAAATTTATGCAAATCTGGTGCCATAAGAATATCCTTAGAAGTAATATAGTAATATGCTCGAACTAAGTTGAATTCATGGCCCATTCCCTTTATAGAATTTCTTTACCCTGAAATTTTTTAGCATAGTTTTTATTTTCTCATTTCTCGAAGTGTTTTTCTCGATCTTGTTCTCGAAAAAACCCATTAGTCTCGTCTCGATCTCGTCTCGAAATAGAGACGAGACGAGAAATCTGGAATTTCGAGAGTCTCGTGAAACCCTGGACTTCCATCGCTGTTGGCGTGCAGTGTATATCACGTAGGGTGATCCCCTTTGAAGAGTGAGCTGATATCTAGTGTTTCTATCGATCCTGGAAATTTCATGATTCCACGTTGAAAATTACGGAAGATACGGATGTGTTTCAAACTGCTTATTCCTAATTCCAAGTCGAAATCCCGACTTCAAAGTCAGAATCCTGAAATTAAAGTCGGGATCCCGAAATTGAAGTCGAGATTATAAAAAAATAAAAACAGAGGCCCTTCAGCGCCTCCGTAATATTGTCTTTAGGTCGATCCAGTGTGGTGATTTGTGTTAAGGATATTTTGAACTGTCTCTTTTTCAACAAATTGTCTATTATATTTGGAGAATAGCCATTACGACATTTCGGAAAAAATAGCTTCATGAAGGAGGTATGGCAACGTGCTGGAGTAGGACAGAGTTCTTCGTATCGTAAGAGTGTTTCAGGTCACCGCTTCATTCTAATAGACTCGAAATGTGCGAAGCTAGTAGAATGATACGGAGGAGTCCAGACTGTTCCCAACTGACGATTCATCGTGATATATAAGAAATTACGGATAATACTTCGTTGATCTAGAGAAATATAGGCTTACATACCAAAAAGAAAAGACCTATTTTTCAATTATTTACAGGGTAATCTTCAAAGTAAAACGAGCCTAATCGATTACCAATATTTTTTAGGCCATCAATAATATTTTTCAGTGAAACATGTATCAGAATATGATGAACTGACCTTCATCGAAAATAATTCACGACTTGTAATCTCATACTGGTCGATTAAAAAATTATGACCATAAATAACTCAGTATTTCTGAGTCGTACTATATATTTCGAAGTAGGTACGATTTCTTTAGAAAATAAATTCTGAATGTATACCAATTTGAAAAAATCCACCAAGTGATTCCAAACAAATAAGCAAAATAAAATTTCATCTGATAAATTCTTTGATTTCACATCAGTTTATCGAGTAACGATATTTCAGTCGACATCATCCATTTTATTAACCTTCTACTTTTTGAATTATCAGTCGCCAGAGTTACCAAGTAAGTACATAGTTGGTGCGCACTCTAAGCAAGCACCGTACGTCGGGATTGGCATCTAGACAATTAACATTACCCATCGACTCCTATGAAATTGAGATAATTCCTTTCATTTTCCAGGATTCGAACCTGGCCAAATGCAAGCGGAAGGTTTAGAGGCCGGCATCTAACCGCCTTGCTACCGAGCACTCCAACCAGCGAAGATTGTTGCTCCAGATGGTTTCATCCAAGATGCATAAAAACCCTGGTGCAATCACAGATTCGATTTCGTTTCTACCAAAGTTGTTGATACTGTAATTGCATTGATACCGTTGGCTTCATTCGTCGATGGATAGCGCAGAAGTCGAAAATAGCCGAGTTTCCAACATTCCACGATGCCTTGATTTGTCATTTGATTGTTTTTGAATGTTGACATGACACTTGTCGCTTGTCCAACCGTCAATCGTCAATGACAACATTAATCTGTAATTTTGCCGCTATCTGTGCTAAAGAAGTGAAACGGTACCAATGCATTAAAAATAACATGAATCAAGTAGGCCGTACATCAACACTTTTGTATGTCGGTATCACAGGTATAAGTGATCACACCAGGGTTTCTATGCGTCTTGTTTTCATCTCAACTATTAATGGACCTAATTATCAGATGCTCAAAACAACGATACTTCAGTTTTGCGTTTTGAACTTGAAAATAACGTCAACGATATAAGAACTTGGTTTGACAGTGGATAGAGGATATCGAGACTCGATACCTCTTTTAGAACAACTTGGTATCAACAATCTTATACCGCCCCTTCTCAACCGTAGTCAAAGTCAACTTACGACGACCGACGCAAATAGAGCACGTTTGATAACAAGGACTTGGTCCAGAAATGGTCATCTGAGGTCAATTTTTAAATTTTTTGAAGGGATAGTTTCAACGATACATGCTCATAATTTAGAAGACTTTCTGTGCATTGCTGGTGGTTTGATCAATCGATTTCTTCCTCCAATAAACATGCCAGGAACTATTGAGTTGGCCAGAGAAATACTGAAAAAATCACAGCGGTAGAATATAGTTCAAGCCAGTTGAAAATCTTCAGTTGAGACTTGGTGGGTGGGTTCTTCTGAATTATCTGCATGTCCCTGAATTTCCTCACTTGAGTTAACAACAATTGAAAGACTTGACAGGAATTTATCATGTTCTTTTATCAGCAGCATATACTCAAGATAAACTACAGAGGGAAGAACTAAATATATTGGAATTTGCTGAATTGAATGAAGAACACATTTTTTTACGATTCAGAATACATTCAAGATTTAGGAATAAAACTGAATATTTGTATGGGTAGTGATTAACTTTAACGATGAAGAAGATAATGAAGAACCTCCAGTAAGTGGGTATTACTTTACTATTAAGTCCGGATCAAGAACGTTAGGAACTTGCGTCCATGAAAAGAGTGTTTTGTGATTTCTTGGATATGCAAGTCATAAATGAAATATTCTATATATATATCAACGACACTGTTAGATTTTTTTGCTGATGATGAGAATCGATTTCCGCCAGAAAATTTTGTCCATGTTCCTGAAATAGTCGACCACTGATTAGTCAAGGAAGAAGATATTTTTCGGTACCTTTGTAGAAGATGGAACTTTGCCCTACTGCTTACCATCAATACCAACCATCTCAATACATTTCAAATTGTAGAACATGTACACATTGCACATTTTTATCGATATTTTAATTGTTTTGCTGAATTTGTTTGGTTTTCTTGTCACAACCTGTGTACTTGGTAACTTTGGAGACTAATTATTTCAATAAAGAACCATATATTTCAATTTTATTTTACTTATTTGTTTCGAATTACTAGGTGGATATTCTCTTAAGAAATCGTACCTTCTTCGAAATATACAGTACGACTCAAAAATACTGAGCCATTTATGGTCAAAATTTTTAAATCGCCCAGTATGAGATTACAAGTCATGAATTAGTTTCGATGGAGTTTAGTTCATCATATTCTGATACATGTTTCACTGAAAAATATCATTGATGGCCTAAAAAATATTGGTAATCGATTGGGCTTATTTTACTTTGAAGATAACCCTGTAGATATTTGAAAAATAGGTCTCATTCAAGCATCAGAATACTGATTGGGATTGAATGCATGATGACTGCCAGAAGAAAAACAAATTTAATCTTCTAATGGTGTACAAAATAATGAAATAAAAATGGCCACTTCAAACTTCAATACCCCATATCTCTAAAACTAGTCATAGAATCGTGTTGAGTCAATAGACACTTTTGAGGAGGTGATCGAGTACTACAGCATACTAAAATTTCAAGGAATTCAACCGACGGCCATTTTCCATAAGAGAAGTGCGGGGTCCTTTACAATAAAATATAAATACTCAGAACTAACAATATTTAAATATATAAAAAATAACTCTAAAACAATCACTAAGCCGCAGTGGGATAGGGATATTCTGTGATTTTTTGGGAGAGGATTTTGGGTTTTTGACCGTGTCAGAGAGGTCTTCTCTGACAGGGAAAATCTCCTGTCGCCTGCCAGAGCAAGCCCTACGGTGTTGTGTAGGTCGTCAAATGCTGCGAGTGTGTGTTATCCATTGATTATTCCCTGTCTCCTAGTATCTCATACAGGGCATTTTAAACTTGGGGTGAGGCATCAGGCTATCGGGACCATGTGCTGTCGAGTTTTCCTTACGACTCCCGGAAAAACAACGGGCTCTGATTGCTGTAATATCCATGGTTAACCGGCTCCCAAGGATAAGGTGTCTAAAGAATTCATCATACTGATGTTTGATAAATTCTTCGATTTTTGGAACATCGGCTAGCTCTCTCAGTGTGTCAAGCCAAATGTATCTGTTACTGTTCGTGACGATACGGAGTATCTTGTTTTGCATCGTTTCCAGGCGCAACATTGTTGACATGGGAACGCTGCAGAACACTGGATATGCATATATCATAGTTGGTCTTATAACCTGCTTGTAGACTAACACTTTAGTCTCCATAGACAGTCTGGAATCTCTCGCTATGAGGGGTTATTCCTCTTTACCGCCGCGGCGGCTCGCTTTAATGCCAGACTGACATGTTTCGTAAAGGTTAGTCCACGGTCCTGATACCGCGCGGTGACGGACTCGTCAATCTCGCCCCCCAGAGAGCCCTGAATCCCTCTTGAATTTCCACATTCACACGTTTCACCTTATTGGTGAAATTCATGAGCTCTGTCTTGGCCGAGTTTACCACAATCTCATTCCTCTCTATATACGGCACGACCTCCGTCTTCAGGTGATTTTTACGCACAGGGCCGCCTCGTTGGAGGTGTTTTCCTGCGCGTAAATGGCGGTATCGTCGGCGTAAATTGCCGTTCTTGTATCGCGATTTTTCGGGAAGTCGTGTGTATATAGTGAGTACAAGAGTGGTGATAGGCTCGACCCCTGCGGCACTCCTGCTCCGGCTTTCCTCATTGAGGAGCTGGTTTCGTTTGCTCTAACCCTGAAGGCCCTGTTAACTAGGTATGAGTCCAGCAATCTTACCATATGGCCAGGCATGCCTGCCCTTAGCATTTTCATGACCAGGCCCTCAATCCAGACTGTATCAATATCCTTCTGGATGTCCAACAGGACCAAACAGTATTGAACTAATGTGAATTATAAGTTATAATCAGTTTGTGAATATAAATTAGCGACATATTGACTGTAAAAATAAATTAGTGTTATTACAGTACTAGGAATATGAAACATTAATTTCAAAGTACGGTCGCGACTACTTGATTTTGTGGGATGTTTTAACTTAAATCAAAAGAGAAATCATACAATAAGGATAATAAAAAAAATATACAACTACTTACCACGCGGCCCACCCCTACTAGCCGGTAGGTGTCAAAGCTTAGTAGTTCGTTGACAGAACGAGTCCTAAGGAAGAGTCACCTGATAAATCTCCGTGATTTCGAAGGAGAGAAGACTCAACTCGGCGTAAAAATATTTTTCACTGGTTTCGTGGTTTTTCGTGAATCAGAATACGTCTCCTCTCTATCTCAGGGATTCAAAGAAATACAAAACATCAATGTCCATCATACATATTTATTTTCTTCAATGGGGTGTTTCATAATATGACAATATGATACATTTCTGATTTTATACATTTCCACGGGTGAAAATGACAAATGGAACACATTTTTTCGATAGAATGATTGGTTATAACTCTTACTAACCACAGGCAGTTGCGAAAAATGTGAGCAACTGAATTATAAAAATATTGATATAATATATAAAACCAGTAGTAGCTCGTGATATCTATCTTAGGGGAGACTGATAAGTGAGGTTCTTCATAAAAACTCCATCACCACCAAGTACTCATGAATATTATTATAACCAGGAGATGAATGAATATGAGTGGAGTGAACTGGTAATTTTATGTAACAATGTTCAATACAAAGACAAAGACCAATACTCTTGGAGAAGAGTCTTGATCTTGGTCTTGGTCTCGAAAGTCAAGTCTTGGTCTTGGTCTTGTTTCAAGCCCTAATTATAGAAAATAATGAGCAACTGAAAATATGGAATATAAAAAATTTCAAATTCATAACAATTCTGAACTGCATTGTGTATTGATGAGAGAAGTTATGTTTTCAGTTGTAATATCACAAGAGAGTGAGAATAAATTGAAAATAATTTGAGAGATTTTTCGAAAACTTGTTGTCAGGCAATACACACGAGAGCACGAGAACTTTTCAGGCATGCCGAATGATTGTAAGAAACTACAGGGAGATAGAATTGCAGGGGTCAAGCCATTTTCTCCCCATATACTCTCTTATAGTGCGCCGATGGTGAATTCTGAATACCGATATCAGTTTTATTGTTTGGAATATACATTTTTTGTTTCTTTTGATTTTCACGCAATTTTTTCAAAGAAACAACGTTAAACAGAATAATTAGTGGGCTTTGACTGCTATTTTATTTTTGACGTTTAGGTTTGTTTTGAAGCATCTGCCATTATTTGAAAGTTGGTTAATGTCACATTATCTATATTTGTTTATTTTGTTTGATTTCTTCAACATCAAAACGGAAAATGAACGATATTCATTTGAATATATGGCTGACATCCATTTTGTTTATAGTCTAGATAATCGTAACGGACTTGAAGCTCGAGAGGTTGTACGCGCTAAAATTTCCTAATCGATCCGCTTCCCAACTATAGAACCATCGGGAATACGAAAGATTTCAGACTCCTGGGCACGATGCTGGTACACCGCGAAAAACTCACCCGCGATGTAGTAGTGAATTACCATTTACCACAACGTTCATATGTAGGCACAATTCACATATGAACAGACAGTCTTGACATCAGGAACAGTTCAGCCTGAACATATAGGCGAGAATAGTAAGAGATTTATCAAATGGTACTTTTATTTTACCAATAATTTGAAATGGTGACACATATTCAAACTTCCTATTGAACAAATGTTCTACATTAGTGGAGGACGTACCTCTACAATTCTGTCACCATCCGCGATTATTTAGATAGATTATAGATACATTATTTGCACAATGAAGTATTTTTTGATTGATTGATTGAGTGTTTCCCAATCGTGGATTTTCAAATCATATTCAATTACTTGGCCCCCACGGTTCCCAGATTGCAACCTGCTAGACTTCTTTTTACGGAGACAAGTAAAGGGCTTAGTTTATGGTACAGAAGCAGTGCATTACAGAACAAATTATGGATGCCTTCCAAACCGTTAGTAACACTCCTGGAATTTTAGAACACGTACGGCAGTCTATAAGAAGAAGAGTGGATGGTTGTACCGCAGAAGGACGAAGACATCTTCACCACCTGTTATGGAAAAGTCAAGTTTTGTTATGTTTCTAATCTTCCATGTTATGTAACTTGTAACTCAGATCAAAAACCATAAGTATAGTAATTTTATTTGTTTTTATTGTGATATTAGGTTTTCTCTTTCTCCTAATTTTAAATTTCAATTAAATGTATCGAATCACAAACGAAAAAATAATTTAATGTTTTTCTAGATAACGTTTGCAGATGCGTAAAGATTACAATAGACAAGAAAGTTTTTAAACAAAACAAAAATGTTATTTCAGAATCCACCAGCAGCGCACCACCAAAAAGTGTATGGGGCGAAAAAGGGATTGGGACATGAAAAAATATCTCCCTGTAGATTATTTCAATCATTCGACATGCTGGCTCTGAGACGTAAAATATATTTCCAATATGATCTCGTATATCTAAAAAATTAAAAGAGCTATGAAAAAAGACTTGAAGGGATTGCGGACACATAATTATAGAAATAAAAGTCTTATTTTCACCCGAAAAATACTCCCCTGAAATTTTTACACTGAATTTTCAAACACCCTATACAAATGTTCTGAAAAATTAATAGAGGCACGATTTTGGATTAGAGTAGTGCTGGGTTCGTCACTTAATTACATCGTTATATCATTAATATCAGCAAGGATTATTCTGAAAGAAAATGATAAAAATGCACAATGAACCTTGAATTATGAACGACTCAGTCAGCTCTCCCTAACTACGCGAGCATTACACGAGCTGCTACTGATATAATTGAAACATTAAACCATTCACATTGTACAGCTTTCACTTCAGAATGATTAAGCTTTGAAATGCATCACAATAAAGCACGTGAAAAAATGATTGCATAATTTTCTGCACCACACTTTACTGCCCTACTACAACATATGGTGAAGAAATGTTCCAAATATTCCACTACATATACAAATAAATTAGTCGTATCTCTAGCTACAGCACACTCTCTCCTGTAGAGTTTTTTTATCACAGTTGTTTCGATTTATGCACTCACACATTTTGTTTTCTTTTCACTTTTAGGCAGCACAGAAAATAGCACGGGGGTCCCTTATGTTGTTAGGAGGATCAGATAGGAGGCCACACTGATGTACAACACAGAAGCGGTGGTTCTTCTTGATGAACTTTTAACTGCAAAAGAAATATAGATACAGTATTTATTTACATCAATTCATGAATCATCCAGGCTGAAGAACCTCGGTCGATGGCCTATTGAATGCTCCAATAGATTACATTATTATTATTATGAATCGTTTATGAACGGAACAGTATGACTTGAGATTGTAAACCTGGGAATGATTGAAATTGATTCATTCAGAGGTAATCTGGGATGAACACGAATTCAAGTATCCATTTATACAAGATGTTCCATAATCCCCTTGAGAAGGTGTTCAAATAATAACATTTTTTTCATCCGTTTGGAATTTCCCAGTCAGGCCCTGTCTCCGAAGCTCCGACACTTCCGGGAGGCAAGCTGAATTATTTACCCCAATAACCACTCCCCACGCCTTGGGGTACGTGACTATCGAGTCCGAGAATCATGTACCGTGAGCATTCGTCCGGCTAAAATTTCTGACATATTACGGTGAGCCGGTATGATTTTTAAGTTTGAGAGCAGTGAGTTTAGCCTGCGGAATTCAAAGAGTAAAACTCGATTTCAGTCTGGTTTTTCCTTCTTTTCCGGCTATTTTCGTTTCGCAAGGGGCCGAACCCTTAATGACGAAAATTGTTTCAGTCTTTTAGTCGAGAAGGACTACATCAGGCATGTTGCCTGAGGGTGGGGAATGAGTAATTTCAATAGATTCGGCACTTCTTATTTTCCATAACGGACTCAATATTCTCCGAAGCATAAGGCAACACCGGTGTTTCGTCTTTACCGTACGAGTGTCGTAGATGGTAGTACACACTAGTAGCACTGTGATATGCCTGTGAATATAGGCTGAGACCGCATGAGCTGGACGGGCTGACAACAAATGCTTTATGCTCTCAACTGTCCCCCAACACGCTCTGCATCTAGTGTCAAGGACCTCTATACCCATCACGCGACTACGGTAGGCCATTATGAATCCCTTGGTTTCCGACATCAGCCCACTTGACCTCAGAAATGCAGAGGTCAGGTTTTTGGATAAGCCAAGGTCTTCAATGTTCTTGAAGAAGACCCCACGCATTGGCTTATCATGATGTAGCTCTAAGACCCCACGCATTGGCTTATCATGATGTAGCTCTAGAAGACGAAGACGTCGAATCTCACATCTCTTCCTGAGTCAATTTCATCACTCCAAAGGAGTAAAGTAGAATCAGAACGGCAAGCATATCAATTGCAGCAACTTTTTTCCTCCCCGACAGTCGGAGTTCATGCTGATACTTGCCGCGGAGAGAGTTCCTCTCCGTATTCCTCGCATCGTTCTCTTTTGAGATGAGCCGTGGGATATTTTTCGATCCCAAACTCCATTTCTTCAGCATGGATGTACTCTTGCACCATCCTCAAAGACGGATGGAGATCCTTTTCCCCATAGACATATAGTTTAAGGTCATCCATGTGGAACAGATGGGTAACCTTATGTGTCCGGTTGCTGAGGGTGCCACAGTTGTATCCACGGGTTTATTATTATTATTATTTTTTTTATTTTTTTATTCCATTCTTCTTCACATCCGTCAGGAATTTGCCATTCAGGCCTTATCTCCCGAGCCCCGATACATTCGAAGGGAGCGCTAGTGTATCATCAACCCCCGTGAACAATCCCCACGTCCGTGGAGTGAAGTAGAAATATCACTGGGTTCGAGAATTATGTGCTCTGAGTAGGCGGAGTGAAAAAGAATTTCGGCCATCGGCATTCGACCGGCAAAGATTTCTGCCGCATCATGGCAATAGGATATGGTTATAAAATTCGAGAGCAGCGTGTCCATCATTCCACCAAGTGCCACAATGATCAAAACTACCCCCTCAACAGAATGTTTTGGTTAGAGCCTGCGGTGATCAAAGAGTATATCTCGCCATTTTGTCTGTATTTCCTCTATGACGAGGAGGACTACATTAGGCTTATTGGCTTGTATTTGTTCGAAGGTGAGGAATGAATAATTTCAATAAATTAGGCACTTTTCATTCTCTATAACGAACAAACTAACCCCCGGGACATAAGGCAAAACCGGTGTCTGATCTATACTGTAAGAGTATTGCATAAACCTGAAAAGATGATAGCGAATGCATAATGGTCTCAGGAGCCCTACGACACGGTACCCGCGAGTACGGTAGACCAAGGTGTTGAATACACCATCCTGGCAGGCAATTTTAAATCCCACGGTCTTCGGCTTCAGCAGACTTGACCTGAGGAAGGCAGAGGTCAAATTTTTGGATGAGCAGAGGATATATTCTGGAAAAAGATTCCATGCATTTGCCTATTTTTATCTAGCGGCAGAGGTACTTCTGTATTCGCAGCTTCGTCGTGAGCTTTTTGCTGAACGGTTTCGAACTTGGTGATAAAGTTCGGGTCACCTCGTTCAGTGTCGAATACCAGACAAGCTCATCGGCTGCACAGCTAGCTGCCTTTTCATGGTCGAAGACTAAGCAGAGAAGGGTATCTGAACTACTGCTGGCTTTACAGGATCTATCCAGTACCATTTCAAGTTCAAAAGTACACTTACCTATTATCCTTATTATGAATCATTTATCAGCAGAACATTATGACCTGAGATAGTAAACCATCTTTTCAGAATGATTTATATTGATTCATTGAGGCAATCTGGGATGAACACAAATTCCAGAACCCGTTTATACAAGATGATCCATTATCAACTAAAGGTGGCAGAAAATTCATTTAAAAATTGAACTGGAGTGTCTAAATGAATATTATCTGAGAAGTATTTTCATGTGCAAATTTAGGATGATTCAAACTCTGATCTATACCGTACGAGCTATCAAATAAAAATAATAATATACCACTTTTTTAGAATGGACTAGGCAGAATAAAATATTTTTTCCAGCTCCATACACACTTATGACCCCATAATATTATCCTCACACGATATAGACTGTCCTGAAAATTTGTGTTTGTGAATTTTTAATAAATATGAAAATACTTTCCACGAAAAATGTGGGGCAATAGATAGGAGTGCGCTCCACGATATACTTTGTTTCAAAGTACTTTTATGCCTATTGAAAATTCCCAATCACAAATATTCATAATAACCTGAATGGGAATTGGAGTTTGCATGAGAATTCAAATTTGTATGGTGGTGAGATAATATTCAATTATTTTCATTTCCTTTCGAAAACGTAGTTTATGAATTTTTGTTGCTTCAATAATTATTTGTTATGCAATTTCAACATCAATTTTAAACATCTTGATGGTATTTGAACAGATAAATTTACAAGAATTTACGTTTATTCTATATTATCTTCACCAGATCATAGAAATAGAAAATTATTATTCCTATCTACCAATAATATAATTAATTTTATGAGATTTTTATTTCAGTATTGAAACAAATTATTGCCAGATCCTTGTCTACATTAGAGTAGTCTTGTCCCACCCAGGATTATGTGCTACCGAAGAGTGCTTCTTACTGTTGATTTTTGTGTGTCAGCGTTCCTTTTGGGTGGAACAGTATCTCTAATATCGTCTGACCTATTATAGCACTGATGAGAAGTAACAACCTTGAAAAATGTCATGTTATGTACGTGGTCATTCCCAACCGGATGATATTCAATGCCTAATTGAGATTAGCACTTGCAATAGTATCCTTCAGGAGAAACTTCGCACATTTAGATGTCAGATGTAATTCAATGTGCACTAGGAAAAGTAGTTATTTTATGACAGACACTCCTCTCAAATTCTCCACTTTGTGGATTGATTCAGAGAGAAGGAGATTCGATACCGACATCGTCGAATTTATTCGTTTCTTTCAAAAGGTATGTTATATTGAAAGTTTTTCATTATTATATTTTCAACATGTAAGAATATTGCACTGTCATTCAGTCCTGAGCGACGTTCACAAAATTTGTACCAAACGGACAAATAAACAAATGAACAAACGAACAAACAAACAAGAAAGCAAGTTAATAAAAACTCGAATGAATCCATACTGATACAAAGAGATCCGAACAGATTTATGACGTATTGCGAAGTTAATAACCTCCGCCAAATTTCAATTTGGGAGTGACTTTTTCTATAAAGATTACCTTTCATAAACACATGGTTTGTATCGCTGAAAACGCTTATTAAATAAAGGATTTATATTCTCTCTGTGATACCCAGAGTCTCGCACTCTCTTCATGTGTTAACAGTTCGCTTCAGTAACTTAGAATATTCATTATAATCAGGCATTCAAAACAAGCACAAAGCATTCACAATGAGTTCATCGATTATGTAAATGAATTATATATCTAACTGATACTGCAGAGTCCCCTTCTGATAGTGAAAGGTGAACCTTGAAAATAGGAGTAATGAAATGGAGTCAGAACGAGCTGCGACAACTCGACGGAAAACTCGCAAAATTATGTATTATCTTAAGAGCTTACATCCTAAATCGTCCGTTTCACGGTTATACTTTCCCAGTTTAGAGTGTCTACACAACAGAATGGTATTGGATAGAGCCTGTGAAGTTATCACGAGTTCAGATCCCCTTCTCTTCTTAATATGCGATCACGAAAAAGCAGGAATTGGAGCATTTTTTGAAGGCAGCAACCCGTGCAGCCGATGAACTTGGTCTCGTATTCAACACACTGAACGGACGAACCCAAACTCTGTCACTGAGTTGGAACATGTACAGCAAAAGCTGCGGAGTGTGGGAGGCTCCTAGTGCTACATAAGGATAAGCCAATACATGGGGTCTTCTTCGAAAATATTAAAGACCTTGGCTCATCCAGAAACTTGACCTTCGTTTTTTTCAGGTCAAATGGGCTAAAGTCAGAAACCGAGGGATTCATAATGGCCTGCCAAGATGGTGTCTTCAACATCGTCGTCTACCGTAGTCGCGTGATGCGTATAGTGGTCCCTGACACTAGATGCAGAGCGTGGCGTGGGGCAGCTGAGACCATAATGCATTTTCTGTCAGCTTGTCCGGCTTATGCGATCTCAGCCTATATCCACAGGCACAACGCGGCGCTACGAGTGTTGTACTACCACCTACGACAATCGTACGGTATAGACGAGATACTGGTGTTGCCTTATGCTCCGGGGGATATTGAGTCCGTTGTGGAGAATGAGAAGTGTCGCATCTATTGGAACTACTCATTCTTCACCCTCAGGCAAAAACAAACCAATAAGCCTGATGTAGTCCTCCTCGACCATCAAAGTAGGACGATTTTCATCATAGAGTTTTCGGCTCCTGTCGAAACGAACATCGTCCGTAAAGAGGAGGAAAAACGGACAAAATATCGAGATTCACTCTTTGAACTCCGCAGGCTTTATCCAAACCATACTGTCAAAATGGTGGTTCTGATCATAGGGGTACTTGTTTGAATGATGGACACGCTGCTCTCGAACCTGAAAATCATACCGGCTTGCCGTGATGCGGCAGAAAACCTAGCCAGAGGTTGTTTGAGTAAATGATACCCTCCATGTCGGAGTTTCGGAGAAAGGACCTGACTGGAAAGTTCCTAACGGAGGAAGAAATGCAATAATATGTGTTTGATACAAAATTATAAGAAACGTTCATCAATTCCGTTTTATAATTTGTCATATCGTACGTCGAGTTGTTACAAGAACTACTGAAATGTGATGGTTCTAGTTGAAATGCGTGAGCAGCCGTAAAGCAGACTACGTCTCTTTAGCTGCAGTGCCTCAAAAGTTACATAAATAATTAAATAGCGCAAAATCAGTTAATCCCGGGTGTTTCACAGTGGATGGAACATTAGAGGTATCCGGAGAACAGAAAGACAGATCATTTCGAAAATTTGTGGACGTGGATAATCAAACTTGCTCTATCCGTCTAAAATATTTTCATCAATACACCTCACCTCGTATATTATATCATTTTTAGAAACCTTATAAGATTCCTCACAACTTTCCCACATAATTCCCTATACCTATCTGTGACGATTTCCGAAATAAAAATTATTTTGTCCAATTTTTGTGCAAAACCTGACCATTGAAAAATATCAATTATTTTCCCAATGCAAATTCACAAAATATTGCAATTTGGGTTATAGCTGCATAAGACCATTAAGCATTATGTCGATGAACTAGATCTCAGTTTCAGCATACAGGGAGGCTCAGAAGTGAGTTCCTTCCGGGGACTCAAGAAAATGACTGAAACTCAATTCAATTTTCCCTATACCTATCTCGTACAGTTTGTTAGTTATGATCACTTATGTTATGAAATCGTCTTCAATAAAATAAATATCGGATAGTGATTTAGATAGTAGGCTATGAACTTCATTCTGACCGAGAACTAACATGTTATTCCTTCATTGTCATCCTGTATTCAAGTTGCATGGGTGTGAAAGTACTATGGCAGAAAATAATTACTCGAATGTGGTTTTGATGGATTTATTCATCATTTATGGTCAATGTAACAAGAATATCAGTAGAACATACAGAGAGTTTGATGAAAAGTATGTTGATTTACCTCGAATGAATTTGAGAAAATTCATTAGATTGACGAGAAATTTTGAAATGTTTGGATCTTCTTTGGAAGTAACAAGAAACTTGCCTAGACTTGTGACAGGTAATGAGGACAACGCAGTAAATGTTTTGGCATACTTCCACGGGAATCCTCAAGCTTCCATTCGTAGTGCGGTTTACGATTTAGGTGTGAAACTTTCATCAGTTCATAGGATTCTGAAGGAATGCATGACTACAAATTTCATAAAGTTCAAGCTCTCAAGCCCCAAGACGCTCAGCAAAGGATCGAACTATGTGAAATGTTGATGGTGCGTAGACGAAGATTTTCTCAAGAAGATATTTTCAACAGGAGGAATCTTCATAACTGGGCAACCGAAAATCCGCATGTCACAAGAGAAATGGGATTTCAAGAAAAATTGAGTTTCAACGTTTTCTGTTTAATTATGGACAATCAACTGCGCTTTTTGATTTATGATGAAAACCTTGATTCTAGAAAATATTTGAATATCTTGAGGACAACGGTTGGAGATTTCATTGAAGAACTGACACTAGAACAATATCGATCATGTTGGTAACAACTTGATGGAGCTCCTGCTTATTGCACTGCAGAAGTCGGGTTGGAATTGGACCGTATATTTGACGATCGATGGATTAGACGTTTGGGTCCATGGAACTGGGCCCCTAGATCCCCTGATCTTACACCCCTAGACTTTTATTTGTGGGGAACTATCAAGCAAAGAGTCTACAGAACACCTGTCAACACAAGGGAAGAATTAGAACATCGAGTAACCCTAGCGTTTCAGGAATTAGATCCAGATGAAATTCAAAGAGCCACAATAGATGCCGTTGATGTTCGCATAAGAAAGTGTTTGGAAATGAATGGTAAACATATCGAACATTCATTGAAATGATTCAGAACCGCTAAATCTTTCTAGATACACATGTTAGACTTTGATACTTTTAGCTTTTCATGATGATACAAACATTTTAAAATTTCTACTTAATCTAATAAATTTTCTCGAATTTATTCGAGATATATCAGCATACTTTTCATTAAAATCTCTGTATATTCTGCTGACATTCTTGTTACATTGACCATAAATGATGAATAAATCCATCAAAACCACATTCGAGGAATAATTTTCTGCCATAGTACTTTCACACCCATGCAACTTGAATACAGGATGACAATGAAGGAATAATATGTTAGTTCTCTGTCAGAATGAAGTTCATAGCCTACTATCTAAATCACTATCCAATATTTATTTTATTGAAGACGAATTCATAACATAAGTGATCATAACTAACAAACTGTACGAGATAGTTATAGGGAAAGTATACTTAATTGAATTGAAAAATGTTACAGCTTTTCAAATAAGTAATAATATACAGGGTGATTCATTTAGAAAAACGGAGTTTTAGTATTTTTCTTGAGTCCCCGGAAGGAACTCACTTCTGAGCCTCCCTGTATGCTGAAACTGAGATCCAGTTCATCGACATAATACTTAATGGTATTATGCAGCTATAACCCAAATTGCAATATTTTGTAAATTTTCATTGGGAAAAAAATTGAAATTTTTCAATGCTCAGGTTTTGCACAAAAATTGGACAAAATAATTTTTATCTCGGAAATCGTCACAGATAGGTATAGGGAATTATGAGGGAAAGTTTTGAGGAATCTTATAAGGATTCCAAAAATGATATAATATACGAAGTGTTCCATTTGAAATAACAAAGTAGCTACTACTTTCTAATACAAGCGGCAAAACTGTATTGATGAAAATATTTTAGACGGATAGAGCAAGTTTGATTATCCACGTCCACAAATTTTCGAAATGATTTGTCTTTCTGTTCTCCGGATACCTCTAATGTTCCATCCACTGTGAAACACCCGGTAAGTCTGTACTCTTCGTGTAGTGTAATGATTCATGATACTACAAGGATCCAATTATTTTATTCTATCGAAGTCGGGCTTTGGGGTATAAAACCGGAAATATGACCTCACTTATAATTTCTTGAGTTTTGATGAATTGCACTCGTTAAAGATCCCCCAAATAATTCGCATACTTAATAATGCAACAGTAAATTTATGGGTTCCTGACAAAACTCTTACAGGAATGTATTTGCCGCTGCTGTGGGGCATCACTAAAAGCTTTATGATGCCTTAGGGAAAGTGGTATACCTTCGTATAACTTCGTTGTCCCAACGGTATCACTTCCTCGATATAGGAACAGAAAAAGAGTCAAATATATAAAGCTCGTTTATGTTAGTTGCATAAAGATATAGCAATAAGTCACGACTTTTCAAACGGAAATCCAGCTCAATTGCAAGTAAGGGCGGTTCATTGAGAACATCTCTCACCTGAGTTAATTGGTCTGTTCACTGACTGTCGGATTACGTTAGGAAGTGAATATGGTTCCAGATAATTTTAGAGAAAACGTGAGTTTTGTAACGAATCTGATGTATGAAAAAAAATTGGATTTCATATGTATTGCCAATTCCAATAATATGCGAATGTTGACATCAAAATTGAAAATTCGAAAAGTTTATTTCATTCAAACCCCAGCCCTGGCAAAGTTCAATAGTTTCAAAGGAATATTGAAACATAGTCACGGTCAGAAAGACCTTCAATAAATATACTTAGGTGTGTATTTTTGTTCAATGCAATAAATATTCAGAAAGCTTCTTAAATATTGTGGCAAAATTTTTTAGTCGCTCAAATTTTATTGATTTCATGACTGACTTTTAGTTTTTATCAATATCCGAAATGATGAAAAAGTATGGCATGTAAGCCGAATAAGTTTTCAGAAAGTATGAACAGGATTTTCAAGCTTTCCCATATAATTTTTTGGTAATGGTTTATACTTGTCTTATGAAATGCCCCATTTGTCCCCGATTTTTTTTTACAATTATATCATTTCATCTCTATTCTTGCTCTGTGGTATCATATATTACCTGAATATCATTATCATTCAAATATCTTTCGCATGGAACAACGTTAAGTAACTTCGGACGTTGCCGACCGATGTTTTACCATTTTTTTTCATCATACCCGTGCGAATATTTTTTTTGATTCGCAAATCGGAAGAATACCTCCGCATGAACGTTCATAGTCATAATGGTAAAAAAATGCGGTGAAATTATAAGATATATCAATAAGTCACATACAATTTTTCGGTATTTGGAGTTATTTGTTACAATAACGATATAAATACTCCTCATAAACACTCATAGAGTTTATCCAGAGGCACAGCCTGTGCGGGTAAATGACGGTTATTATTATTATTGTTTGCCTGGGGGGTTGGCGCGCACTCCAAGCAAGCATCAGTTGTCAGGATTGACATCTAGGAAACTCACATCACACGTGATTGACAAGGCATGTGCCCGCCTATTGATTCCGATAACCTAAAGAAAAATTCTCTCGCACTCAAGGATCGAACCTCGTTCAGCACTAGTAGAAGTTTCAACGACCGACATCAAACCGCATCGAACACTCCTGGAGTATTCCTCACGGTTTCAAATGCATCTGATATTCGATTTCGTAAGTCATCAATGGTAACATCTTCAGCCAACACAACACGGGTAATATCTTCACTTCCATGAAGTACCAGCACCACAGTTGACGCGTAGGACGTCGTCTTTGAAATTTATTTCGAACCCTCCCCAATCGTCCTTGATATCCATGACTAATTTCCAGTGTTTCAATTTTGTGCTGCCTAAAATTAGTTGAATTGGTAGCACACCTTATACATTGACTTGTTCCTATGCAAAAAACTACAATAAATATTGTAGTCGTGTCTGTATCTAGCAGCATAGTGAAAAACTTTTTAGTGATGAGACCGTCCAAGAAGACGTGTTTGTTCTCTCATTCGTATGGAGATAACATGAGTCTAGAATCTGTTCTACTTTGTTTTTATTTAGTACTATGATGAAGGTGGCTCAATGTTTAAGAAGCTCTTAAGCTATGGAACTTTTGGCTTGCATTAGACAGGAGGTTTGAGGAGTCAGTACGCGAGAATCTTCTTCATAACAGAACTGCGTTTTCCCTCAGCCTCTGTATACGCTTTTAGCCGAACTGGTTCCAACTTGGTGGCAGACTTCAGGTCACGACGCGCGACTTTTCGAGTCGAAAATGAGGCACGGGTTACTGAATTAAAGTAAAACGCTCCAATTCCCGATTTTTCATGATCACGGATCATGCAAAGAATGGGTTTCAAATACCTAGTGACTCAACATGCTCCATCCAATACCGTTCTGTTCTAAAGACTCTCAGAACTGAATAGTTCTCGGCCTCCTTGTTATCGGGGAAGATAGAACTGACAAACAGACGATTGAAGATGCAAACTCCAGTATTACCTGTATTACCTGGCGCGTCATCACGTCGAATTGTTGCAGCTTTTTCTAAGTCCGCTTCATTACTTCGAATAGTCGAGTGTATTTCTAGCTGCAACTTCATTCTTCCTCCGCAGTTTTGATGATCAGATCTGCCGAAGCAATGAGATCCAGAGAGAACAAGAGAGACATTCAGACCTTGCTTCAGTTATGGGCTGGAAAAAGAATAAACAAAGGCCGTCATGGCAGAAAAGATAAATTTATTCACCCGCTGTTATTACTGGGCCCAATGGCACTTCCTTCTTCTAGACAATGTGGTCCTGAAGCGTGTGTTGGAGTCTGAGGATGGTGGGGAAAACAGACGTCAGAAAGTGGTACCCAGGAGCAGAAGACAGGGAGTGCTCCAAGAAATTCATGATGGAGTCGCCGAATGGCATCTGGGAGTGACGAAGACCCTCCATAAACTGGGCAACGGTTTTACTAGACCTATTGCCAAGCTGACGTCAAGAACTAGTGCAGGAAGTGTGCTGTATGCACACCGATCCTGATGGCCCCGATTCGTCTGTACAACATATGCAGCCTATTTGAAAGGATCGCAATTGACATCGCTGGTCCGTTTTCACAATGAGGGAATAAGTACATCCTTGTGGTGATCGACTACTTCAGCAAATGGGCCGAAGCCTATGCATCTTTCCCGCGCAACTAGCGCCTTCCTTCTTTGGCCCTACTTGCTCATATATCCGTTCGTACACGTTGTCAACTGAGGTGGTTAATCGCCTGTATGCTAGTAAACATTCTTTGGTTCAAAGTATGTCCGATTTTTTAAATCAACATGGTTTGTTCATCGGAAAACTAACCTGGAATTTGCTATTCCCGTAATATCATTATCATTATCGAATAAGTAGATTTCAAATTCTTATAGATACTTCCCAATATCATTTGATGACGATTTGACCAACACATGAAGGGTGGTTTAGATAAATCAAGATGTGCAGTGTATGAGAGTGTGATGTATGAATGAAATCTGCCTACCATCGAAGTTTTCTACGTAGATGGACCACTCACCAAGTAGGAGAGCCTCTCTAATGGGCACGCTCTGAGTCTGCACAACGCTTTCTTTGTCGCTCTGGTACAGGATCGGTGCTATGGAAGCGACACATTTCACCCGCATAGAGCCTCCTCGGAAATGATGATTGCTCAACTTGAATGTTAGGCCCAGGGTCGAAGATATGAGGTCCTTGGGATGGTGTGTGTTGGGATACGAGATAAGAGCTTCTTTAGTCTGGATCTGGAAACAATACATACCTAACTGATTAACAATAAAAATAATAATAATAAAAATAAAAAATTTAGACCCTATCAAAGAAACGAAATAGTATAATTATTACATTACAAGCGCAGAAAATTAATTTTTTCTCACGAGTGGGAAATATTGTAGCATGAAGCGTATTCTGAGAGCGGCAATTCCACGAGTCTAAAAATTACTTTCGCACAAGTAATGTACACTATTTTTCCTACAACCACGCGACAATTTTATATACGTCACTTTCCTATGTGTTCGTAGGAATAATAATTTTTTCGTAAAGTATTATTCATTTGCTTTCAGAATTTCAAAACAACAACAAACACAAAAGCAAAGACAGAATCCACTTCATGTCAATAATTTTTTTGGAGGAAATATTATTTATTTTGATTCTGAATTATGAAAGTGCTTCATAAAAGAATCTTTTCTGGCCAATTAATGAATTTTCAGAATCAAGATGGAACAAATTATGTTGTCTTGTAATTCTGAATTCCTGAATTTCAGGTTAAAATAAAATTATAATTTATAATTTAATGGATAATGCTTCCATCCAAAAAAAATGCGTTTGTAATTAAATAGTACTTTCAAAGCTTTCCAGTATATAGTGGAGATTCTACCAGAAATATTTTCAGAACAAGATATTCATATATCATTATCAGTTAAATATACGATTCCACCGAGAATATGTTAATATAAAAAAATAAATGAATATTGGGGTTCAATTTGAAAGACATTTTCAGGGCTCCAATTATCATAAATCCAAATGCCAGAATACCCCGTCAAGTACGGATCCAGGGGGAGGTCATGACCCCCCGTGGGCCCAGGTCAACCGGTGATTTTTCATTCTCTTCTATGAAATTCCTGATCAATTCAACAAACAAAAGTAGCAAAAATAAATTAACCTATATAAACTCGCGCCACCATTCATTCGTTTCATTTCACTTGGCAGTTGTGTTTTTGTGGTTACGATTCTAGATTTACGATAAATTCGTCATTCATCTAATCTAAATTAGCCAGCAAAAGATGAAAACTGAATTATTTAGAATGCTTAAAAATTCATAAACATTGCCGATGGTATTTACATAGATCAGGTAGACTACTTAGTATATTCTCCCGTTTTTAATGTAGCCTTTCCACATTGTCGATCATGAACACATCACATACAGGTATCACAAGTACATCACAACACATACAGGTAATTACTTACATGAAGATATAGAAAATAAATGGTATCATAAGTTACTCTTTGTTAATTTTAAAGCCCGTGACCCCCCCCCCCCCTTACGCGAGGACTGGATCCGCCCTTGTACTTCATTGAATAAGTTTGTTTGAATTGTTTTATTTCTATTTGTTGAAGAATCATATATTCAGTTATTCTAGGGTTAAATTTTTATAATTCTCGTTTATCAGAAATTGGGAAGCCAGGTTCAAACCATGTCTGATCCACAATTGTAAATCAGGTTTTCGTTTTTATATTCATGTCCAAATTGCCGTTAACCGTGTTCGTTCATTTTGATCTACAGTCAAAACCCCTTACTTTATAATTATTGTTTCAGCTCAGGCCCGATATTATAATCAACTTAAAGTAGTATTCGGGGTAGCTTTTAGACTGTGACTACCAAAATTGAGTTGCAATTGGCAGCTTGTCACAGTATGGCAGTTATTTCAACTAAATGACACTTAAAGTTCATTATGAAATCGTACCTCAGTCGAAAGCTTATGCGCTGCTTGTAATTTTGATCGCTTCATGAGAAGTAGCAGTTTTTTTAAACAAATACATAAATAAAATGTTCTCTCACCCGCTGTTCATTGATGTACCAATGAAGAATAGAAGCTGGATGACTTCTTCCTGATGTGCAGTTTAAGTTTATTTCATCACCGATTTGATATTCCATTTCGACACCTGTGATGATTGGGTCTTCTTCAGGTAGTGCTGAAAAATAGAGTAGTTTAATCTTTTTTTGTGAACTTTTAAATATAAAAGTAAATGACTCCAGACTTCAATTGCATTCCCAATATTATATTCCTCTCTTACATCGATTCTAGGGGTAGGAACAATATTTCATATTTTAGTTTCATGGCATATTCGTTGAATATTATTTCAACGACATTTAACAGATTTTATTCACCTGGGAATACGTCCGTAGCGGTTTCAAGGTCCTTGCCAATCATCAGCGAAGACTAGTTCGACCCAATTGAATCGAAAAATAATTTCAGCTTTAATATTTAAAATGCATCGCAAAGTAGTTTTAGTAGAAAACTTTGCAAGTATTGAACAGATATGATTCAACGGTCGTAGGGGGAGGTAGTTTATTTCTGTTGAATGCTGACCTATTGCAAAAGATTCTTTGCGGAAGGTTCGGATAACACCATTTTTCATTATAAGAATAGTGTCTTTGAGAAATGAACAATAAATAAGCCTCCCATATGTTGAGAACTTTATGAAGGACACTGTAATACCATAAGTGCTTTATAAATTATCGATAATTCTGAAAAAAAAAAATAGTTTTATCTTTTTCATTGTTATAAAAACAATGAAAAAAATAACCGAATGCAGTTTTTTTCAAGACAACACCTTTTTTCAGAATTATGTGGTTTATTTTCAAAGCACGAATGGTATTTAGTGCAAAATTTCAGGAATACAAAAATATCCATATCATTTATTGTTATAGCTGATACTTCTGTCATTCATTAGTAACTTCAGTTGAATTTTCACCTAGAGTGCTGAATTACAGCGAATATTTCCATTGTATGTTAAAAATCCCATATGAAGCGGGACATTTTCGATCAATTAAAGCGAAAAATTCCCGGCGGGATATTTTCAGGCTGAAAATTAACCGCTCGGTCCGTGTATCTATAGTAACGATTGTTAAAATGTACATTTGTCATCTTGACAGGCATAAATACTAAATTTTTAAACGTCGTTGAAATGTCACGTTTCGGGAATGATTCGATAACTGTAATTCAAGAAAAAATCACCAAGAGCAAACCAAAATATACAATGTTGAATCATCAATACATATGGAAACAGTTTATGGATTTCATTAATGACTCCGGAAATATTCTACCGAATTACACTCGTGCATCAAAATAAACCTGATAATTTTCCATTCAAGCATGTTGTCAGTAAAAAAACTGCATTCTTCTTCGGAGTCGGGCTCTTTCGACAAAATATGAAAATATACTCATGCAATTTTTAGACAACATGCTTTCATGGAAAATTATCGGTAATTTTGAAGCACTTGTGTAATTACTCCCGACAAGTTCCCTCATATTATATAAACCAATCAAATGCCATAATTTTCTCATTTGAAAACACTTCCTCAATCCCGTGGTATTTTCAAAGCGGTGTTTCGCTTCTAGCTTGTGTACTTATACATTTCCATAGTAGACAATCACGGTAAATATAGAAACGGCAGTTTGACGGTTCAACTCTTCAACTGACATTAATGACACATGATGAACCGTTCCTGCAATACGCATTCAGTCCATAATAATATATCCGTGAAATTGTCTGATCGAATATCCATTCAAAATGCCGAAATTTCAAAATACTTTCACCTTGCCAGTCGCTCAAACTGTGTTGCTTTATAAAACACCACTCGAACAAGCTCTCGTGGTGTTTCTAAGCAACACAGTTTTCGTGACAGCAAGCTGAAAGTATTTTTTGAAAATTCAGCATTTTGTCGGAATATTACTACTGATAATTTCTTTTGCTATATGAAACTCGCATCTCCTGCGATATAAGAACCAATAAAAACGGTGCTTCACTGATAGTACACAGTTCCTTCCTGTTGAACTGGTAATACCACGTTGTCAAGGGCAACCACGCATGCAAACAATAATAAAGGATATATCTTGCTAGCAAGGATGACATTATAAATGTCACTCTGACAGCTTTTATCCATTGAACTAAAATGAACAAAAATATACGTTTTCGTAGAGGTAGTGGATTTTCTCAAGAGCTATGACTCATACCATAGCAGAGGACAAATTTACGTATCGGCAATGAGTGTGAGTGAGAGATATATTCAACGTCATAGCTCTTAAGAAAATCCACTTCTAACATCGTTGGTTCTTGAAATTATCTCAATAAATACAACTCGTGCTCACAATACTATCATTAATTCTGTCAGAAATCTTAAACTCGATCAAATTGCTTTGTGGTAACACCACTCGTCCTAAGGGACTAGTGGTGTTACCAAGCAATTTGATCTTGTTTATTTCCGATAGAATTACTATCAATTATTTTTTTCGTATGATTTTCAACCAATCAGAATGTCCAATTTAGTTAAGTTACCTCGTATAATTTCGATAATACCTGATTATACATAGAGTAGCTCCACCAATCGAAAATTTTAAAATAATTTCATTTTCATAGTAACCACATCGACATCAATATACAACAAACAGAACTGTCAAATTGTGACGTATATCAAAAATTATTCAAAAATTAGTCGATTCGGAGATTTATCATCAAATGCAATAGACGAAAGTATACAAAATAATGAGCCTCATAATACAGTGAAAACAAAAAAACTATGTGCTAAATGAATCAATTTCCACTGAAATGATAGCGTCCATTTTGAAAGATTGGGCTTTTAATATGCAATATGCAATATGCAATGTAATGGAGAAAATTATAAAGAAAATGTGGTTAAAACGATGTGGAACATTACGGCAAAATAAGTACAAGAAAAATATATGAAGGAGTGCAATACAGTAATTGATCCATTCTCTAGTCCCATACTTTTAGACGCACGAAACGCAAGAAATTCAAAAAGAAGGGAACTCCAAATGTTACCGGACAAGAGAAAGGTTAGTGCATTAGCATTTAAAGATAACGAGTACATAGCAATGATAGAAGCGTGGGATGAAAATACACCGGAAGGATTACAAATAAAAAATTTCTTAATTGCTTCTGTAGAACTTGCGTGGAGAGGAAATGAAGGAGCGTCATGCTTGACACATTATTTTCAAAAAGAAACTGGAAATTAGGATACTCCAACTGGTAGAATACAATATAATCCTATTTTTACCAAAACCACACAGGGAGGAGCAAAACCATGTGCTAATAATAAATGGCTTGTACCTAACCATAATGAAGTGAGTCGTTGTCCAGTGAGACTTCTAGATAAGCTAATGATGAAAAGAAAATAAATACGGTTATACATCTCAAACTTCCTGCATAATTACAAATCGTGTCAGTTTGACAGAATAATCCTCCTGCTTCGCGGTCGGATTATTTAAACTGTCAAACTGACACTCTTTATAATTATGCAACAAGTTATCGATGTATATATAACCTGATTGTTTTGAAGTACTTATAGTATTACTATTGATTATTTCATTCATGATGAAGTAGACCAATCAGACACCACCATTTTTCGAATATATTTTGTTTAAATGAGTGATTATTCAACAAGAGCTGTTTAATCGCGATTAAATTATCGTCCTCCTTATTGGTTTCCGTTGTGTCTTTTTCCAGTGATTCTTACAATTCTTGGCAACCGTTTATGAAAAAACAATAATTTCTTAATCGCTTGAATGACCTAATATTGATTTTCATCAGTGAAAACTCCATTTTCGATAGGATTTCTAAACAAATATTTTGACATGTGGCAACGAAAATACGTCAGAATTTGAAATGTTCACATGCAAAATTTGCAGGTGAAGGCTTCTTCAGTGCATTGTTGGGATGCGTAACCAAAGTAATATATAAACAAACGAAGCGTTTGATTCTGAAACGTCTCGTATTTAAAGCTTAAGCAAAAATGAACTCACGTTTCAGTAATATTTATTTCGTAATAAAATATCGATTTGGCAATTCATAATAGTACACCAGTCAACACTATGAAAACCCATGCTTCTGTATGCCTACAGTTTTCCGACTTTTGTAAACAAAAGGATACTCTTTCAATAAAGATACCAGAATTGATGAATGGCAGTAATATTGAGAGACTGGGGGTTTAATATGCGAAAGGAAGACGGAACGGGATATAAAGAAGGTGTGATGTTGATGTTCATTATCAATAAAATTACATATTTAAATTGTTGTTGTTATTTCCGTCAACCAGCTGCGCAACCTTAAGAGTACAAACCTCAAAAGTCTACGAAAGACTTGTCCGAGCTAGGAAAGACGCATCCCTCACCTTTTAACGTGTGATGCTATGCACAAGACTGATGACCATGCTGGGAATCGAACCCATGAACCTTAGGTTAAGAGACAAGCGCTCTACCATCATGACCATCACGGTCCATAGAAGGTGGATTGCCTCTGTAATTCAGCGATAATAAGTCTTACGGACATTTTATGAGTGAAATTTTCAATTAACATAGTTTTTTCAATATTCTCCGAAATTGGATCAAGTTTATTTTTGCATTTATAGCTATATCGGTCCTATGGGAAACCAAGATTCTGGCCAATATGGAATGCTATCGTTCTATGAATTCCCACACTACCAATCTGTGAAACGGGAGGAAAAGTCATATCATGAGTAAAAGTTGGGCTATAATAATTCTTTATCACAATAAACTAAACACTTTGGTCTTCATCTAAAAATGGTGAGCAGACTGGTTCACAGTTTGAATTTCTGATTCAAGTCGAGTACGAACTGATTAAAGAATAGGAATAATAATATAACAATACATCGGAATTTTTTTTTATTCAATTACAAGAAAAACACTTGCAATTGGGTCTTCATGAAAGAATATTGCACAAATATAAGTCAGAAGTAGTTCATTGTCCGTCGGGGTATTAGCCAGGAAAGTAGTTGTTTTCTGACAGATATTTGCCCTTATTTTTCCACTTGGTGGAAACGCTTGGAGGGAAGGGTATACTTTGTATTCATTTCACTACGTTGATCGAACTTGTCCGCAATATTACAGTTTACTCTTTCCGGAGTCTATGCAACCTACACTGGCACTAATGAGAGGCAAAACTTCGAAAGTCATGCATGTCTGACGGCATTCCCAGCCAAATGAAGGATAATCTGCTGTTTAATTACAAGACAAGGACTGGCAATTCTCCCACATCTTGATCTTCTTCTTTGACTTCCATCTTTCTTCTCTTCCAAAACGGGTGCTTTCGCGACGTCATCTTTGTGATAAAGACTGATGTTCTTCTCAATTATATTGTAGGGCAGCTCTAATGGATAGAGACGTTGAAATGATCGAATGAGCTCCCCAGTTTTTGTTTTCACTTTCGCTCCCCGATTTATACTGTCTCTGCCGCTATGCATTTCTACAATCCTTTCCATTGACCAAGTTACCCTTTTTGTGTTATCAAATCCGATCAACACTACATCGCCGACCTTCAGAAAATCCCTTTCCCTAATTCGCCAGTTACCTGTGTTAACCAGTTCTGCAAGATTTTCCCGTTTGAATCTATCCCTCAACATTTTTCTTAAATTTTGCAAATAACAAAATCTACCTTTAAAAATTCACAGTCTACAACGTCTAATTCAGCAATTCCATTAGAAACATTATGCAATGGCTTTATAAATCTTGCGGGACTCAAAACCTCCCATTCATCAACATCGGAAACATAAGTAAGTGGTCTTTCATTTATTCCAACAAAAGTATTCCATGAACCTTTTGTTTTTATTCAGGTCAATGTTATCATTGAGTCGCTCCAAGAGTACCTTGTAATATCTTCTTTTACCGTTTCCGCTAGTCTAACTCCTATAAGAGCAGCTAATAATTCCAGCCTTGGAACTGTAATACGTTTTATAAGACTCATTCTCGATTTTGCCAATGAAAGTTTGAGTAAAACACAAGTTGGAAGGAAAATGCATCTTGCATAAGCAGATTTACTCGCATCAACGAAAACGTGGATGGATTTATCTTTTAACATATCTTCATTTACTGGAAATGCAAGATATCTATCTATTTATTTATTCATTTATGTTTGGGTTAGATCAGGCAGAAGCCCAAAACAGTACCCACTTAATATTTATTTACAGATTTCACATTCCTAATAAACATCAATTTTGGCATAATAATAATGATATATATTCATATCAGAAAGATACTGCAAAGCCAGTTAAATTTTCAACAATTAAACAATTAACAATAAGCATAACAGAGTTCACAAGTTTTATGTAACATTAGGATCAATAAGCAGAAAAAACCGTTCAATACATTTTTTGAATATTGTGAACGATGTACTGAATATGTCATATTCATTGAAATATATAATAATAGTAATAATAATAATACTCCCTCATAAACACTCGTTGAGTGTACCCAAAGGCCTAGCCTGTGCGGGTAGAGGACAGCTATCATTATTATTTGCCGTGGCGCTCCGGGGCGACTTACTGATGTTTCAGGTGATGTATTCACTTTTCAGCTGTAGGAAAACCCGGAAAACCTACAGCACCACCTCAGGTGGTTGGTGTGCACTCCAAGCTAGCACTAGACGAGATTGGCATCTAGACAACTCACCATACACTTGCTTTTCAACAAGGCGTGAGGTCGCCTATCGATCCGATATAAAGTAGTTGAGAAAAATTCTCGTACCTACATCGGACTCGAACCGACTATCGCTATGCTGGAGTTTCGAACGGCCTGTGCCTTAGACCGCTGATCCGAAAATTTTAGTCATTCTGCAGACTTGTGAGTTATTTGGAGAGTGGCGTTTTGGTAGTTCTTAGCTGAAGGTGGGAAACTTTCTATAAGTGTTCGTGCTGGTGAGCCTTCTTCAGTTGATTGAACCAAGTACTGGAACTTGTCTTCCGTTGGAAAATCAGTATATTCGTCTATTTTTTTGAAAAATTCATCCAATTTTTGACATTCCCATCAAATTTTGTCAATTCTGATTTCACAGATTCAACCTTGTCCCAAGTTTTACCAGTGGTGTTTCGTCTTTTCTTCTCTGACTCCTCTTTTCATTTATATTTTTCATCAAAAATTGGCATTTGTTCTTATATTTGAATACCTCATCACGTAAGTTCTCATCATGTAATTCTTTATTGATATGTTCTATGGATTTTTCTGTTTCATCGGTAAGTATTGCTTCTTTAATATTGCTGTCTAGAAGAAATACCCGTTCTGCTTTATCTTCAATTTGTTGCGGGAATCTTTGTATTTTCTTCTCATCTTCCTTCCCACTACATCAACTTCTTTGAGATATTTTGTGGTGAATTTCTTATTGCTTTCCTCTCTCATTTCCAGCTCTGCATTTTCGTAAGGTCCCCACGAGGGAAGCCAAAAATGTAGAATTAGAGAATTGGACCCAATACAGCCAGAATATTTATTGACTTTTTCACTTGACAGATATTATTAACAAAAACTTATAAACATATGAAAACAAGGAACACAAAATAAAGATTTAGTCCAAACAGTGTTGATACTCTCCAGCACATTTCTCGTTCAAAAAATTATTTTCCTGTGCCTAAAGTAAAGCCATCATCTGCTGCCAGACAAATAAAAGAGGTGTTTTCTCAAATACGAAACATTTATTAAATTTATTTTTTATTAAACAATAGAAAATTATTCGTAGGATATGGTGTGCGAGCAATCCCATAAATAACCTAGTTATCCTCGCTCCAAAAATTTTTCATACACCTTCAACTAACAGCGATAATCCATTTCTTATGGCTTCTTCGAGTGTAACTTGTGATGTGTCATCATATGGTCTCTCCTAACGAAATTTTTTCCACAGGTTGAGCAAACATGAGGTTTCTTACCCGTGTGTGAGGACACATGCCGTTTCAAATCAATATTATAATTAAATTGACTGGGGCACACATCGCACTTAAAAGGCTTGTTCCCCCCGTGTTTTTTCAGATGATTCTGGTAAGTATCATCACAGCCAAATTTTTTTCCGCATTTTCCACATTTGAAAGGCTTTTCACCGCTATGGGCTGCCTTATTGTGTTGCTTGAGGTAACACGCTTTCGTAAAAAACTTCTGGCAGAGATGGCATTCAAGCGGCATGGTTTCATTTGTAGCTGAATTATTTTTGGGAGGTACAGGTGGAGCATCTAGCCATTCCTTAATGTCATCCCATTTTTGTTCCACCTCTTTGGAGAACGTTACCGCCTTTTTATCTACCACCAGAGCTGACTCATGAGTTGTATTGCCCACACCAACTGTAGAAAGCAGGCTAGATGAATCGGGGATTGTGGCATCCACCAAAGCTGATTCATGACTGTGTTGGCATTGATAATCAGTAGTGGAGGCGTTGGCAGCCATTGCTTGTGTCACATGGGGGGGGACAAACTCGCTCAAAATTATATTACTTGGAAAGTCATTCATTGCCATAACATGTTGAACTCTCTCATTGATTCCATGAGTTGGATTGACTATTCCTACCGGAGTCGAATTGGCAGATAGCAGGCTTCCTGAAACTGAGATGGTGGCATCCTCGAGTGACAAATGCTGGTTTTCACGTGGCATTCTTAACTCTGCTTCAGAGCTCTGTGACTGTAGATGATCATCCTCATTCAAACTGTCGTTCCAGTTGGAAAAGTAGCTCCGAATGTTAGCCTGGGATCTTTCTTCTGGTTTGTTAATAATACCGTTCACCTCCCTGGACTTTTCTAGCTGTGAGGTAAGCCCTGTCACAACGGGATGTTCACCGGGTATTTCATTTCGAAATTTTCCTCCAGAATGAGTGAGAAAAATTTCCTGCGAATCGAGATCGAGTATCTCGCTTGGAGCATCACCTGCCTGGTGCGCAGGAATTGACGATGGCACTAGCTCCCGCGGTTGTCTGTGATCGCACAGAGGTAGTGAGTGAAACTTGAAATCGCTCATAAAATATTTGTTGTGAACTAGGTCCTTAGTGAACTGCTGACTGCAATCCATTGAGAAATATGCGATAGGGTAATTTCTTGCGAATTCTTTCTATCGTACTCCTTCGGACCTGTAATTACAATAATATTCATTGATGGTGATTTCAAATAACAGGAATCAACACCTAAGGCAAGAGCACTTACCTTTCAACATAGTCGGTGATCAGTTCTAATAGCTTTCAATAGCTTGACATTTTGAAAATATAGTTCTCTCAGATATTTATAAAAGCAGTCTTGTATGAGTCAATAATACCGAAACATTAAAATAAAAAATCCAAAGTAATGCTTTGACCATGTTTTTTGAGAAATAGTTTTCCTCTGTATGAATGTGATAACACAAATAAATCTATAAACATTTACCTTAACCATGCGCACTAACTGTTCACTCTGAATAGGCAACAGTATCCCAGAGTGTATAAAATTCAAGAAATGGTTGCAATTGAGGTTGCGGAATACGAGCCGCCTCATAAAGACATCATCGTTACCGGAATCTGTTCGTCGGACTGTTACATACTTCTGAGACCCGCATAAACTGGCTGGAAAAACTACCTCTTATGTCAAGAATTCGTCTGACTTTGTGAGAAAAGTCAAGAACACAACTGTAACATTCTTCTCAGATTCGACGTTGTATTTCTGTTCACAAACGACCAACAGGAAGACTCTCTGGGGCAGATAGCCAACATGTTTCCGAGTGATATTGTCGGACTCTTTAAGGCATGTCTTACCGGAAGTTACTTCCAATGGAAAGGGGATTTCTATGAGCGATTAGAATGGCGTCGCGATGGGGAGTCCGCTCAGCCAGCCAACTTCTCTATGGAACGTTTTGGGAAGAATGCAATCGAAGCTTTCGATTTCAAACCGACCATGTGGCTACGTTACGTCATTTGGAGTTTCCGAAGGGACAGACTAGACCACCTTAATGCTCAACACCCTAACATCAATTTCACCATGGATACAGAACAGGACCAACGGATATCCTTCTTGAATGTACTCATCGAAAGATGTGGTACGAGATTGACCCGAAAATCGTCCACGGTTTTTCAGCCAACTAGCAAAATACAGCAAAGACCGAGGTTAGCAAAGGACGAAAGGGAACAACTACCGGCCACGGGGGTATAACACATACTTGCTGAAAAGTGTATATCACGAAGATCCATGGAAACAGTGCTGAAGGAACGCTAGCGAAACTGTGGATAAGGTCAAATGGATAAATCGGCAGTAGCGGAACATGCGCTCAGTGAAGGGACATAAAACTTCTTGCCACCAACCAGGTTTATCACAGCGGAGAAAGGAAGAAACTGTGAACATCAACCGTATGTGCCCCAATTCTAAGAAATGTGAGGAAAAGAATAGCAAATAACAACTTAATGACAACAGGTAAGGAGATGTTTTCGACTAACGACTAACAGCAAACACAAGTGCACACAGGTAATTGTTGCCCCAAACTACCTGGGGACTGAAAAGTAACAATATCAAACAATAATTTTTACCAAAGTAATGGCTAAGAGTGAATAAGCCAATTTAAGAGTGAGTCAATTTTCGATACATCTTTGAAGAAAAACATGCTCTCTACCGAGGATTAGACAATTTTGATATATCAGTTATCCGGATGTTAAAAATAATAAAGAAAATTACAGACCAGGATATTCAGGTTTGGAAAATTCTGAATTCGTTGAGAATGTGACAAGTGATCTAATTATATGACGCAATTACTAGAAGCCATTACATGAAAACCTAAATTTATTATAAACCAATATTGTGGTGTCTGTGCTTGCTTTTTTTATTATTCCGAAAGAAATATTCCGCACTCATGAAGTCATGAATAGTGAAATGGTAATATCAGAGAGGATCATTATAGCAGTAGCCGTAAATATAACCTGGGCGTACACCAAAATGATGATGAATTAAATACAAGACTTTATGTGCTTACATGAATAAATTTATTCATAATTAGAATTTTTGAAAATCTTCGAAAATGGGTAATTCTGATGACAGTTTATATTTTGATTTTGGTGGTGAGTTAGTTTTGTAACTTGAATCAAATTGTATGGAAATACTTGAATTTTTTCTTTTCTTATACATTTGAACTCCATAATAGTACTAGGACTTCTCAACCTTCATTCTTCTTCAACTACTTTATGTTCATATTTTCAATAAAATCAAGATATTACTATGATATTACAGCATATACATTTACGAATTATATGAAAAATATTTACCTTGGTCAATTCTCGATTTGATGCACACAACTTTGATTCTTCTACAGAACGGAAAACTTATTATTTCTAATTCACTGAATCTCCCAAAATCTTCCAGAATCCACTGAAGAAATGTGATTCTGTTGCACAATATATACCATCAATCTAATGACTTAATTACATACGTAAAAGAGTAGTAATGTCAGTGTAATTTTGATTGGAGCTCATTTCGAACATACCTGATGTTATTATCTACATTGGGAAATACAGTACTCAACAAAGTGCTGAATATTATGATATGGACTTTGTCAGATATTATATTTTTATTGAAAATATTCAACCCATATGCAAATGATCTATTGAGAATGAATAGGCCTATAATTTTCCATTGCACAAATCAATTATGATTCGATAATTTTGAAAATTATTAATTTTTTTGTATCTATATTATTCTTTCTATATCTATATGATCAGTGAAGTAAAATGTATAGAAGACATCCATACAAATGATATTCATAAAGGATGAAAAGAGTTCAATAAAATGCAAAATAAATATATATATATATATATATATATATATATATATATTTCGATCTTAAGGATCTCATCAGTACGGTGAAAGCAAGTGTAAGGATGTACTGATGAGATCCTTAAGATCGAAACACGTGTCTACGGTTGCATTTTCACTAGAGGGCTTAGTCCAATAAAATGTTCCTTCTTGTTATTCACAATTTCCCTCGAGATCATATCCCTGTTTCATTTATATATATATATATATATATATATATATATGTTCAGATAGGTTTCCGCGGTCAGATATTTGAAAACTAAAAGTTCGGGTTGAACCGCGTCTAGAATTTGTTGAAATTCGACGTTTCGGCTCCGATTTTGGAGCCATTTTCAAGGACTGAAAAAGAAAGAAAATTAATAAATGGTTGAAACGTAATTCTACGCTGAGGTCTCAATCTGCCTACTCCTCAGGTATAATTACGTTCGGTTTTTGTGACTTGACGTCGGGGTCTCAATCTGCCTACTCCCCATGTCTCGTCACTGGTTCTCTCTAAGGTCTCAATCTGCCTACTCCTTCGAGAGAACCATTTATTAATTTTCTTTCTTTTTCAGTCCTTGAAAATGGCTCCAAAATCGGAGCCGAAACGTCGAATTTCAACAAATTCTAGACGCGGTTCAACCCGAACTTTTAGTTTTCATATATATATATATATATATATATATATATATATATATATATATATATATATATATATATATATATATATATATATATAATAAAAACAGACAATTACGGAAAAACGCAGGGATGTTAGTTTTAAATTATTTTTATTTAAATGAAAAAGGTATCAATGATTCTAAAATTTCTGTAGAAAAATAGGAGGTTTTCAGATTGCCAGCATGTTTTTATGAAGAATAAGAGTGAATTTGTTAATAAGATTACTATAGGACTTTGGATAACCAAGAGTTGTTTATTGATTTCTCTGAAGCATTTGACTGTCTCTCGGGAATTTTTTCTTCAATTCATTCACCTAATGTATAATGTGCAGATATTGTAAGAAATAGTTTTCATAGATCTTAATTATTTAAAGTCAAGTAATCGCAAATCTCAAGAACTTCAACTGTTTATAACTGAAACCGTCAAATGCAAAACCAATGAAATGGAGTTCCATCAAAACATCATTCAATCTTATCTAAAAACTTGAACCTTACAAATAATCAAACAATTTCAGTAATGGATCATTCACTCCAGATGAAACTAATTTCATCAACAATATGTCATGGTTGACTTTGTCAAAAAACTTGGCGAAGTCATTACATACCACTTCAACCTGTCCCTTCATGTCTAATGTGTCGTGAATATAATTTTTAAAAATATACCTACTCGAAAACTTTCGCGATGCAATTCAAAACTGCTACAGGCATGTAATTCGCTAACAGCAGTTGATCTATTCGAGTGATTTGTTAACTTTTGTCCTTTACATTTAAGACAATTGTCTCAGCAGCAGATATTTCTTCCAACCAGTACATTATCGTAACATTTAATTTTTCCAGTGTGGATTTGGTTTTAAGAACAGTCGCGCCTCGTTTTGATATTAGTTTATGAAAAAGACGTACAGGGCAGCTTTGTTCTTCACTATTGGAAACCATTTACCACTTGAACAGCTTTTCGAACCACCTTGGCACGTTATACTGAATATCGGATTGTATTCAATGCAATTTGTTTGAGAGTCATCGTTATTTTTCTCGATTTGAAAAAAATCCACCAGACAATCAACTGCCTCTCCTCCTCGCCACGCTAATTCTACAGCAGCATTATGGTAAAATTTACGCATAAGACCTTTAGGAGTATTTTCATCCCATAGCAATATTATTTTGTTAACTTCAGACCAATTTGACGGAACCGAACTGCACTAAACGGGTCAATCATATTATAGTCATTATATAACTTTTCTTGTAAGAAACGTTCCACATTGTCTTCACCGTTGCTTCTTTAAATTCGGTCCCGGTTCTCTTTCTCACATTGACTGGCCCAATCTTTTAGTATCAACGCCAGTTCACCTAAGATTCTCTATGTTCATTCAATTCATATTCCCGTTTGTAGCAAAATTCCATAAATATATTTGTTATCCTGTAGGTTGTATTTCTGGGAATTTTTTCTTTGATTAGCGCATTCATACTTTCAACATTCGCATTGCCATAATGTGACATTTTGAAATTTATCTGAAATGAAGTTGTCAAACTCAATAGTGTTGTCATAGTGATTGATAATTGCACTGAAAATTGATAAAGTCTTACCTCTGTAGTGTTTACATGATTGGGTGAAATTGTTTCATATGACACAAAATGACAAAATTTGAATGGTTGTTAGAAATGTCAATAATTTGTTAGAGTACATAATTGATTTTGATTTCATTTTTGGGTGAAACGCTATCAAAACGCCTCCTTCCAATTTTTTGGCAATTTTTTCAAGATTCCTGTCACTTTTGAACAACACATATTCACCAGTAAATAGTAAATAATGGATAGAGACGTTGAAATGGTCGAATCAGCTCCCCAGTTTTTGTTCTCACTTTCGCTACCCGATTTATACCGTATCTGCCGCAATGAATTTCTACAATCCTTCCCATTGGCCAAGTTACTCATTTTTGTGTTATCAGATCCGATCAACACTACATCACCGACCTTCAGAAAATCCTTTTCCCCAATTCGCCTTCTACCTGTGTTAACCAGTTCTGCAAGATTTTCCCGTTTGAATCTATCCCTCAATATTTTTCTTAAATATTGCAAATAACAGAATCTACCTTTTAAAAATTCACAGTCTACGAGTACAACGTCTAATTCAGCAATTCCATTAGAAACATTATGCAATGGCTTTATAAATCTTGCGGGACTAAAAACCTCCCATTCATCAACATCGGAAATATAAGTAAGTAGTCATTAATTTTTTCTATTTCCAACAAAAGTATTTCATGAACCTTTTGTTTTGATCCAGGTCAATACTATCATTGAGTCGTTCCAGTAGTTCCTTGTAATATCTTTCCGCTGGTCAAACTCCTATAAGAGCAACTGATAATTCCAGCCTTGGAGCTGTATTACGTTTAATAGGACTCATTCTCGATTTGGTCAATTGGAGTTTGAGTAAAACACAATTTGGAAATTCCAACCGAAGGAAAACGCATCCTGAACATGCAGATTTACTCGCATCAACCAAAACGGGAATGGATTTATCTTTTAACATATCTTCATTTTCTGGAACTGCAAGATATCTAGGGATACTACAAAAATTCAAGTACTTTATGCTCTTAAGCCAATTTTCAAAACATTCTTCAATATTTTCAGGTAGTTTTTGATCCCATGCCAATTTCAAACTCCAAGTTTTCTGTAATAGTAACTTTGGCAATAGGGGAATGGAGCTGTGAAGCCAATATGATTGAAAACTCTCTGTGTAGTTGAAAAAATACCTCGTTTTGTTCTCGAAATATCATCTAGAGTGCCTAAGTTTTTGATATCACACATGAAAGTATCATTTTGGTAATTCCAATTTATTCCCAGAATTGAAATAATTTTATCTTCACTATTTTCATTCAGACTTAAACTTTCTGTGTTGAATGTCCAACCTATAAAATTCACCCCTTATTGAAATGTCTTTTGATTCCTCTACAAATTTGTGCAAATCTGTTTCATTTCTCAAACTATATACACAATTGTCAAAATAAAGTGATTTGAGAAGTTGACTTGCAGTCTCTCTATATTTTTTTAATTTTTTAAATGTACATTTGATGTGGCTGCTAGAATGAACGGACTAGGTTTCAACCCAAATACTATCCTACAATGTCTGTATATTTTAATTATTCTTTCAGGATAATTTTTCCACCATTGAAAACGCAAGTAATCTCTGTCTTTTTTCGAAATACTAATTTATAAAAAAGCTCTTGCTATGTCGGCTGTTATTCCTATTTTATGTAATCTGAATTTTATTATTAATGCTATGATAAGCTCAAATAAATTTGGACCTAATAAATCGTTTAGAGAATTATCTTGTGTTTTATGATTATTCTCTGTATATAACACTTCTAAAGTATATCTCTCCTTATTATTTTCTGTATCTTTTAACTGTGCAAAATTTTATTAAACTTTCCAAATCATCAACCCTCTTTTCATCAGAAGATACAGGAATATTTTTCCGATTACGTTCCCAGATATTCAATAGTTCGTGAGGTTTAATGCTGACTCGACTAGTGGTAAAAGCATTGCAGTTTACTTATCGTTGGTCACACCTAGTGTTTTTTGTGAGCCAAGTTGAGTTCCCAGCTTATCATACAAAATTGATAAAGTCTTACCTCTGTTATCCTTTGATATATGCTGACTTGGTACTAAATTTAACAATTTCCTCACATAAACTTCAATCGATATCTCATCCCTTGCAAATCGGGTTTTCATTTGATGAGTGGCGTTTTGGTAGTTCTTGGCTGAAGGTGGGAAACTTTCTATAAGTGTTCGTGCTGGTGAGCCTTCTTCAGTTGATTGAAACAAGTACTGGAACTTGTCTTCCGCTGGGAAATCAGGATCTTCGTCTATTTTTTTGAACTGTCTCCTAAAATGTATCCAGTTTTTGATATTCGCATAAAATTTTGTCAATTCTAATTTCGGCAGATTCAATCTTATCCCAAGTTTTCCAAGTGGCTTTTCGTCTTTTCTTATCTGACTCCTCGTTTCATTTATATTTTTCTTCAAAAATTGTCATTATTTCTTATATTTGAATACCTCATCACGTAAGTTCTCCCCATCATCTAACTCTCTATTAATATCTTCTATGAATTTTACTGTTTCATCGGTAAATATTGATTCTTTAATATTGCTGACTAGAAGAAATACCCGCTCTGCTTCATCTTCAATTGGTTGTAGGAATCTTTGTATTTTCTTCTCATCTTCCTTCTCCACATCAACTTCTTTGAAATTTTTTTGTAGTGAATTTCTTATTGCTTTCCTCTCTAATTTCCAGCTCTGCATTTTCGTTAGGTCCCCACCAGGGATGCCAATATTGTAGAATTAGAGAATTGGACCCAATACAGCCAGAATATTCAGTAATATTGGAAGCAGTTGTGACAGCTTTTTATTGACTTTTATACTAAACAGATACTATCAACAAAAACTTATAAACATATAAAAACAACGAAATGACACAAAATAAGGATTTAGTCCCAACAGTGTTGATACTCTCCAGCACAAAATTTCGAACTCGTTTGAAATATTATTTTTGTGCCTAAAGAAAAGCCATCATCTGCTGCCATACAAATAAAAAAGGTGTTTTCTCAAAAAAGAAACATTTAATACATTTTTTATTAAACAATTCGTGAAAATTATTCATGGGATATGGTTTGCGAGCAATCCCATAAACTACCTAGTCATCCTCGCCCTAATAATTTTTCATACTCTTCCAACTAACTGCGATAGTCAATTTCTTATGGCTTCTTCGAGTGTAACTTGTGATGTGTCATCATATGGTCTTTCCTCACGAAATTTTTTCCACAGGTTGGGCAAACATGAGGATTCTTACCAGTGTGTGGGGTCACATGCCGTTTCAAATCAATATTGTAATTAAATTGACTGAGACACACATCGCACTTAAAAGGTTAGTTCCCCCCGTGTTTTTTCAGATGAATCGGGTAAGTATCATCACAGCCAAATTTTTTTCCGCATTTTCCACATTTGAAAGGTTTTTCACCGCTATGGGCTGCCTTATTGTGTTGCTTGAGGTAACACGCTTTCGTAAAAAACTTCTGGCAGAGATGGCATTCAAGCGGCATGGTTTCATTTGTAGCTGAATTATTTTTGGAAGCTACAGGTGGAGCATCTAGCCATTCCTTAATGTCATCCCATTTTTGTTCCACCATCTTCCACCACAGCTGATTCATGAGTTGTATTGCCCACACCAACTGTAGAAAGCAGGCTAGATGAATCAGGGATTGTGGCAACCACCGTAGCTGATTCATGACTCACCTCCCTGGACTTTTCGTGCTGTGAGGAAAGCCCTGTCACAACGGGGTGATCGCCGAGTATTTCATTTCGGATTTTTCCTCCAGGATAAGTGAGAAAAATTTCCTGCGAATCGAGATCGAGTATCTCGCTTGGAGCATCACCTGCCTGGTGCGCAGGAATTGACGATTGGACTATTTCCCGCGGTTGTCTATGATCGCTCAGAGGTAATGAGTGAAACTTGAAATCGCTCATAAAATATTTGATGTGAACTAGGTCCTTAGTGAACTGCTGACTGTAATCCATTGAGATATGCGATAGGGTAATTTCTTGGGAATTAAACCTTCTTTCTATCGTAATTTTTCGGACCTGTAATCACAATAATGTTTAGTGATGGTGATTTCAAATAACAGGAATCAACACTTAGAGCAAGAGCTCTTACCTTTCAATATAGTCTGTGATCAGTTCTAATAGCGTTCACTATCTTGAAATTTTGAAAATATATTTTTCTCGGATATTTATAGAAGCAATCTTGTACGAATTAATAATATCGCAATATTGAAATTTAAAATACAAAGTAATGGATCGACAGTATTTTTTGAGAAACTGTTTCCTTCTGTATTCTATTCTAAAAACATTTACCTTATCCACTTCCTGATTTCATGCGCACTAACTATTTACTCTAAATATCTAACAGTATTCCAGACTAAACTGCTCATTCATGATTCTGTAGAACAATAATATATCATTCAAAATATAACTTATTTACTTGATGTGATTCAATAATGGCAGGTCGGTCACCTAGGTTCTACTGGCTTCCTAAAATACACAAAACGGGCATACGTCTGAGACAGATAATCAGTGCCCCGGGTTCGCCTACGTATCACCTTACAAAATATCTAGCCTCGCTTCTTCAGCCACATGTTGGAAAAACTACCTCTTATATCAAGGATTCGTCTGACTTTGTGAGAAAAATCAAGGACACAACTGTGGAGCCGAGTGACATTCTTGTCAGATTCTACGTTGTATCTCTGTTCACCAACGTCCCACTGAAAGACATGTTTCAGAGTGATATTGTCGGACTCCTACCGGAAGTAACTTCAAATGGAAAGGGGATTTCTATGAGCGATTAGATGGCTTGGCGATGGGAAGTCCACTCAGTCCGGTGATAGCCAACTTCTTCATGGAACAGTTTGAGGAGAATGCAATCGATTTCGAACCGACCATGTGGCTACGTTACGCAGGACACCTCTGCCATTTGGAGTCTCGTAAGGGACAGACTAAACCTTTTCCTAGACCACCTAAATGCTCAACACCCTAACATCAAGTTCACCATGGAGACTGAACAGGACCAACGGATATCATTATGTACTCTATTAATAGAAACGGATGTGGGCATTCGTATTGTGACGTTAGAGGTGAAAATCTTAGATCGTCGCAAGACGGACAGAAACAAAAGCATTTGCCAAAAACGCGTTCATTGATCAAGAACGAAAATAGAGGTTCGACGGCGATCAGATACCGCCCTAGTTCTTGCTATAAACGATGCCAGCTAGCGATACGCCGACGTTCCTCCGATGACTCGGTGGGCAGCTTACGGGAAACCAAAGCCTTTGGGTTCCGGGGGAAGTATGGTTGATAGGTTTCTGCATGCACTATTGAACCACTTTTCGAGTCAGAAACAAGGAATTATTTCCACATTGACGGATCATGCTCGAACCAGAACATCTTCAAGAAGAATTGGGACATCTTCAAGTGGCCTTGAGATCGACAAGGCCATGAAACCAAGGACTTCCACAAGTCAAAATATAGAGGAGAATCTAAGGGTTGCACGTGCATATCTACCCTACATCCCTAGGGTTATGATATAATCGGAAAACTTTTGGGAAAACACAAAATAAAGACGGTTTTCCAGCCAACTAGGAAAATACAGCAGAGCCTGCGATTAGCAAAGGACGAAAGGGAACAACTATCGGCCACGGGGGTATATCGCATACTTGCGGAAAAGTGTATATCACGAAGATCCATAGGAACAATGCTGAAGGAACACCAGCGATACTGTGGATAAGGTCAAATGGACAAATCAGCAGTAGCGGAACAGGCGCTCTGTGAAGGGACATAGAATACGGTTGACCAGGGGCATCCTAGCCGCCTTGTACGGGAAGCAAGAGAAATCCATAAATATGCGGAAAATTTTAACAGAAAGGAAGAAACTTTGAACATCAACCGTATATGTGCTCCAATTCTAAGAAATGCGCGGGAAAGAAAATCAAATAACAACTTAATGACAACAGGTAAGGAGAAGTTTTCGACTAACGACACGAGAACAAACACAGTGCGACATGGTAATTGATGCCCGAAACTACCTGAGGACTAAAACGTACCAATATCAAACAAAACAGTAATATTGTACTTGGAATACCGTGAATTATTGCTCGGCTAAGAGTGAATGAGCCAATTTAAGAGTGAGCCAATTTTTGAAAACAGAAAACATATTTGAAGAAAAACATGCTCTCTACCGAGGATTAGACAATTTTGATATATCAGTTATCAGGATATTAAAAATAATAATGAAAATTACAGGATTTATTCCAAACCAGACCAGGATATTCATCCGTTTGGTTTGGAAAAGTCTGACAAGTGAACTAATTATACGGCGCATTTACTAGAAGCCATTACATTAAAACCCAAACTTATTATAAACCAATATTCAGCCCTATGCTGTATTACTTCCGTTAAAAATAACGTCACCGTTATTCGCCATTTCCGTTATTTTGCTATTGCTTGGTAAATTGTACAATCCATCTGGTGTCTCTTCGTCACAATTCTGAACCAAATTTTTGTATTCGCCACCTTTAAGAAACACTGAACTCTAGTTTATTTTCTCGAGCATCGATTGGAGATGCTTTCTCTCAGTTTGTTTAGCGTCCCTTGCTGATTTGAATTCAATATCGGTGAACGGATTAAAAATAATACCTTTCCATCAATAATTTTGTGGTAACATTCCAGATGTCTTTATTGTGAAGTCCTTATATTCCTGACCATTCTGATTGCGCATATTGAATGCCCACTCCGTTAATATTTTTGCCAGTGCGCTTATATACATCTTTTTATCCAGGAAATATCCTTTGGCCTTCATGAACAGTCACCATACTGTCTGTTGGATTTGGAATTTTTTTATTCACTTTCAACTACATTTTCCTCAATAGATTGTATGGACCACTCACCAAAACGCGACATTTTTTCAATTTTTGAAGTATGTCTGACATTTATCGGTATTGTCAGCCAGTGTTGTTATTGATGTTATGCCGATGGAATGTTTTCGCAGTGCAATTATCGCTCTGCAGTGCAATTACCGCTGAAATTTTTTGACTATTGCCTTCCTCTTATGACAAATATACAAAATTTTAATGGTTGTTAAAACTGTCAAAAAAAAAATCACTTGTAATATCACAAGAGAGTGAGAATAAAGTGAAAATAATTTGACAGATTTTTCGCGGTTCGGGCTCTCGTGTCTATTGCCAAATGGCAACAAGTTTGAGAAAAAATCTAGAGAATTATTTTCTACTTTATCGAACTTTTGTGTGGTACTTGATAGATTATTTTTAGGTGCCCCAATCATAGACCTATTCTCTATAAATATAACATTTTTATTTCAACAATTTACTTGAATCATTATAAACAGAATGAAGTTTGGAATTTGAAGTTCTCATCATGAAATATACAATTATTATGGACGCTTTGTCCTTGGCTGGAGGATTCCGTAACATTGTTTTGTTCTGTTGGATTGAAAGCTATTGCTTTCTCTCTGTCCCTAGGTTATCAATTGAAGCATTTTCATTGATTTTCTTAAAATTTCATCGTATGATGATGTACTAAACCGTTTTCGAATCATTTTTCACTTTTCATGCAAACTGATGACAGAAGTCAGATCAAAAGTATCAGTTAGCACATAATTAAAACAAAATACCACAAAAAATTCCCTCGGCAATTTTCAAGGTAGAAAATTCCCACTATAATAATACTGTGATTGGCCTGAACGTACATGAAGGCTTTCAATTGATGGTTTCGATTGGTTGCAAAAATTGTCAAAAAATACCCAGAGCAATAGATTTTGATTTAAATTTTTTGTGTACCTTTATCAAAACGCATCCTTCCCATTTTCTCCCAGTTTTTTTCAAGATTCCTGTCAGTTCTGTACACCACATATTGACCAGAAAATAGCAGAATCGTAAACGTCTTTTTCTGGCCAAGTCTCGGTGATACAAATGACATCGTCAGATTCCAGATTTAAATAAAAAAAAAATTTGTAATCTTTGTACGTAACCCCCTCGAATTTTGATAACTATTTTCACTGTGATCTCATTTGATTATTCCAGGTTCACAATTATGAAAGTGAGAATGTTTTGATAGATGCAATTAGTTACGTGCAATTAGTTTCGACTATTATGACAATACAGGTATACAATTGGGAAAATAATAAATATTTTGATATATCACTGTACCGAATCGGCCCTTAATCAACCAGTTTACCTATTAATGAAGGAGATTGATGATTGAGATATTTTGAAATGTGAGCTAAGCAAGCGTATTTATGTTTTTTTATCATCAATTGCGTTGCAAATATGAATTGGTTAAGATATTTTTTCGTCGACTTCTTTGAAATACAGGAATTCTTGATCAGCATCAATGAATTTAACAGGAGATACAAACTTTATTGAACATAAATGATTATTTTTCAATCATTCAAATATCAACATTTGCATAAGGGTACAATTACATCAATGGGTGAACTGAAAGAAGGTTCAGAAAAAGTCCATCTGTACCTTCGCATTATACAGCTGTGCTACGAAATAGAACATTAAAAGGTGACATTGAATGAGAAATCTACAACGTTGTATTCAGATTTTCATATTAATACAGGTAGTTTTATCGAATAGTTATTTTTGTATTAAGTGCGTAAAATTCTCTCAAATAAGCCATGGAAACACGAATTTTATACACGAAATACAAACAACATTTTTTTATACAACTGTGAATGTGAATTTACATCATCTGAAATATATTAAAAATAAATACATCCAAAACATCTTGAAGTTGGTTTTTCTCCCGTTAAGTTATGTATCGCTTTCAAACGTTTCAAATGTTTCCTGTCTGAAAAAAATAGGTCCAAAATTACTAAATCATACTTTTCTTTTCCATCATGTTATCAATACTTCCAATACAATTTCACAGCATCCAGTGGTCTTTCTGTGTCGTTTCTATAGAAACGGTTTGTTGGCACGCCTCCTGTTTGATTGTGGTTGCTTAAATTTCAAGTCAATTTCAAGGAAATGGATGCTGATTATGATAGTGGTAGTGATATCCCATCAGATATATATCTAGCAAATCCAATAGTACATAACATGTTACCGGCCAAAAACAAGTTAAGTATATGAGAAAACATATTACCCATTCGTGAATGGTGCGACAAGAAACATGTAAAGAAGGATTTTGAAAATATGCTTTTTCTACATTCATGCAAAAAGCAAAACTTTATTGAACTATATTCAGTGGAAAAAGAAGCTCTTCATTGCACTAGTGCAATAAAGTTTTTATTGCACTCATCTGTCATTCTACTTCAACGTGCTGTCATCATGATAAACATTCAAACCCACTACATATTTAGCAGATATTCTGTGAGATTGGCCATACGTTTTAAACAGCTACATATTTTATATTATTTTGTATTAATGTTAGCAGTCAGAGTTGAACAAATAATGTCTTCCCGAGAATAACTCCATAATCAAAACCGATCCGCTATGTTCTAAACCGTCTACTTGCAAACTGTCTGTACTATGACCACACCTCGTGGTAACATACGCGCCCATGGCTACTATGATTTTGATTTTTATAATGCAACTGTGGTTATATAAACGTCAGTCAAAATTCAATTCCGACAATTACAGAACTGAAAGTTTTAAAATGAGTTTATTACACTCGAAGTGACGTCGAGTGCAATAAACATTTTTTGCACGAGTTGCATACAACATTTTTCTACGTTCATGCAAAAAGCAAAAAATTATTTAATTAGGTGCGGCACTAGGTGAAGGAAACTGAAATATGCAATTTAAATAAATAATTATTACTATCGATTTCATCACCATCATCTAGTTTTCCATCAATATCACTCATTTTAAAAAGAGAAGTATGATTTAGTAATTGCATAATATTTTCAATACAACAGTCGTTTGAAAGCGATACATAACTTAACGGGAGAAAAACCAACTTCAAGATGTTTTGGATGTATTTATTTTTAATATATTTCAGACGATGTAAATTCACATTCGCAGTTGTACAAAAAAATGTATTTCGTGTATAAAATTCGTGTTTCCATGGCTTATTTGAGAGAATTTTACGCACTTAATACAAAAATAACTATTCGATAAAACTACCTGTATTAATATGAAAATCTGAATACAACTTTGTAGATTTCTCATTCAATGTCACCTTTTAATGTTCTATTTCGTAGCACAGCTGTATAATGCGAAGGTACAGATGGACTTTTTCTGAACCTTCTTTCAGTTCACCCATTGATGTAATTGTACCCTTATGCAAATGTTGATATTCGAATGATTAAAAAATAATCATTTATGTTCAATAAAGTTTGTATCTCCTGTTAAATTCATTGATGCTGATCAAGAATTCCCGTATTTCAAAGAAGTCGACGGATAAATATCATACCCAATTCATATTTGAAACGCAATTGATGATAAAAAACATAAATACGCTTGCTTAGCTCACATTCCAAAATATCTCAATCATCAATCTCCTTCATTAATAGGTAAACTGGTTGATTAAGGGCCGATTCGGTACAGTGATATATCAAAATATTTATTATTTTCCCAATTGTGTACCTATATTGTCATAATTGTCAAAACTAATTGCACGTAACAGTAATCACATCTATCAAAACATTCTCATTTTCATAATTGTGAACCTGGAATAATCAAATGAGATCACAGTGAAAATATGAAAATTCGAGGGGGTTACGTACAAAGACTACAGATTTTTTTTTAAATTTCAATCTGGAATCTGACGATGTCATTTGTATCACCCAGACTTGGTCAGAAAAAGATCTCTACGATTCTGGTCAATATGTGGTGTACAGAACTGACAGGAATCTTGAAAAAAACTGGGAGAAAATGGGAAGGATGCGTTTTGATAGAGGTACACAAAAAATTTTAATCAAAATCTATTGCTCCGATTATTTTTTGACAATCTTGCAACCAATCGAAACCATCAATTCAAAGCCTTCATGTACGTTCAGGCCAATCACAGCATTATTAAAGTGGGAATTTTCAACCTTGAAAATTGCCAGATCCCTCCTCTTTCGGAGTCGGGCTCTTTCGCCAAAATATGAAAAAAGTATGTTGCAATTTTTAGATAACTCGATTTCTTGCAAATTTAACGGTAATTTTTATGCACTTGTGCAATTATAACCAAAAATTGTATTCAGTGCAATCACTATTGAGTTTGAAAACCTCATTCCAAATAAATTTCAGAATGTCACATTATGGCAATGCGAATGTTAAAAGTATAAATGCGCTAATCAAAGAAAAAATTATCAGAAATACAACCTAGTCACAAATATATTTAGGGAATTTTGCTGCGAACGGGAATATGAATTGAATGAACATAGAAGCCTAGATGAATTTGCGTCAATATGAGAAAGAAAGAAGGGACCGAATTTCAAGAAGCATCGGTGAAGACAATGTGGAACGTTTCGTGCCAAAAAATTACTTTAATACTAAGATTGATCAGTTTAACAATATAGTGTTCAAACCAGCCGCAATGCAATCAGGAAGGAACTAAGTGCAGTTCATTTCGTCAGGTTAACAAAATAATATTGCTATATATGAAATAAAAATACTCCTGAAGGTCCTATGCGTAAATTTTACCATTTTTTACTATAGAATTAGCGTGGCGAGGAGAGGCAGAGGCTTGTCTAGTGGATTTTTCAAATCGAGAAAAATAACGATCACTCAAACAAATCGCATTGAATAAAATCCGATGTTCAGTAAAACGGGCCAATGTGATTCTGAAAGCTGTACAAGTAGTAAGTGGTTGGTTTCCAATAGTGAAAGACAAATCTGCCCTGCGTACGATAATGTAGCTGTTGGAAGAAATGCAATACATGGATGGACTGAATCTGCTGCTGAGATAATTGACTTAAATGTAAAGGACAAAAGATAACAAATCACTCGAATAGATGATGATAGTTTCCTTCACGTAGTGCCGTACCTAAATAAATAATCTTTTGCTTTTTGCATGAACGTAGAAAAATATTGTATGCAACTCGTGCAAAAATTGTTTATTGCACTTGTTGCATGAATGCTATTTTAACTCCTACTTTATAGAGTGTCTACTCAATGTTGAAAAGTACATTGAATGTTAAGGAAAATATTGATAAAAGTAAGGAAGTTTTCAAAATTGGTCCGGCTCATTAAGAATAAAAGCGTCGGATACCCATTAAGGGATGATATCAATGAATTTATTCAAGATGCTGATAACGAAAAAAATTTACTTTATAAAGCCATTGAAGATGCTGGGTCTATATTGATTGTAAAAATACCTGATACGAAGACCTATTGCGCAAGAACGTTTACTGTTACAAATTCTGATTATATTGAGATATACCGCAAGTACCTATAGAGCACTATGACCGCCACATACAAAAAGTAACATATTATTTTTGAAATAATTGAGATGAAAAGGTATTATCCAATATGTTGGGATAAATAAAATAGAAGAAATTCACCGCTTGATTACAAAACGGCTTGGAAAAAACATGTATAAGAGCTACACAGGTCACTCTGTAACTGTTCTGGCCAATGCAGGGGGCAACATTACATCCATAAAACGTCACGGTGGCTCCGTAGCAGAAGCATATATACAAAATAGTTTGGATAACAAAATTGAGATTTGTAACTCTTCTTTAACGTTTCTGATCAGCAACAACATGGAACATCTTCGGGAATTTATGTTGGAAGTAATTGTTTAAAGTTTACTATCAATTATTATTCCAATGAATGAAATTGATTTATGATGAATATTCAATTAATAATTGACTCTGTTGAAAATAAATCCTTCAAAAAGTTATATTTCATGTATATTTTGTGAATTATTTCGGCAGTGAATAATAATTTACGCATTAATAGAGATGCAGAACTGTCAAGTTTTTTTTGACAGTTGTACAAAAAAGTTAATTTCTCATGAATTCCATGAGCAAGTAGACTGTTTTATATTAACAAATTTTATGATAATAACAAGGAAATGAGAGAAAGAATAAGGGACAGCATTTCGGAGATTTGCGTTTAATCCACCGCGCGACCATGCCATGAACATAACAAAAAATCTGGAAATAATGAGTGCGATAAAGGGGAGGTGTATTAAAACCTTATCTGAAGGCATCATGGAGAGTTAGGGTGAAAGAACCCCAAAGTATGAAAACTTTGGAAGTGTTAAATGATCACTTACATTTTTTGTCAACTTTATTTTCTTTAAAAAAGTGTGTTAACGGAACGAATGAACTGAATAGTAGAGAGGTGGAACTTTCTAAATCTCACGTAAACAGTTCGCTTCTGGTGTTGGGGTTACTACCCCTACTTGTTGGTTCGTCGGTCGAAAAATAGGGAGGCCAATGAAATCCAGTTTAATTGGAAGTAAAAATCAGTTACAGCGTTTTATACAAGTGTGCGTTCGATGTTGCTAATGAGGATCGAGAACATTCACTTTTTATGCACGAAATGTTACGTGACTGAGGTGCTGGCTTGGAAACATTATTCAAAGACCTGTACAACGAACAATGAAACGTTATATATGACAAGTCAGCACTATGTTCTGGATGCACTGAAATAAATTATCGTAACAAGCCTTTTGAAGTAAAGTAAGAAGTACTTTTGAAATGAGAACAAAAATAAATAATAGCTGATTATGATGTGAGTGTTGAAACTAATGAAATAATAAATTCTTCACGAGAAAGTTTTCGAATAGCGCTACATAGCATCATATGAAAAAGACTCGATCCTAACTCATACGTTAAGGTACTCCGCTTTGCATCGTTCGAGCAACGGCATCATTCGCATGCGAAAAATACATTTTTTTCCCTTTTGGCACAGAAAATCAGTCCCGTAGCTGAAAAAGATACTCTTTCCGCACTTGCTAGAATAATACTTTTTCCTCCTGATGTATGTATACCGGGTGTCCCAGGGCTTTTAGGTCTGCAGATTTTCAGTTGACGACGACGCGACGCAACACTTACTTGATATTTTGTAATATAGCCGCATATAGTTCCACAACTTTCTGCAGCTGTTCTTATAGGTATATGCACGCATTATGAGTTTTAGGAAATTTTAAAAATGATGACCTTAAAGGTAAGTAGTAGAAAAACTATACTTGGTGTCCCAGGGCTTTAAGGACAGCAGATATTTCAGTTATTAGTAAAAAAAAATCGAAAAATCATTTGTGGTAGAAGACCATACGCTCTTTCATGCACAATCGCAAAATTCACCCCCTGGAAAACAACCCCCGAGAAACCACCCCTAACTTTAGTTTTTTCAATTGCACTCCCATGTTTGCTGTTGTTCAAGTTACAGCCCTATTTATTTCTCATTCAATGATATGTCATAATATGTGGTTTTGAATATAGTAATTCAGTGTTCTATTGATTCGACTAATATAATTGTTCCACGTTGTAGAGACAAGAAAAAGTGGAGGCTGAAGAAAAATTACACTTAAATGAAATTCACAAATTGCTATCAGTCGTCAGTAATGTTGATAAATATCAAAATGCCTGTACCCTCACTCCCAACGGATTTGTTGATATGCTTTGGTGAATGCCAAAAAAATAAACATACTGCAGAGAAGTTAACGAGCAACGCTTTCCTGATCGACAACCTGGTCGCAATACTTTTTCTCAGGTAGAAATAACAAAGCGAATGAATCGTAAAAGATACTCTTTCCACACTTGCTAGAATAATACTTCTTCCTCCTGATGTATGTATACGGTGCCCACGGCTTTTAGGTCAGCAGATTTACAGTTATTTAAAAAAAAATCGAAAAAATTCATGTGGTAGGAGATCATAAGCTATTTCATGCACCATCGCAAAATCCACCCCCTGGCAAACAACCCCCGAGAAACCACCCCTAACTTATTTTTTCAAATTGCACCCTAACGTTTGTTTTTGTTACACTAACAGTCTTTTTCATTTCTCATAACTAGAATGGCATGCAGAAGTATGGCAAATAAAAAGACAAATGAAATATTGATTTATAAGCTCATCTACGTTTTGAATGATGCAGAAATGGTAACGTTGGTCAGCACTTGTCACACATGCTTCGTAGAATCCTTTCCTTTGAGCATAGCCTTTGATGACTAGACGTGCTTTGTAGCGTCAAATATTTCCTTCAGAGAACACCTACTTACAATTCATTGGTTTTCGATCTGGTGGTAAATCAGTCAAAATCCACGTATGATTCTCTTGTGAGGAACAGTATTCTTCTGACATCGCTTGTTTCCAAATTTCGGCGTCACGTTTCTTCATCGCCTCTTCAACTGTCGAAGGATCGCTCAATTCTGTTACATTAGAACTCTTGGCTGAGTAGAGCTGATACATTGTCATCGATTTCGCTTTTGGAATTCTGGAAGATCTCCGTAAAATTTGAATTTCTGATGTAGGATGAGGTGAAGAAGACGAACTCTCGCCAGAACACATATTGTTATTATCTGCCCCCACTTCAATAACATTTGATTTATTTTCTCTGGAGGTTTCCTCGGAAGCATGGGAAGGTTCTTCAAAAATCGGCATAAATTGAAAGAAATTGTCAGTCGTAACGCTGTTTTCTTCTGGAATACTGTTTTCAATAAAATGCACATTGCTGCTCTTCACAAGTTTCTTTGTTATGGGATAAATAATCCTGACAGTATCCAATATAAATCATTTTGGTTGATTTCGAATCCTATTTCCTTCGTTTTTGCTTCGGAACATGCTTTGCATCCAAATATTCTGAGATGACTCAAATCCGGAGTATTATTAGTCCACAGTTCTTCAGGAAATTTTACTGATATTCCTTCGGTTTGCGAACGATTTTTCATGTACAAATCGGTTGAAACAGCCCCGGCCCAGAACTACTTCCCTACTTCTGCATACTGAACCAAATATCTAGGTTTTTCAACAATGGTTCGGTTGGTGCGTTCAGCTGAACCATTTTGCTCTGGAGTATAAGGAGTTATGGTCTGATGTTGAATCCCTGATTTCCGCAAAAATTACTCAAACTCTTAGTTGCAGTATTCTGACCCATTATCGTTGCGTAATATTTGGATTCTCAAACCTTTTTGGTTTTCAACCAAATTTTTTAAATCTTCAAAAATTTTCTTTACTCCCCTTTTATATTTCATATACAAAGGTTTTTTTGAGAAAAATCGTCTATTAATGTGAAGAAATATCGTGCTCCTTGTGAAGCTACTTCCATCGGCCCAGAAAGATCACTATGAATTTTTCACTAGGAAGTTGTCTGCTCTTCTGCCAACATGGTTGAACGGCAATCTACATTGTTTACCTCCCAGACAAGCTATGCATGTTTCTAACTGTTGCTCTTTAAATTCTATACCTGATGCCAAACGATTTTTCAATTTCTTCAGATCGGAGAAATTGATATGAGCAAGCCTACGATGCCACAATAAAAAAACCCGGAAAAAATACCCCTATATGCGATAACAATGGGCAGTACACAAAAGCAATGAAATTTCAACTGTTTGTCATGTTAAAGAAACAAGACCATATTTGATTCATTTCACATTACAGAGGGGTGGAACACCAGATTTTTCAGCCTTGCATAAAGGCAAATCTGTCACCAGGTTAGTTCGTTCAGGAACAATCGAGTCATAAAAATATAAAAAAATCGCCTTTTTTGGTCGTCGACGATGAACATTCCACAGGATAGGTTAAAACTTTTATTGGTATTGTAAAATGAATAAAATATGGTCTAGTTTTTTTAATATGACACACAGTTGAAATTTCATTACTTTTTGTGTACTGGCTATTGTTATCGCATATAGGGGTATTTTTCCATGTTTTTTTTTTCCGTTTTTTTTTCGTTGTTTTTTCGATTTTTTTTTCTAGATTAAATGCGTCCGATGCATAAAATAACACCATAAAATTACAGTTTATTTGGGAAAAAATGTTTAGCTAGTATATGTCTTCCACCAAATTTGCATCAGCTACAATATTCCGATTATTGAAAATTTGGCAAACCAGCCAACAAGAGGCTACCAATCCACTCATCACTGACTATGAAACCAATACCGGACAGTTTGTAAGCGGTAATGACTATCGAATTGACGCATTCTTCCACCGAATTACAATTTTCGAGACGTGTGGTTATCAATGTTCTGCGGAGACCAACCCTCCTAGTCAAACCGGAGTCTTCAAAAGCTTCTTTCAACTTGTCCCATACCTCTTTAGCTGTCTGCGCTTTGGACGTGTATGTCAATGAGTAAAATTATCTTGGACTTGGCCTTTACAATTTTCTTCTGATCCGTTTCAGTTCCAGTTACACAATCCCAGAGTCTTCATGCTCCAAATATGTTTGAACAGCTTTCCAGGTGTTATAATTTTCACGGAGCTTTTCCATTGATGGCAAACTCCCTAACCACTCGATGAAGCCATTTGTAGGTGAAGATTATTTTTCGTCTAACTTGAAAACTTGTCAAAAAATTTATATTTTTGAACTTTTCAAAGGTGCTGATTAACTTCCTACGAAATCAGTAAACTTATAGTTCAGCATAACCTGATGCAATGGATTGAATGGAACTAAGTACCGTAGGTATACAGTCTGTTGTGTAAGTACGTGGCCAAACTTGAAGGGGTGATTTTTTGAGTGATTCTAAGACGAAAAGTTCATATAAACATAGGTCTGGTAATGCTTCGTTTTCAAGATACAGGGTGTAAAAATTTTCAAAAGAAATCGTCGTTTTCGTATTATCATTATTATTATGGTATTAATTTTTATAAAAATTCAAAGGCTGGAATAGACTGTTCATATGAAGAAAATAGCAGTAAAACCCCAGTTTCTGATGGTTTAGAAGTTGAAATGTTTTATTGTGTTGTCCCAGGGACTTAATAAAAGTGATTTTTATATTTTTTCTCAAAAGCAAACTAAGATACGAAAAAAAATCCTGAGATAATTTTCAATACTTATCGGTTGAGTTTCGAAGAAAACTTGTTTCAAATATCCCCATGGAAACAAGTCTAATGGCGTGGGATCTTGAGAACGAGCAGGCCTACGAAGAGGTACTCTAAACGGTCTTGAAAGGTATTATTGAAGAAAGTAGTAACTATATGATGGTTATGTGAGGGAGCACCATCTGGTTGTTACCACATCTGTTGTCTTCTCTGGATGGGAATATCTTCTAGTAGTGCAGGAATACAATTTTTCAAGAAATTAAGATATTGATGGCCCGTCAAAGTTATGAAAATTAGGGTCGATGAGAAGTTCATTATGTAAACTACACTACATGTTGACTCCCCACATCGTTTGGAACGTAGTTAATCTTATCCATTATGGGTTGTTCTATGACCAATAGTGCATTTTATGTCGGTTAACAGTTTCCTTATTATGGAAGGGGGATTCGTCACTCCACAAGATTTAATTGAGGAAGTTGGGATTGTCATTTACTAAAACTTGAATTTGAGTCATAAATGCCAGTCGTCTTTTGAAATCTGCCGGTCAGAGAACTTGGTGTAGATGTATTTTGAAAGGTTGATACCTGTACTGTTTGAGAATTCTTTGCACAGACGACTTATTGACTCCAATCTTCACCACCAATGCATGATCTGAAATACGAGGGTGTGCTTCGGCGAAGACCAAAACGTTTATACAATTTTCCTCAGTTCTCACATGAGTGGGATGTACTTGATGTTTTTTTCTTGGAAATGATCTCATCTGCATTGTAGTTTCTACCTGAGAATAAGTATTGCGACCTGGTTATCGATCAGGAAAGCGTTGCTAGTTAATCTCACTGCAGTATGTTTATTTTTTTGGCATTCGCCAAAAATTAAAAGCATATCAACGTATCCGTTGGGAGTAAAGGAATAGGCATTTTGATATTTATCAACAGTATTCACGACTGATAGCACTTTGTGAATTTCATTTCAGTGATATTTTTCATTAGCATCCACTTTTTCTTGTCTCTACAACGTGGAACGATTATATCAGTCGAGTCAATAGAACCCACTAACACATTCAATTATCTGGACTTACTATCTTCAAAACCACATATCATCATAATATATCGTTGAATGAGAAATAAATAGGGCTGTAACTTGAACAACAACAAACATGGGAGTGCAATTGAAAAAACTGAAGTTAGGGGTGGTTTCTCGGGAGATGTTTTCCAGGGGATGGATTTTGCGATGGTGCATGAAAGAGCTTATGATCTCTTATCACAAATAAATTTTCTACTAATAACTGAAATATCTGCTGTCCTAAAAGCCCTGGGACACCCAGTATAGTTTTTTCTACTACCTTTAAGGTCGTCATTTTTATAATTTCCTAATACTTATAATGCGTGCAAATACTTATAAGAACAGCTGCAGAAAGTTGTGGAACTATATGCGACCATATGACAATATCAAGTACCTAAGTGATGCATAGCGTCGTCATCGTGTTGACAACGCTTTGTTGCTATGACATTTCTTGTAATACGAACATAACAATTGCCATAAGCTGTCACATTTTTTACCCTTTTATGTTGCTTCCAAGTTTTGAAAATGAGTTCCGGCGAAGAGCTGCCAAAAGATCTCGCTGGACAGGCAAAATTGATTTCAAATGCATCTTCTTCCTTATAAATCGAAAGTGTTATATGAAAAGGAATAGAGTGTGTTTAAAAATGCACGATGAAGAAAAACTCAAAATCATCTCCACAAATTTAGTTTGAGTTTGAGTTTTGCTTCATCGTGAATCTATACCACTCCACTTTGAGACACAATGGACTTCTACCACAGTAAAAGTCTCCGAAAATGCCACCCAAGTATTTTTTTCGCAGCAAGCTAGAGTGCTATGGGCGACTATAGTTTGTTACGATCAGTACTTAGCGTTAGGGAAAGTATAGATATCGTGTCCAAAATTAATAGCATTCCTCGAAAGCAATAGCATTCACCAAAGAAATCTCTGACTTTTGAAAGATATGAAATTTAAATATTTTTGACAGAGGCCTCGGATGGACATTATTTGCCCATTAGTAACCCATTACGTACGAAATGAAAAAGTTTATGCACGAAGCCGCGCAGCGGCGAGTGTATAAATTTCATGAGTGTGTAATGGGCTTACAACTCGTGTAACGTACTATACTTTTTCTACGCCCATTCATTTTCTTCCATTAAATAAAAATCTTCGCAATCATTTAAACTTCATTATAATAGTTGCTAATTGAATTGAGAAAATGTTCGGATGTTCAAGAAATTTACAATATAAATGACATGACTTTTATTTTCATAGCATGCCACTTAAGAAAATGTGTTCTATTTTTAAAGAAATTGCATAACGTGCTGCCTACATTTAGGGGCATTTGAATCCTAAATATATCTCGCTAATGCTAAAAGTTTTCATGTTTTGTAATTGACTAAATTTGTGTAAATAGACCAAATGAAGTCTTACGTAAATAAAAATTTGATTGTAATTTAATTAAACCAAGAAGTTTAAGTTTTTCTTCTCAAAATGCACTTGTATGTTATGAACTACGTCAATAAGTAATCATCAAGAAGGATTGTTTAATGTTTCAGCGGAAAATGGCTTTTTCGAAATGACAACTTCCAATCATTTAACAACTGTACAATTAATTTAAATAATCAAGTTTTTCATTTCATGTATTATATTGTTTAATTTATCAAAAATAAAAAGACGCTTATATGTATTTTTCATTAAAATATAATAGAATAGAATAGAATAGTGTTTAATTTGCAAAAACTTTACACAGTATAAATAAAAAAGTTTTGACAGCTTTCAGCAATCTAAACACAAAAATATCTCACTGAAGTTTCCACTTGTTTGTGAGATGGTACGTGAACCAGCAAAATTATAGTTAACCTTTAATGCATATACATACATATGAGAATATCGAAAGAAGTAAATCTTTAAATATAGTAAAATATGGACAACAGATTATATTATACAATTATTCCTAACATTACAAATCAGGATATAGTAAAAACTAGACACTACAAAATCCTAATTAAAAATATATTAAAGCTTGATTAATCGCGAGTTAAAACTTAATGACTAGAAAATTTTCAATTAATTACTTAAACAAATTTTGAATGATATCCGTGGTCAGATTCTTTCTATGACATTTCAGGTATTTTCTAAATATGAAAATTGTTCGGCTCTCCTGAATGTTCAGTGGTAGAGTGCTATGCAACTTTGGACCTAAATAATGGTAGCTTTTTTGTCCAATAGATTTGTGCGTTCAGGGATACTGAAATGAAATGTGCCTTCTAGTGTTATAAAAGTGAGTGAGCTTTGCAAGCTCATTTTTGTTTTCGTGCTGTCTGATGTTGCTACTTTTGAAATATAACATGCAAACGATCACTTGGATACCTTGAGTTTTTGAATGCATCAGTTTGAGAAAGCGTCTTTGGATAATCTTAAGTGGGCGAAGATGATATTTAGATGCTCCTCCCCATCCCAGTAGACCGTACATCAGATGGCTTTCAACGAGGCTGTGATAAAGTACTTTTTTTGTTTTTGCTCAAGAATATCGTTTACCTGCCGAAATTTATATGGGACAAAACGTAACTTCTTTAGGACAAAGTTGATGTGGTGTTCCCATCGCAAATGTGTATCCAGCATTATTCCCAGTTATTTGACAGTTTTTACCTGCGATATTTGTATATGATTTTTTAGTGAGAGAAATTGCATAGTCGGTAGTGCGTTTTCGTAAATTACGAATGGTAAAAAGATTGTTGTATCGAAGTTGATTGTTAGTAACTTGTAGTCGAAAAAGTTTTTGATCAATGATAGATCCCTTTCATAATCATGTTTTAGACCACCCCAGGTCTCCCCTTTATAAAATATGGCAGTATCATCCGCAAAACTGATTATTTTCCCCTCACACTGGATTTAGAATTGGTCGTTTACGTAAAGCAAAAAGAGCAGTGGTCCTAGTACGGTTCCCTGAGGCACCCCACAGTCGATTGTTCAGTAATCACTGAGATTACCATTCACTTTGACGCACTGTCGACGATTTTCGAGGTAGCTTTTGAACAGACCGAGGCATTTATCACATATTCCAGAATTTTTAAGTGTTGAAAGTAGTATTTTGTGGCTTACGGAGTCAAAAGCTTTTGCAAGATCTATAAACACAGCTAGGCAATGTTTACTTTCATCTAGAGCTCCACAAATATTGTTGGTTAACTCTATTATGGCATCTTGTGTTGATTCGCGTTCTCTAAAGACAAACTGCATATCAGAAAGCAGTCCGTACTTATTCAAGTAGGTGGACAGTCTGTTCTTCATAATTCTCTCGAATATTTTTCCAAAGTTTGGGATGAGCGATATAGGCCTGTAATTTTTAGCTTCTGCTGTGTCCCTTTTTTTAAAAAATGGGTGTTACAACCGAAGTTTTGAATTGATCAGGAAAATGACCTATTTCAATGCATTTGTTGATGATATACGTAAGTGGTCTTGCCATATGATGTGCAACGTCTTTGATTGACTCTGCTCGTAAGTTGTCAATTCTTGGTGATTTTCCGTTTTCAAGTGTCGAATAACTTCAATAACTTTCTTTTCCGATGTTGGATACCATTCATTGTATTTTTTTTGCAAACTCCTCACCCATATTGATGTTAGTCTCGGGATTTGTAATATTGCTTTTTCTGATTTTTCAAAATTTTATTTTATTTATTATAAATCTTACAGAATCAAACAGATGTGGCAAAAAAAACCTCTTGTTTATGTGAAAGTATCAAAAAATTTAGAGGGAGGAACATAATTGTTCTCAGGGAGGAAAAGTATTTCAACGCTCTTGCAGCCATTGATGACAGTTATAATAACTTATTTCCTGAAAGTGTTCTTCTGTGTGACATTTTCACCAGAAAACTAGTGGAATGAACAGTGTAGATAAAATAAATAAAAAAAATTAGTGGGGTTGTAACAAAACTCACAGTTGGCAGGAGTTGTCTCCCACTATGTTCTGTAATACACACGACTTTATATTGGGAAATACAAACACAAAAAAATAATACGACGTTTTCATAGTATACAGAATGGCCACTTTTTTAATGGGATTGCATTGGTAACTTACATACCATAAGAGTTAGAAGCTCGGTCAAATGGAGAAAAAGTTGCATTCATAGAAGCATTGTCAAGCAGTTCAAACAAATCGAGATTATCAGGGCCGGTTATTGAGATATCATAAGAAAAGTAAATTCTGTCATTTTGATTTTTCTTTTTTCCCCACTTTATTTCAAATATTACTGAAAAATGTTACAGGAATTTTTTATTCGACAGTATCCCACGTTTCGTACTCTCTGGGCCACCCTCAACCTCAATTTTTTCAATACGGACCTGCATATTTTAATACTCTTTTCGAAACAACTTTTAACGCTGAATTCAACGAAATATCATACAATATCATTCAAAGTTGATTTTCAGGTGATATTGACCCTTATCCAAATTTGACCGTCCTTCTAACTCTTATGGTTTAAAAGTTACCAATAAAATCCCATTAAAAAAGTGGCCACTCTGTATACAATCATACGAATGGACACTGTTCGTAAGGGTACAGGTTCCTTTAGATTCACTGTGACTTACATATCTTCATTGGTTCGCCTGATTTTGTCTTTATTCGCTATATATTAACAAATATTACGTAATGTTGAAACAATGTATATATTAAATTAGTTCAGAAGAAACTTGTGAGATTTTTTTAAAGGTTTAGGTAACTGTTGAAAAATATCTACAGTAAACGCGGTGAGCGAAAGGATGAATTGCATGGGACTAGGAATGCAAAACACAATTGCATTCACAACTGATATATTATAAACACGAATACTTTTCTTAATTTAAGGGTTAATTTGACGTTTATGAGAGTTACCTTAGTTTTTTCCACATATATCATAATTATTTCACGAATGTTTGTAGGGAGACTCATCGAATACGTATGAATTGCTATAACATTTTTATAATTTCATTCTTGGTATTTATTATTCCTTCCTTAGCTTTGATAATATATTGCAAACTTTACACAAATTCATTGTTTCTGCATTGATGTTGAATGATTTTCCGGATTATAAAGCATAAATTACATTCGACAGTAATGCCAAATTTTTATTTATCTGAAATAAAAAAACCCAGAAGGCCGTTCCAGTTAAAATCTATTTTTATTGACATTAGTAACTCGCAATTAGTCATTTCAACAATAAGATCAATAACAGATTCTACAGCAGGAATTTCAATTCTCTGACGCATTTTTAACAAAAATATAGCTTTCCAAGTGGGGCCATTTCGAAATTGACTGAAATTGAAATAATTACTCCCGATGGAACAAACTTTATTATCGAAATGAACGGTATATTGAAATATGTTTGAGTGATAATGAAACGAAGAAAATATAATATGAATAGTGGTTGATCTTAATGATGGTTGTTATTTCCAAATCATTTTTGGTTTACTCTGTAGGTGTGAAATACATATTTTTCTACGATCGTGCGTTTTGTAGCAATTTTCCCGCACGCATTTTCAAAAATTTGACGGTATTATAATTATGTACATTCATTGATTCACCTGTATATTACTACTTAAACTAATGTAGGTTTTAATATCATATCTAACTCAGACTGTTTTTCTTATTTTCGCAATTTTTTATTAATTGGAATGAAATACAAATTGGGATACTTCCATATATTTACCCTATACATTCAAGTCAAGTGGTTTTGTGTGGTAACCAAAGAAAGTTGTCATCAAGACGTCTTCCCCTAGCTCGCACAAGTCTCTGACTTTTGAGGGTTGCACGTAGGGGTGCAACCGGTTGACGGATATAACAATTTTAACAACAATTTTTTTAAGACGTCAAATTTCCAAGTCGAAGCGTTGTCGAGGTGACAGATACTGAATTTTTCAAATTATTTTTTATAAAAGCAATATTTTAATGGATTCGTCAGGCGAAAAGCTCCCAGAAGCCATTTTAAAAATTCTTCCATGTACTTACTGACAACTTCCAACCGATGCCGTGTCCGTCATCTTCATGCACTTAGCAATCTACGAATGTAACTCTTAACCAAGATGCATAGAAATCCTGGTGTGATCACTTATACCTGTGATACCGACATACAAAAGTGTTGATGTACGGCCTACTTGATTCATGTTATTTTTATTGCATTGGTACCGTTTCACTTCTTTAGCACAGATGGCGGCAAAATTACAGATTAATGTTGTCATTGACGATTGACGGTTGGACAAGCGACAAGTGTCATGTCCACATTCAAAAACAATCAAATGACAAATCAAGGTACCGTGGAATGTTGGAAACTTGGCTATTTTCGACTTCTGCGCCATCCATCGACGAATGAAGCCAACGGTATCAATGCTATTCCAGTATCAACAACTTTGGTAGAAACAAAATCGAATCTGTGATCGCACCAGGGTTTCTATGCATCTTGCTCTTAACAGTCAGTTACCACCAACTAACTACTCTGGACCGGCTATTCTGACTTATTTGCAGAATGCAACAAATTGTGGTTTTAACATTCATATTAATGATAATTAGTGGATTTTCATTGAACATTTTGTATGTTGAAATAAAATATCTGTTTTCAATGGTCTTTTCTAATCTTTATGCGATCGTAGAAAAAGTAATGTTCGTAATTCATGCGAAAAGTGTCTTTCCCGCATTTGACTGTTTGTCCGAACTCCGCATTGCGTCGGTCGAGTCAACGGCAGTCGCGTGAAGAAAAATACCGCTTCCTCACTTGTTAGGAAAATAACTATTGATACTGTTTTCATAGTTGAAGATGTTATGATGACTAATATTTCATTATTCGAACAATCCTTTCTATATATACAATTTTTTTACCATTTTCACATCAGGATAAATAAGTAGTTATTGTTGAAACCAAAATTACATATACCGTTTCATACTAAGATGTATTGTTTTCATAGGTTTTATGTCTGTGAATTTGAAATCACGAAGAAATGGTCTACATATGTGGACACATTTGTAGTGCAGTGCTATCAAGATTTCGCTTTGTGGAAAAATGTAAATCACGTTCTTTGTTCTCGCTGAAATTCTGACAGTGCGTTATGAATGATTTTCTTTAGTGAAATACCCTCGATGGTCATTTCAGCTCGAATCCTTTGAGATCGTTCCTCACTGACTCCCTGACAGGAACGCAAGCGAGCAACAATTTTGACAGCTGCGCTATAGTTTAGTTAATGCGTGTCACGTGCGTGTGAAAATATCGACAACGATCAGCAAGCAGAACAGCCTTTCCATTCTACAAATCAATAAGTGATTTCGGCTGCAATTTACAGGTATTGTAGTCAAGACACGTACAAAAGTATATTCTGAAAATGTAGGCTATTCATTATTCATGGTTGGAAGGCCAGGGCTGGAAACTTGTAGATCATTTATCATTGAAGGGAAATGAAACACGGGGTTGATAAAATGATGATGCATTCACTCCTAATTTACCGAATTCACGAATTTATTACAGGTTGATTCTCCAGTTGTTCGAATATTTTCCTGTAACGCGTCACAATTTCATTCACATGAAATTTCCATTTCTTGTGAAATAATAGTCTAATTTCTGATGACGGAAACTATTGTCGATCATTCACATTCGATTATAATGGCTTTTTTCATGGCCTTCGTAATAACAAATAGAAGTGCAATAGATTTGTAATTGCTAGATAAGCTCTCCTCTTTTCTTTGGTAACTGGTTGTACTCTTTTGAATTTTCTAATTGTACGGAAATACCTCCAAATTTAGGAAAGGTGGAATGCCTTGCAATGATCTGTTGTTTGATCGGGAGAACATTTCTTGAGAACGATCGGCAAAATTCCGTCAAATACTAGCTTCGTTGGTATCAAGGCTCATGTTCTCTATAGAATGCAAAACTATATCTTTGAACCTTTTACTTCGAAATTTTCTTCTTCTAATATTCTGTCGCATTCGAGATTATATTAGTAAAGTGGTCGTGGTGTTAGAGCGTTTGCTCCCTCACAGACGTCCCGGTTTCGATCCCCGAGACAGCCTGCCACTGAGCTAAAGTGGTTCGGAATCCACTTTTATTCAAACTGTTGGTCCCGGATCTCCTTGTTTGCACAAGCTCTGCTTTTGAAGGGTTTGCTCCGAAAACCTGGGTGATTCGTAAAAACAAATTTAACAAAAATATGAATACCCTGAGCTATGAAATCTGTTGGTAAATCTATCCTTTGATATAGGAATGCTTTGGGAAATTCAATCTGAATCATAGTGTAATGGCCTGAAAAAATAATAATTATTTTGGTTGGTTTCCGGGTTTTGCCGTGGTCTTATTTGGTTTAAATCTCCAAACGTTGAGTTCAGTTGATACGTCTAGAAGAGTAGAAGAGTGAGTACTTCGACCACGCCACTGAAGATGACTGCCGCAGTTGCAGTCGAAACGTTTGGAGATTTAAACCAAAGAAGACCACGGCAAAACCTGGAAACCAACCAAAATATTGAGGCCAGCCGTGAAAGCTTACATTCCTACAAAATAATTATTCTTTCGATAAAAATTGCAAATATTCCAGATTAACTTCATTTATAGCTCGGAATTTTAAATAAAAATAATTTTTTTATTTTAGGTGTCCCTTCCAGAGCTTCTTATTCAAGCTGATAGTCGTTGGACATTATATAGTCATTGGACTCATCTTCGTTTGTCTGTAATAAGAATTCTGTGCCAACTTCATTCTACTTCTCTATACAAAAGGGAAGCAAAAGATCAATGCTAACACCGGTAATTTTCCACCAATTTTATTAGTGTTCCATTAACGAATGTTAACGACATAATTGCTCCATTTTCAGATCGACGAAATCTTGAGAAAACTTTTAATTGTTATTTTTATTACTTATTCATACAATCATAGAATCAAAAATACCATCTTGTAGTGAAAAATTGCTCTAAGTGTCTGTTCAAACGGATGTAGACCCAGCTCTACCAATATAAAAAAATACTGTCCAATAACTATCCTGAAGATGTTGAGATTTTCAGTGACTGCTGCACATGGGTGCATGTCCAGTAACTATGTAGAACCTGCAAATTTCTATTATTGGACATGTTATGTTTTCAAATCGACATAATGCCATCAAAACGTAGGAAATATGATGAATGCCTAATGGAAAAAGCTCTCAAAAAACTGAAAACAAATGTAAAGAAGTAGCTGAGAAGTATGAAATACCAAAATCAACCATAGGATTTAAAGAAAGTATTCAGGACATAAGTCTACATTTGGTCTTCTGTACTTGCAAAAAAAAAAGAAAAAAGCGACAAGTAACAAATAGATATGCAAAGTTTGTACCTCCATGTTAAAAACTTCGTGTAAACTACATTCCATACCCAGAGAAAAAGACGCGGGGATATCATTTTGTGTCACATTTGCTTTAAGGATTCTGAAAGTAATATCTGAAGCAGCTTACCAGAAAAAGATGAAGATGGACCTTATGAATACGATACCGAGTGAACTGCGAAAAATATCGAAGGTGTTGCCAAATAAGTTCATGGAATAGTAACTAGAAACAAAAAATCGATGGAGAAACATATGCGAAAGAGATAGAAGAAAGAAAGCAAAAAGAATAATTTTATGTTGATGAAGACACAGATATACTTTTCAGAATGTATCAAGAAAAAAAAGTTACTAGCTAAACCATTAGAGAAACTAAACATTATCATGAACTCAAAAATGTTTGTCCACCAACTGTATACCTACTTGGGGTCCAATAAATATTAAATTTGTCCAGCAACTGCATTTTTTTGCAACATCTGACATCATTTTATATTATAAAAAAACACAAAATTGTCCAAATGTGACATGAGAGGATTATTAACAAATATTCATGTATTCCAATGGTACCAATGCTCCGATGGAAAGAACCAGTATAATTTATTCAAATAATATTTCATATAAAAGTTTTATTAATCGTCCAACGACTGTCTGGTTTACCCTAACACAAACACACCTAACTTCCATTTATTATTTTAAGGTCAATATAATAAGTACAAGTGCACCAGCACCAGTATTGCATTTTGGCCTCGTTTGTGAGCGGTTGTTCAGTCGAAGTAGTTTAATGCAGTTTGTTGCCAACTTCATATCGTTGATTATTGTTCTGTGCTCTCACGACCTTTCGCCAGCTCGGTACTGGGTACAAATATCATGCTAAAGCCTACTTTTGGTAGCTTCGATTAAATATACCTCTATTATGTTATGCTCTATACTTGTTTTAATTTTGCTTTCACCCAACCCATCTCCGCTAAGCAAGAGTATGTTCAAGGCTAAGTTGCTCAAATACGCTTCTTTCCAACTAGGAGCGTAGCACTGTCACTAGAATGAAATTCGAATGTTTAGTTTCTGAAAATTTAGAATGAATGAACTCTCTAATAGAAAATGTAAATACTTGATATCAAACAATTTGATTCAAAATACAAAACCGACCGTGGTGGTCGTTATGGTAGAGCGCTTGCCTCTCAATCAGATGGGCGTGAGTTCGTTTCCCAGCATGGTCACTGATCTGGAATAGTGCAAGGACTCACTGGTAGAGATTCAACATCCAATAATATTGAATCTATTAAAACTGATTGTGGAAAAATATTGAAGAATAAAAAATATATAGCTAATGAATTTAATATCAAATTCATAGGTTTTGGGAAATATTTGGCGAGAAAAATGAAGAAAAATCCCAATTACACTCCAACAAATCAGAGCATACCCAATTCATTAGTCTTAACTCCTACAGATAAAAAAGAAGTAAGCTCTCTGATTAGTGAATTAAAAATGATAAATCTGTTGGAATTGATGAAACCAGAGCAGAAGTACCAAAGTCTATCTCAACCCACATACTGGACCCCCCTAGTAGTCATGATAAATAAATTCCTATCGCTAGGTATTTTGCCCAACTGTTTCAAAGATACCATAGTTACCCCGATACATAAGAAAGGAGATAAAACAGATAGGTACCAATAACTACAGACCCATTTCCCTAATCACCCAATTTATAATAAATTGACTTGAATAAATATCCGTTAGTGTACTGAAAGTTCAACCTGGTTTACACTGATTCTTATTGTATTTTGTTAATTTTTCATTAAAGTTGACTTTTGATATATCTGTATTACATACATTTTTATTATATTTTATTTATATTTTTATACACTTTAATGTTTCCATACGTTTTTATCTATATTGAATATATTTATTGATATTTGTTGTACTTTTTTTACGTGTTCATATATTTTTACCATCTTCTGTAAAAAAATTATTAAAAATTTTGTATCAATGATTTTATAATATTTTGTTTCCATAAGTTTTTACCTATTATCTTAAAAAAAATTCATCTTTATTTTTTATAAATTTTTACCAAGTTTCTTCACTAAATTTTTATCATTATTTGAGACATTCTTATCTATGCTTTATATACATTTTTTATCTGTTCTGATTGTTTTCTCCGCGAAACAAGTGTAATAGCACTTATCGCTCTTTATCTTTATTTATACTGTATTTTTGTATCGATCTTATAATTTTTATGAATAAAGTTTATTATTATTATTATTATTATTATTATTATTATCTGAGGGTTGCTCGTGAGAGTGCAGCCGGTTGACGAATATAACAATTTTTTTTTACTGAAACTCCACCCTCTAAATTAAAAGGTATACTATCATCAGAATCACCCATTTTCGAAAGTTTCACTACAAATCCAATTGATAGCGGTGTGTATTTGCAGTGGATAAATAACTTGTAGCATTTAAAAAAAAATTAAATGGTAAGGCACAGCTTGCTCACTATTGTTATTATTATCTGGCGTGGCGATGGGCCGAGTTTGATAACACGGCGTGCACCATAATAATCGTCATCATGATCCTTATTACATACCTAAGTAACTAAGATGTTTCAAATATACGATTAGTCAATCGGAAAACTAATATTTTTTGAAACAGTCATTGTCATGATTATTTAAATGACCCATTATAAAATTTTGTGCAAATGTACGGATAGTTTTTTGTAGTCGTATGTGCAGAATGAGAAATAAAGTGCTTGCGATAAAATCAGATAAAGAGAAGAGAAACCAAAAAATGTTTCAGACTTTTCTCGCGTTGTCATGATGAGTTAATAATACTCTTGGAATGAAGACGGTCTACGCCTCTGAATTCGAAGCGAGAATAAAGTTTTCCACTAAAACTAAACAACTGTAGAACATGTTGATAGATGAGTTTACTTGTTTTTCTCTAGCATTGGGGATTTCGAACATAAAGCTGGGTTATCTGGTTATCCGCCTCTACGTGACAGTGGAGGTCATTGATGTTTCGGTTGAGTCTTCATATATATATTGCAAACATTCATTTCAGAAGTGTGTTAATGGTGAATCTTCTAGAAACAGACAGGAGAAAACAGGGAGACCAGTGTCAATTGTAACAAAATCAAAATATGGTATAATTAAAAAAAATATATCATTATGATACTTGTACCACTATAAAATTAACTATTTTTTCGCAAATCGCTAGGAAACTTTGACATTCCTGACAACATGTCTCAACTTGACCTGACTCACTTACTGTAAGGAAATGTAATTTCAGCAACTTTTGATGTCTTCCATCCGCCATACCTCTTTAAACTAGTTATGTCGGCTCTAGAGTCAACTAATATTGTTGCAGAAGACCGACGAAAGCAGTATATTCTGTTCGATTTACCAAGTTCAAAAATTTTAGGCATTTTTCCAAATTGATAATTCCTACACTTTCCGGTTTGATATCTGAAGAAAAATCGGTCACTGGTCTTAACGAAACATACTTTCCAAGTACATCTGATTAATTATGAATGATCTTGGTTTGTTAGTCTTCGAATCAGGTATGCTAATTAAAAGCTTAGTCACCTAGGCTATTCCAAATATATCATGAATAGTTATGCTAAGCATAAGGTAAGTATAACCAAAAAAAATATTTTTTGACAAATAAGCTTGGTATAACCTCGTTATAATTATTCTATCTTTAGATAGAAAACACAATGACCGACCAGGACCGACAGTCCGCGACCGTCCAGCAATGATCAAAAATTGAATGAGATCAATTATCGATGAAAATCTTCAAGCTCACACCGATCGACCATGTACGACCGGAAAATAATTTTGTAAATCTGACTCTGAGGACGTTCAAAAGGTTATGTGAATTGTTTGTTTATTTATTGAAAAAAAGTTGAAATCATAATTTTCCTTCAAATAATGAGCAGTAGTAATAGTGAAGAAGAAATAATTGTGATAATGTATTATTTTTATAAACAAAAAATAAAAAGAAGTGTGTGGGTTAGCGAACTATATTTACATCGGGAACAAGAGGGCAAATTTTATACCAACTACTCCAAATTACTGAGAGATTAAAAAAAGTTTCAAAACTATTATCGAATCTCCAAACTGCTTCAATAAGTCAATTAAGTTAGTAGCACCATATTTTCATATCAGTCACCCGAACTGTCGCAAAACAGTGGATTGTTAGAATGATTGTTGAGGTTAGCAGAATTTTTGTTTGTACCTCTCTCAGAGTATCAAGTTCCTCATCATACATTTTTCGTCCGATATCTCTCTTTTCATACTATTCTGAACTCCTACAGCCGCTGTAGTATTTTGTACTTCAATTTCGTCTTCTGGTGAAATAGGTTCTAAAAAATCGTCTGAATGAAAGAACAGGAAGAACTACTCTGCGAGCGTGTTATGTTCAAAACCGTTGGGTCTTTCACTCATATATGAGGTTCTAGAAATACCAGCAAATCAATAAATGCCTCATGTTTGTCTTTTCGGTGTTTCTGTCTCCTTTTTTGTAACCATCCAGTAAAAGTGACCACTTTTCAGAGCATTTTTCGGATATGAAAAATATACATGTCACTATTGATTGAATCTTACTGATACTCAACAACTAACCTGTTTTATCTAATTGATTAGCTGAATCATATTAATAGAATGGCCTATCAACTGGTCTGAAAAGAAAACAACTTTTTTGGAAAAACGATATTCCATTCTGAACTCTTCGTCACTGTATGACTCAAAAAGGTCTTCTCTTTTCTTGAAGGTTTTTATTTTTCGCACATTCTGCATATTATTTATGAGGTCATTCACTTCCTCAACAGCATATATATTAGTCTCAAAAACATATGTGAATTGTTGAAAAAACGAATGTCAAGTGATTGTCAGGTTATAACAAAATTATATAAGGGTAGGGGTCGGTTTAACTTTTGACAGTATATTTATAACGAGTATAACGTATACACTAGTTATTCAGATACTATCAGTAGTCAATTTGCATATTCTTAATTTATTCTCGGTAAAACAATTTATACTTCATTTATTTGTCATACGGTAGGTCTTCTATATCGTATGTATAGTCATTCGGACTAACTCATCCATTCTACAGGCCCCAGAAATACCAAACATTAAAGTCACCTAAAAAATAAATGAATGTGTAATCTTAATAGAAATTAAAACCTTGTCCTTGTCGTGAATACATTTTTCAATTTATTCCTTCGTTTAAATCTTACATTTCTTTAGCAATAACTCTAATGAAGCAGTATTCACTGCCTCAACCAGCTCTGGAGGAGTCCCAGGAATGAACATTTCATTATCACTCGTCATTTTACTTTCGAGAACACCAGCAATTGAACTCGTCAATTGACAATTCAAGCTTGATACGCCATAGTAACCCAAGTAATTTCATTACGAATTTGAAAGCACCATTTGGTGTGAATAAAATTATTCGCGATTTTTTCAAAATTAATTAATATCTGTCGTATTTCCTAGCGACTTGCGGAAAAATAGTATACAAAAAAACAATTTCTTGGAATAAGAATGACTGCATTGACTCAAGTAAATAATTTGTTTGTATATTACGAAAGAGATGGTTGTTTTGTTTCAATGAATTAATTTTCTCAACAAATTTCTCAATTGAAAACAAATATATGCTTATATGAAAACATTTTATATCTCGAGTGGAAAATATAATTAATTCATAGTAAGAAAATTATTTACTTACTTCAATAAAACAATTGTTTTGAAGTAGAAACGAAAAATATCCATTGAAGATGGATATTTTCTTGATTTGAAACTATGAATTTCTCATAATGAAGATTACATTAATTCACTTCAAGAGGAACGGTTTATTTAGTTACACAATGGTTACTTCGACTTGATGAAAGGATATTATTGATCTAAATATATACATTGATCAGAATGAAACTTAGGTTCGTTTTCTTTAACAAAATTACTCGTTTGAGGCAGCATATCTATTACTTAGATTATGTTAAATATTGGTATTGATCCGAATATATGAATTAATTATAATAAAACGTTTGTTCGTTTCCTTCAACAAAATTATGCGTTTAGGACAAAATACTGATTACTTTGAATATGTAGAGTAATATTCTGGAATCAAATATATTAACTAATCAGAATGAATCTTTCGTTCATTCCCTTCAACAAAAACATTTAATGAATTAATTCAATGAATTATAAATAATGAATTCCATCGTACGAAAATAGTTAAAACAAAAAGGTGAATGAAAAAAGTTTTATTCAACATAATTACCATTCTCACATGAATCAAAACAATTCTTTGGTTAACAATATTCTAACCTATGATTCAAAAAATCCTCATTATCAGTAACTTTGGATATGAACTGAGAAAAAATAAAAAAACCTTATTTCACCAGAAAAAAAAATTAACACAAATAAAATTTTCTACCGATGCCTTAATTCGCAAACCCGCTAACTCCACGTTTTATCAATTGAGTTAGCTGGTTTGCGAGTTAGGGCATTGATATCTGATAAAAAAAATGAGAAAAACATCAAGATCTACAATAAAAACAGAATTTTCTGTCCATAAATCTCCACCTCAGTATTTCAGTCATCGGCTCAGTCTTTCAGTCTTAGGCTTGATTGAGTCTTTGAGTCACTTGGATTTGATTTTGAGTCTTTTCAGTCCCAATTTCGAGTCTCTAGTCTTTCAAATATCTTGAGTCTTGTATATATTTTAGCAAGATGTTTCCTCCTTGCTATGTATATATACCGTAACATGTACAAGAATGCTTCTTGGCATTCTACAGTAGAACATTTCTGTTTCATTATTCAGCTTCACTCTGCCCCTAGGTGGAATCGTTGAGGCAGCAGCAAAATCTGTTCGATGAATTTGACGTCTAAAAAAAAAATTGCACCTATTACCTACTATTGACAAACTTGACATTTACAAGAAATTAGAAATAATTGGAAATCCAAAAATTCCAAACCGAAAAATTGATTAAGTTTAGTTCAATTAAGTTTACGGAAAAAATTATTTAAAAATATTTTCTGGTACACTGTTTCTTTTGAAATAAAACGAAGAAATGCACTATTGTTCGCTAAATCATGTCTTTCAATAGATCGTGAATTTCTCTGAATTAATAATACACATAAAATTACCTGTATTTTCAGTGGAATCAATTTTTTCGATGAGACTCCCAACACTATTTCTCTTGCAGTATTTTTCTTATATTTTGCTTAATGGGGTTGTAAAATGGTGCCTATTTTACATAAAAGTTCATAATCGATGCAGGGTAGAGCCTCTCAAAGTCCATGTCTATCTAAAATAGTAGACAAGTTAATGAAGATAAAACAGTTTTCAAGAAGTAACAACAATTCTATCGGTACCAATTTTTATTTCAGTTATTTATCCCGTAGAAGGATCCTGTTAACTTACCAATAATGTTGCTCTGGGATCATTTAAAACTGACCAATGAGGGGGAATTCGGTTCAGATGAGCACTGGCTACTTGGGGTCTGGATGTCACTCATTTCATCAAAAATTTGGGACGGTTTATATAGTATATTATCTCAGTTAAGATTTTCTTTCTGAAAGGAACCAACTTATTCAAATTCAACCTCAACTTACTTGGGAAGCAAAAAATACGATGTCCTATGAGAGGAACTAGCTAATTTCTTCAAATATTCCTCATTCAGGAAAGGCAAATCTTACTTTGTTATCTGAAATAATGCTTATTTAATAAACTCAAAATTCAAATCAAATCATCAATAGTTTCTCAGAAATGTTTGTTCTTCATGAAAGTTTGAAAACCTAAATTCTCAAACGTAGAGCTCATCTAAATAATTATGGATTCAAAAGAGGTATTTTTCTAGCTTTCTAACTTGTAGTTGTATTTCTCAAGAAATGAAAATGATTCTTTAACCACTGAATAATTTTGATTCTATACAGAATGGCTTCATTATCCCCATAATACATCTTATTTTCTTTTCAATAATATGTTTTTGTTCAAAGATATACATATTTATAGTTTTGAATCAAGAATATAGAAATATCAAAATACACTGACGCAAGTGCGTCTTATTCCCATGTAGGTAAATACCTACACGTTCCTCTACTTTTTATACCTATCGATGCAAAGTTATTTCTTCACATTCGTTGGTTAGGCATAATACCGAAGTACTATGAATTATTTACCCATCAACTTTTCTATAAAACTATAAAACAGTCTACCACCTTTTGTAATCCAGAATCCATGGGGTTGTGCCGGTCATCTTTTAATACTCACCTACCAAGGAAGTTTGATACAGGTACTCAATCCTTCCATCAAGGTTGCACAGTTTCAGAAGTTTTCGATATCCATGTTTTTGTTTTCATAACTGTTTCTCACAATGAATATGAAATATACCCAGTCCGAATGTATGTAAACGCACAATGGCACAATATGCACATTAACCTCAACGAGACCTGTAACCTGCGAACGGCGAGACCCGAAAAACACTTCTAACTACAATACTAAAGCAGACATTACACCCCTCACCCCCCTTACCAATTGCACAACAGCCTTTGGAATCCGTCAGGGCCGGTCAACAATGTTAGAAATATATTGAACATTTGCTGCACCTATCTGGGATCCATCTCTGATCTCTATAATTTTTGGGGGACTCAACATGTTTTTAACTGCTGAACAAGGCTATGGAAACAAAACTCTGCACTTTAGCATACTATCGGAATAATGGCCCTTTAGACGTCTATAAGGGTAATTCGAGAAGTTTTTTACAACAATTTAATCTCAATTTAGCAATACTTACTGTGGTTTCACCATCCAATTTTAATAGTATATCAGCTTCAAATGTAATGTAACAACTATTTCCCCCGCCTCATGATTATGAAAGGACCATAATTTTTAAGAAAAAGTGCGATAAGAAAAGTTTCAGATTCAGATGGTTGTTGAAATTTCAGATGTGACAGTGGAGTGAAGATTAAAATATGTTTTGTTGTAAGTACATCAGGTTTCATGAGTTTTTATAATTATATAGAATAATCAAAAATAATGCAATGCCTATTAGGTCTTAAACTAGAAACGGTACGATATGATGGTTGGGATAAAAAAACATCACAGTAGTTTTATTTTATACTATCTGTGTATATGTTCTCATTATTTATATAATTATATTATGTAATTTATTGATTAGTAAACAGAATAAATTTTGAAAGAGTTTTTCTGTCGAATTTACTTTGATTTTTTCTGCTTTTGTAACAGTCTGAAAAATCTAATTCTAGTGTAAATTCTGCCTATCGCTTTCATAGTTTTGAATGTTGATCTCCAGGGGCGGATGGACTAGTCGGGAATTTGGGAGATTTTCCGAAGAGCCACTGCGTTTCGGCTGGGCGGGGTCGGTCCATCGCTTTGACGAATCGCCAACCATTCGGTCTATTTATGCACTGAGCTTATGATGCATGCAACGGACATTGGCATTCAATTTTCTTTCCACAAAAATGGACCGGGGCAGTGTTGATAATTTCCCGGGTCGATTTGCCCCTGGCAATCCATCCCTGTTCACCTCATAAGCAGAAATATAAATACATCAAACTGTGCGCTGTACTTGAAAAGGCTATTCTTGAAATGATATATTAGAGTAGGATTGATAGTTCACTACAACAAAAAAAAATCATGGATCTGTTTTTTTTTGGGTGGATATAAGATGATATTTTTGTATTATATAGAATGAATAGGTAATCATTAAATGAATTCTTTGCACCACTGTTAAAAACTCTTTCACCAAGTTGGAACCCGTTCATCAAAAAGCCCACTTCAACGCTGCGGAGAGTAAGAGTCTTCAAGAGCTACGTTAAGATAAGCATAGGGTCTTCTAAGAGAACATTGAAGACCTTGGTTTATCTAGAAACTGACTGACATTCGCATTTCTCAGGTAAGTGGGATTAGGTCAGAAACCGAGGGGTTCATAATAGTCTGCCAGGATGGTGTCTTCAGTACCCTCGTCTACCGTTGTCTCGTGATGGGTTACAAAGGTCCCTGACACAACATGCAGAGCGTGGCTTAGGGCAGCTGAAACCATAAAGTAATTGCTGTCAGCCTCTCCTGCCCATGCGGTCTCAGCTTATATCCACAGGCATTACGCGGCGTTACGAGTGTTGTTCCACCATCTACGACACTCTAACAGACTAAGACGTTTTTGGTAATGGAGTTTTCATTTGCTTGCGATACGAACATCGTCCGAAAAGAGGAGGAACAAGGGACCAAATCTTCTCTTTGAACTCCGCAGGCTTTGCCCAAACCATTCAAATTGAAAAATGCATGACATTATTCACCACGAGTGATTCAAGTCCATGGGATAAATGTGGTATTCACAGGCACAGTTAGTTATGAGTAATAGTCTGGTCTCAAGAAAATATAGTTTTGAAATGAGTTTTGGTTCTTTCATTCAGAGATTTCATGTTTTCGTTTGAAAAAATTTGTAATCATAGCCTTGGATTAAGTAATTAAAAGATTCCCTAGAATCAGTTATTACATTTTCTAAATAACAAATTATATATTTTTTAATTCGAAGAAATGCATATCATATTATTGAGTCAATATTGAATCAAATAATTTGGATTCTACAATTCGAAGTCAAATTGAAGAAATCAAAATATTATATTTTTTTTTATAAAATAAATCCGTAATATTAACCCGGAGAAATTCTTTTTTACAAGTTGAAGAAGTGCACGATTATATTCTTTAATCAAATAAAGAGAGAATCGAATAAAAATATAACACGTTTTCAGTTCGAAAAATCGTTAATATGAAGTTGAAGACATTTCATTTTTTCATTGAAAGAAATCAAAATGTATACACTATTATTGAAAAAATGAAGTACTGAAATGAAATTTCATATTTTATCAATTGAAAAGAGTCAGTAATATCAACTTTGAGTATTTCCGTTTTTTGATTTGAAGAAATGTGTATTTATATTCTTAAATCAAAAAGAGGAAGCATTAAATCAATAAATTAGGTTTATTCGTTCCGAAAAATCAACCATATCAAGCTGAAGAAATTACATTTTTAATTTTATAATGGTGTTCTTGGATTGAGCAAATATTTCAATAAAATTATATCCATTGCTTGAAAATAACAGATGTTTCGATTCAAAGAAATATGCTCAGCTGAAAAAAGAGATTTACTTGAATTTTCAAAGAAATGCGTTTTGTCAATCTAAGATAATTTTTTTTTTGTGTCATAGAAAAAGCCACATTTCTGGACTCTGTGTTGCTAAGTCGCCCAGGAATGTAAGGCTTTTCCTACCCGATGAACAATATACTATTGAAATTTAAAATTGTACATGTATCACAAAATGTATTTGGAATGCTTAGCACTGCAATTACAATTGCCACCCAAGTGATGTCCTCACTGTAATAGATATTTACAGGGAACTGAAAAGATATGGCATTACAATGGAAAACATTAATGATGAAAAATGAAACTTCATTCCTCAGATTCAATACCAAATAAGCGCATCAGTCTTTCCTTACTGCAATACTATACAATTCATTAGAAATGGGACAATTCCCAACAGTATTTGAAAACAGACAGGAATGACGTAGCAAATCACTGACCAATTACATTCATAACAAGCTTGACGGAAATATTTGACACCGTCTACTACCCTATACTCATGAACATTTCAGATGACACAAAAATACGTCAGGATTATTGAGAAAATGAACGAAATATGGGAAGTAACATGTGGTGTGCCTCAAGAGACGGTGTTGGCTCCATTGCTATTCACAATGTATGAACAATATTTGTATTGGAAAGGGAAGGGTAGATCATCAGCTTCGTCGATGTGATTATTTATAAGGACACCACGTGGTACAAACTAAAAATTTTGATCGAAAGTAGTTTTGTTAAAATAAAAACATGGTTAAACTACAGAATACTGTCAGCCATTAAAAAAAAAAACAATAATCCTACCATTCGGTAGCCGTGTGGCATCTCATCCAAACTATTGTCGCAGGGCAGGCTCGCCGCGCTCCTACGATGATTTTTTTTGTGTATGGTCACCTTTAGTGAGCCATTTTTACACTTAATAACTCTCAATTTTCACCTAGAAGCCAGTCGAATAATATTAGATTTTTGCATTATATTCAGGTCACTAGTCTAGTCTCACCCTGTATGATGTAAAGTCCCAATCTCCACCCAGTGGAACTCCACTGTACGTAGTTTTACCGATTTACCGGAAATTCCTGACTAGTTTTCAATTTTATTAATCTGTGGCCCCAAACAGTCGAGCACCCGGTATACAGAACACTTAGAGCAAGGTTTCGACACGCTAGTCTCTTGTTGGGTGGAAAGATTCCGTGGCTCCATTTGTTTTCACAAATTATTTTATTTCAATTCGATTTCTCATCAGGTTGGCCAAATCGGAAAACGGGTATAGATTCCTCGGCGAAGGAATACGTGTATTTCTTCGGCGTTCAAGAATCACGTTGGGTTATGGTTTTTCTCGGGGCTCTCCGAATATCGAACCGCCCTAGGAATCGAGATATCTGAAATTCTGACTTTCAATATCTCCCTAGATCTGGGGAGTATTTAGTGACTTTTGTCAAATACTCCCTAGAAAACGCAGGTAACGGGACTTTAACGGTCATTTGCCCAAATCCCGCGCGTTTTCGCGAGCTAGGGTTTTGTTCAGCCAAGGGCGACGCCCACTTTGGCCCTCTAGGCCAATGGGTGTCGCGGATTCAGCAGTCAGGATTGCATAAATATGCAAGCAGCGAAGCAGCAGACAGCCACTCTTTCTTGTCGAATTGCAGTGTAATAATCAATTTTGTGTTTCCGTTAAATAACTTACGTTTGTTTGGCTTTGCCTTTTGTCTCTGCAATTCATCGTTTTGGCTAGCAGTTAGAGTCAGGTTCTCGGTAATAATAATTCAGTTCACAGTAGATTCATAACGTTTTGTTTCTATCTTAAAGGGGGTTAGACTCACTTGTACGGTTTACAGGTGTTTTATTCGCGCTACGAAAGTACGTTGATAGGTAGTTTGACTCTCGAGCAATAATCAGTGTAAAGTGATCTTTTGCAACGGACACTTAGGGATTTAACTTCATCAAAGTTATTTCCCGACTTAATACCTGTACGCGACGTTGACGAAAAATCCCCATCGTATGAAAAGGGGTCAGGCACCAAAACGAGATCTCACCTGATACAATCGGCTCGATCGTAGAGTTCCACGAAGATTGTATCGTTCGAGCTTAAATTCCTCGGCCTGTCAAGACATCATTAGCTGCGACTTTGTCGTTGGCGAGCCACATTTCCTGTGGTACCTAGGGGTTTCGCGTCCTTCCCATACCTATTTCCTGCGGCTGTTCTCGGCTTTTCCACCTGAGACAGTCTGGTTAGGCTCCGTGATCCTTTACCCAAATCTCTGTCTTGGTTTTTGTCACATCCAGTTGTAATTTTTAAAGTAAAATTTTTCAAGTTTAATTTTCCTTTTTGGTGCTTCACACAAATTTTGAAGTTAGGAAATTTTATTTAGATAGTTTTTCTAAACCGTGAATCCTTCCTCCCTCGTCCATTTCCCGGCGAGGTCTTGTTAGGTGTTAGGTTAGTTAGCTATAGGGTGACCCTTCTCATCGTCACACTTGAGTTGGGTCGACGCGAGGTCGATTTTAGTGCACTTCTCCTTTGCCACACACTTGCACACGCAAGTAGCCCGACAATACATTACAGCCGTAATTGTTGTCCTTTAGAGCAATGACGAATATGAGATTGAGATCTCATATGCTCGCGGAGGAGAATACCCAAGCCGTGTTCGCCGGCGTTGGGCTTTCTCGGACACCTCCGCCGTCGGGTGACTTAGACGCCAGGCGTCTATTCCCCGAAGCGTCGCGACGCCTCGACGGAGACGTCCCCCAGGTACGTACTACCGGGGAAAATCGTGAGTTGACGATGTCAACTACCTTGTCCCCGAGAAGTGTGCTGGACCAAGGTACTTTAGAGTCGAGCTTAGACGGAGGGAGGCAGCCTTCCCCGTCGGCTCAGGTAGGGTTAGTAATCGATTCCGCGGGAGTTGTCACAACTCCACCTTTGGAAGCCCGTTTTGAGCAATTTCGACTAACCAGAAATGTATCTGTTTGCAGGTCGGAGGGCTACGAAGGAGTCCGTGCTGGCGAAGCTCGTGAGGTACGCCCCCTCGGAATGCGCCGAAGCGCTCCGGGGTCATCGGGTGTGCCCCACGCACCACAGCGGAGGCCGGATATAGATGTGCATACCCTAAGGGAACCGGGTGATGCTGAGGCCCTAGTGGAAGAACTAGGGGGTGGTGGAAGGCTCTCGGAGGGAGTTGGGAATGCTCGCATTCCCATATCTCTCCAGGGGCGGGTTCAGCGTACCTCCCAAGGGATACAATATGCACGGCCAGAACAAGCGATAAGAGCTACGAAGGCAGATTTCGAATCAGGTGTCGGCTGGGACACGGAAGTTGCCACCCGAAATCCCTGGGTGACGACGTCCTTGCCCTCCAGGTCACTTGGAGCAGAGCGGTGGGCGGCTGAAGGGGGTTTCGGAGAAATCCGAAACTTTGCGGAAGCCGTCCATCCACACCTTTTTACGAGACATGGCGCCCAACGTGGGGCTGCTGAAGACAGACCGTCTTCAGGGATCTGCGGGTGTAGCCTTCCTCCTGCAAACAGAATTAGAGTTCGGGATCTCTCTCCTGAGAGACTCCCAGTGAATGAAATGGTTATGGGTGAACCGGAAACCCTTTGGCGCCCATATGGCACGTTTACCCGGTTGCCAACCGGGAATCGTCACTATAGGGAATCTGAGGATGTCCCTCGAGTTGCTCGAAACGTTGCTTCCAACCCCGGTGATGTCCACAGGAGTGGATATTACCCATCGAGGAGGCCAGTGCCCACAGTCCGGATTCAGGAGAATCCCAGGAGACCAGTGACGGGGGTCGACGACGTGCTCGTGCGACTCGCAGATTTGCTGGAGGATAGACGTCGGGGAACCCTAAACGGTGTTGATGGGGGTTTAATTAACAATAAACCACATCCCAGTTTCAGTGGGCTTCCTCACGAAGATCCAATTCAATTTATTCAATCCTCTGAGGATTATCTAGGGGGCTTTGATCCAACCGTCTGGGTGAGCGTTGCAGCTCAGTGGCTCAAGGGAGCAGCCCAGCAGTGGTATGCTCCATATCGCAACTCACGCCTAAACTGGCAGTTTTTCACAAACCGGCTCCAGGAACGGTTCGATAACGATCTGTTGGTCTCGAGCTTAGAAGCGGAGTTCTTTGGCACTGACCAGCCGAAGGGAGAGTCAATAACTTCCTTCATCCTGAGCAAGTGGAGTCTTTCACAAAGGCTCTACCCAGAGATGGACGAAGGAAGGGTTGTGCGATTAATATTGAACCGGATCAGACCGGATATCAAAGTCCATTTGCAATTGCATAGATTTGCAACTATTGAAGAGCTGACACAAAAAGCTGTTGCTGTCGAGACGCTACTTCGTAGCACCAGCCAAAGTGTACAGTCGGGGCCGAAACTTGTTTCGAACACCAACCGTCCTCATCAGGCCGACGATGTGCCACCTAAACGTCCTCAGGGACAGCTACAGGACAACAGGGGTTCGAACCATGTTAGGTCCAGTAACTTTAATAACAATGGCACTAAATTCCAGAATTATGATCAATCGAGGCGTTCTGGAGGAAACAACGCTCCTTCGAGCGGATGTTTCACTTGCGGGGGAGCTCATTGGAACAAAGATTGCCCTCAGCAAAATGACAACAGGAACGGTCCCAAACGTCAGAGTGCGGGAACAAAACCGTTAGATCATGCCAATAAGGCACATACGGTTAATACCGTGCAGGCGAGTAAAACCTCGCGTCGTAAGACGTCACTTAAGGACGCAGACAAAATTGCAGTTTGCAAAGAAGAATCAAAAAACTCCAACAGGAGCCATCAGGGGGCTCCATCGGAGTAGGTACTCCTTCAACACCGTTTTGCGGTTCTGTGACAGTGTTGGACTGTCATAGAAATTATGCGGCATGTATTCCCAACAAGGAGGAGGAGAAGGAGTTCCAGGATGTTGAAGCTGGAGTCGTTTCAGCCGAAACGCCACCGTCATCAGGCAAACTACATTGGGCAGACCGGTCAGATTGTGAATCTGTTTGTTTCAGTGTGGTAGATGAGCGTGTGGATCGCGCCACTGGTGGTAGGCGGAAAAAAGTTCACTCGTCGGCAGACGTTAAACGTAGAGGGTTGAAAGTCATTTCAAACATGTCAAGTTCTAGTTTTGGAACGAATGTAAGGGGTTATGAATCATCTTCAGGTTCATGGAGTTGTGAGATCATCGAGGTACCCCAGGTCGTTGTTGGTGGGTCGTTCCATCCGCCACAACACAAGGTTTCGGAGTTAGTGATCGGTATACAGAAGGACCAGGAGGGGCCTGTTGTCAAAAAGAGTGCTAGGGCACTGCAAACTGGGCACAGGTCCGGTATAGGCACAAGTCGAGATGAAAAGGTGTATCCAAGGGAAGATTGCGAATCAAGGTTTCGGAACGAAAAGGTCGTCGAGAGTGACGTACTCTTTTCGGTTCCACTTCGGGGTAGTGAAGACACCGAGGGTGGTGGTCTGTCACTCACTCCCACACAGGACGCAGGTTTCGAGGTCGATGCATGCCAAGTCTCAAGGACGGTATCGAGGGGCAGAGCAGATGGGATCGCAGGTGCGAATCGCCATTCCCCGTTGGTAGATACCAGAGGCGTGGTAGGCATGTCATCTGAGAGAGTTACACGTCTTAGTCGGGGCGGAGGCGAGGTTCCTGAGGGATGCAATCGCCAAGTCCCATCGTTAGCTGCAGTTGGTGCTGCAGCACTTGATGTTAATCGCAAGTCGGAACTTCTGAGTTTCATTGAGACCGACCCGCTTAGGAAGAAGTCGGAGGTGGATCTGCTGGATCCATTGTGTCTATATCGTCGCTGTGATACTAGCTTAGCGAACAACAAGGTTGAGGGACGATTGCATCAGTTGCCGAGAATCGAGGCTGAACTGATGGGTCGTCGAGTTAGGGTTTTGGTGGACAGCGGAAGTTCGCTAAATCTCCTGAAACGTAGTTTGTTGCCTGTCACCTGGAGGGTGGATAGGAAGCAAGTGACACCGTTGCAGCTTGCATGCGCCGGTCGTGGCATCACCAGTCTAGGGGAGACAATAGTCGAACTATTAATAGATGGTGTTGTTCACGAAGTTGTCGTGCAAGTGGTGGATGATCTTGTCGAGGATCTTCTGCTCGGGTGTCCCTGGCTGGCATCAAACGAGGCTATGGTCGACTTTGCACGTCGCACCATGTACGTTGGAAAGGGGCCTAGGCAAACTATTTTCTGGGCGGAGGAGGTCTATCTTCCACCAGAAAAGTTCCCTGAACCACAGGTAGCGGACGAACAGCTACCGGCGTTCTCGAGAAAGGAATTTCGGAGTCTTATCCGAGAGTTTGGAGACGTCTTTTACGAATCTCCAAGGCAACCAGTGACGAGGGCTGCTTGCCACAAAATCCGATTGAAGGAGGAGCTACCCTTCAAGCTCCGTCCGTACAAAGTTTCCGATCAGAGGAGGGCTCTTATCCAAGAGGAGGTGGATAAGATGCTCGCTGCAGGTGTCATAAGTAGGTCCCATTCTGCCTTTATTAGTCCGGTCGTTATCGTCACGAAGAAGGACGGTACGGCTCGGTTTTGTGTCGACTACAGGAAGTTGAATAGTCTGACAATACCCGAGTCGTCGGTATTGCCAGGTATTCACGAGACTATCAAAGAGCTCGGAACAGCGAGAGTGTTCACTTCTTTGGATCTGAAGTCTGGGTTTTGGCAGATACCCATGGATGAGGCTAGTAAAAAGTATACAGCTTTTGCTACGCCTGATGGAGCTTGTTATGAGTTTAACTCAATGCCGTTTGGTCTAACGAATGCACCTGGAAGTTTCCAAATCCTTATGACGGAAGTGTTGGTTGGTTATGTCGATAAATTCGTCAAAGTATATCTAGACGACATAATCGTTTACAGCGAAGATGAAAAGGAGAACCTCTACCATCTCCGCCTTGTGCTGGAGAGGTTCAGAGCACATGGCCTGTGGTGCAGTTTAAAGAAGTGCAACTTCGCTCAGCGTAGGCTGGAGTACTTGGGGCATGTGGTGACGGAAACGTCAAACGAACCAATGCCAGGTCATGTGTTAGCGGTTCAACAATTCCCGCTACCCAAGAATGTCTCTCAGGTCCGAGGATTCTTGGGCACCGTTGGTTGGCTACGGGAGTTCATCCCGAACTTAGCGGAGTTGGAGGCTCCGATAAGTGACATGCTCAAATCGAAGAAAGGTCGAGACCTTAAGTGGAACTCTCAAGCATTGGAGGCGTTTGAGAGGATCAAGGAAGTCGTGGGCCGTCCTATGGTCTTGGCCAGGCCGGACATGAATCTCCCGTTTTTCCTGCAGACCGATGCATCTGGGGTAGGCATCGCTGCAGTCCTTTATCAAGTTGATTGTCACGGCGACAGAAGGATCGTTTCACATGCTAGTGCCAAGCTCAAGGGCGCGGAACTAAACTATCATGTGAACGAGACTGAATGTTTAGCCATTGTTTGGGGTATCAAGCGGTACCGTCATTATCTCGAAGACCGTCCATTCACTCTTCGAACGGACAGCAAAGCGTTGACTTGGTTATCAAAGTTCAAGGACGCAAAAGCGAAGTTAACTCGTTGGGCCTTACTTCTACAGGAGTATTCCTTCACTGTGGAGCACGTCGCAGGTCGAGACAATCAGTTAGCTGATTTCTTGTCCCGTAATCCCTCGGGGTCTCACAGTGAAGACTTGGATGCTGATGTAGAGCGTATGGGGTTGCCACCTATGAAGGTGCAACTGTCTGAACACCAAGGTGTAGTGAGCGTCGTAGAGACGCCGGCTGAAGTGGTCGTGCGGCGGCAGGCCATAGATAGGGAGACGCAAAGGTTGAGGGCGCGTATCAGAACGATACAGGAGTTAGGTCCTAGGTCCAGGGACGATCTTCGTTTTATCAACAAGTTTTCAGATGTCCAAGGGGTTGTATATGTTTCTTCTGCTGGTAAACGGCTATTGTATGTGCCCGAGGCGCTCCGTGAGGACGTGTCGGCTTATTACCATGAACACCCGACCGCTGGTCATCCTGGTCAAGAGGAAACCTTACGTGCCTTGAAACGGCACTATTGGTGGCCGGCCATGGAGGACTACGTCCGGGCCTACGTGAGAGGTTGCCTAGTCTGCCAGTGCGTTAAAGCCGTACGGCATCAGGAAGCGGCACCGCAACGGCCTAGTGTGCCGAAGCGACCGTGGCAGATGCTGGCTGTTGACGTCCTGGGGCCCTATGCAGCCTCAAGGAGGGGAAACAGGTTCGTGGTAATTGCCGTCGATATGTTTTCAAAGTGGGTTGAAGCCAAGGCCACTAAGACAAGCACGTCGAAAGTAATTTCTCGTTTTCTAGACGAAGAAATCTTATCTCGTTGGGGTTGTCCAGAAGTCGTCATTTCTGACAACGGCCCGCAGTTTCAGAGCAATCATCTGCTAAAATACTACGATTTGAAGAACATCGAGGTCAAATTTTCACCTGTTTTTCATCAACAGGCGAACCCTGTCGAGCGAAGGGTCCAGGAACTGAAGAAGTGCCTAAGAGCAAGGATGCTGGAAACCACTTCGGAAGGGCTTTGGGAAGAAGGTCTGGCTGCAAGTCTCTATTGCTTACGGAACCGTAAGAATAGAGCAACAGGGGAGACTCCAGCGGAGTTATTGTTAGGATATACACCTGGTCGTCCAGGAGATTGGAGGCTACCTATGTACCGAGATCCGGTACATAATAGCCCCGAAGATCGGCAAGAACGTCTTGCAAAAGCAGCCAGACGTCAGGCACTTTATCAGAGGAACTTATTCCCTGATAAAGATCTACCGTCGCCACGGACCTACGGGGTCGGCGACCGCGTTTTAGTTAGGAATTTCGTCAAAGGAAACTTCGGAGGTACACTGTCAGGACCGCATCCGATCACGAGGGTGATGGGGCGAGACAGTTACCTCGTAGATAGGAACGGCACCGAGAGGCTGGTGCACGTAGACGATATCCGTTCTTGGGTAAGCAGGACTTTGCCGGCTGGCGCCCGCCACGACGATGGTGGCCCAGGTCCGGATCAGCCAGAGTCCAACGACGCTGACCAAGAAGTGACAGGGGAAGTCACACCTAGGCTGACGACTGGGGGCGGTCCGAAGCCACCTTCGTTAATCCGGGTACGAGCTGACGCACCCAACTCAACGAATCCACGGGAAGTAACGGTCAGTTTCGATCCAAAGGACAAAGCGGTCCGGCGGACAGTGAAAAGGTTGAGGAAGAATCCACAAGGACGGAAACGCGACTCAGACTGCGCGGGGAAGAGAGGAGTATCCCGTAGGAGTCCGTTGCCGGTGGTGAACTCTGGCCTTTTGGAGATCAGAGATTCTGAACTCCCCGTCGCAAACTCACCAGTAGGGGGGCGTGCTACTACTGAAGTAGACGCTCTTACCCGTCAAGCGGTCGTTCCCGACCAAGGTCCAGCGTACGATTCAGATTCGGAAGTGGAAGCTGCTATCCGAGAGTTAGCACTTCCAGTAGGGGGGTCTCCATTATCATTGATGGTCGACCCGGGAGAGAATGTGAGACAGGAAGGCTCAGTAAGGACTGAGATTCCTAGTAAGAGTACAGGACGGCGAAGGAGATGCCGAGCTGTGGCGCTGGACTCCGACAGAGCTCCGATCCAGCGGCCACCGACAGACTCCGCCCGTCAGTATGTTTCGGTGACCGGGTCTGACGAAGATCCCGTACCAGCCCAGAGCTACAGCGAAGCTCCTAGAGTTAGTAAAGACTGTACTGAGAACGATTCCGACATGGAGGATGACGCTCCAGTAACTTTGGTGGTTCCAGCCTTGGTTCATCAGAGTGCGGAAGGTGACTATTAGGGAGTTAACGTAAATTTAGCTTTTGTCGGTTGTTTCGTTTGGAAATAACTTCGACCAAGTTAAACTCTTTAGTAGGGGGGTGTCGCAGGGCAGGCTCGCCGCGCTCCTACGATGATTTTTTTTGTGTATGGTCACCTTTAGTGAGCCATTTTTACACTTAATAACTCTCAATTTTCACCTAGAAGCCAGTCGAATAATATTAGATTTTTGCATTATATTCAGGTCACTAGTCTAGTCTCACCCTGTATGATGTAAAGTCCCAATCTCCACCCAGTGGAACTCCACTGTACGTAGTTTTACCGATTTACCGGAAATTCCTGACTAGTTTTCAATTTTATTAATCTGTGGCCCCAAACAGTCGAGCACCCGGTATACAGAACACTTAGAGCAAGGTTTCGACACGCTAGTCTCTTGTTGGGTGGAAAGATTCCGTGGCTCCATTTGTTTTCACAAATTATTTTATTTCAATTCGATTTCTCATCAGGTTGGCCAAATCGGAAAACGGGTATAGATTCCTCGGCGAAGGAATACGTGTATTTCTTCGGCGTTCAAGAATCACGTTGGGTTATGGTTTTTCTCGGGGCTCTCCGAATATCGAACCGCCCTAGGAATCGAGATATCTGAAATTCTGACTTTCAATATCTCCCTAGATCTGGGGAGTATTTAGTGACTTTTGTCAAATACTCCCTAGAAAACGCAGGTAACGGGACTTTAACGGTCATTTGCCCAAATCCCGCGCGTTTTCGCGAGCTAGGGTTTTGTTCAGCCAAGGGCGACGCCCACTTTGGCCCTCTAGGCCAATGGGTGTCGCGGATTCAGCAGTCAGGATTGCATAAATATGCAAGCAGCGAAGCAGCAGACAGCCACTCTTTCTTGTCGAATTGCAGTGTAATAATCAATTTTGTGTTTCCGTTAAATAACTTACGTTTGTTTGGCTTTGCCTTTTGTCTCTGCAATTCATCGTTTTGGCTAGCAGTTAGAGTCAGGTTCTCGGTAATAATAATTCAGTTCACAGTAGATTCATAACGTTTTGTTTCTATCTTAAAGGGGGTTAGACTCACTTGTACGGTTTACAGGTGTTTTATTCGCGCTACGAAAGTACGTTGATAGGTAGTTTGACTCTCGAGCAATAATCAGTGTAAAGTGATCTTTTGCAACGGACACTTAGGGATTTAACTTCATCAAAGTTATTTCCCGACTTAATACCTGTACGCGACGTTGACGAAAAATCCCCATCGTATGAAAAGGGGTCAGGCACCAAAACGAGATCTCACCTGATACAATCGGCTCGATCGTAGAGTTCCACGAAGATTGTATCGTTCGAGCTTAAATTCCTCGGCCTGTCAAGACATCATTAGCTGCGACTTTGTCGTTGGCGAGCCACATTTCCTGTGGTACCTAGGGGTTTCGCGTCCTTCCCATACCTATTTCCTGCGGCTGTTCTCGGCTTTTCCACCTGAGACAGTCTGGTTAGGCTCCGTGATCCTTTACCCAAATCTCTGTCTTGGTTTTTGTCACATCCAGTTGTAATTTTTAAAGTAAAATTTTTCAAGTTTAATTTTCCTTTTTGGTGCTTCACACAAATTTTGAAGTTAGGAAATTTTATTTAGATAGTTTTTCTAAACCGTGAATCCTTCCTCCCTCGTCCATTTCCCGGCGAGGTCTTGTTAGGTGTTAGGTTAGTTAGCTATAGGGTGACCCTTCTCATCGTCACACTTGAGTTGGGTCGACGCGAGGTCGATTTTAGTGCACTTCTCCTTTGCCACACACTTGCACACGCAAGTAGCCCGACAATACATTACAGCCGTAATTGTTGTCCTTTAGAGCAATGACGAATATGAGATTGAGATCTCATATGCTCGCGGAGGAGAATACCCAAGCCGTGTTCGCCGGCGTTGGGCTTTCTCGGACACCTCCGCCGTCGGGTGACTTAGACGCCAGGCGTCTATTCCCCGAAGCGTCGCGACGCCTCGACGGAGACGTCCCCCAGGTACGTACTACCGGGGAAAATCGTGAGTTGACGATGTCAACTACCTTGTCCCCGAGAAGTGTGCTGGACCAAGGTACTTTAGAGTCGAGCTTAGACGGAGGGAGGCAGCCTTCCCCGTCGGCTCAGGTAGGGTTAGTAATCGATTCCGCGGGAGTTGTCACAACTCCACCTTTGGAAGCCCGTTTTGAGCAATTTCGACTAACCAGAAATGTATCTGTTTGCAGGTCGGAGGGCTACGAAGGAGTCCGTGCTGGCGAAGCTCGTGAGGTACGCCCCCTCGGAATGCGCCGAAGCGCTCCGGGGTCATCGGGTGTGCCCCACGCACCACAGCGGAGGCCGGATATAGATGTGCATACCCTAAGGGAACCGGGTGATGCTGAGGCCCTAGTGGAAGAACTAGGGGGTGGTGGAAGGCTCTCGGAGGGAGTTGGGAATGCTCGCATTCCCATATCTCTCCAGGGGCGGGTTCAGCGTACCTCCCAAGGGATACAATATGCACGGCCAGAACAAGCGATAAGAGCTACGAAGGCAGATTTCGAATCAGGTGTCGGCTGGGACACGGAAGTTGCCACCCGAAATCCCTGGGTGACGACGTCCTTGCCCTCCAGGTCACTTGGAGCAGAGCGGTGGGCGGCTGAAGGGGGTTTCGGAGAAATCCGAAACTTTGCGGAAGCCGTCCATCCACACCTTTTTACGAGACACTATCATATAAAAAGTTTTCATAAGATCAGCAAATTAAATTGAATATTCAGCAATTATGTGGAATCGTTCTTTCAGATGAAAAACTCATATTGATTACTCAACACGACGAGTATTGAGATTCATCTCAGATTGATACAAAAAAAGTGTTGAATGAAAAAAAAAAATAGTTTATCTGCTCTTGATGGAATCACATTTGAATAATTATGGAAAATACACTATAACCTAATACCAGGTTTCGCAAAATGAATTTTTAAAGATACTACTAAACCCTATGGGTACCTAGGTATCCCACAGACCAACTTTTTGCACAAGAAAAGTTATTAGATGTCCGATAGATATTTTATTAACTAATATATTTTTATAAAGCAATATTCAATCTGACGTGAATGATAAGGACATACTCATGACTATGGACGCGAAACACAAATTTCATTATCTAAAAGTGAGACAAATTTGGATTTTTTTCCACTCAATTTTTTGCAGGAACAAACTTTATTGATAGTGAAATGGTTGTTCTGATAATGAACCCGAAGACATTTTATACTTATTTTGTCTTCTACAATATATTATATTGGAAATTTCGGTGGTTCAGTCTCTGCTGGCGTGTTGTGTATATCTCTAGAAATAATCCGATACAGACCTATTTGTACATTCAATTAAGTATCCCTGGAAAATTCCATACATTTCTGCCCCAAAGAGAATTTTCACTGTGTTCAGTTTTCATCAAATGTCTTTTTGCCTTGTAGGTATATGAATCCCAATTTAAAATATATTCTCCCAAGTGTGCTCATGAGTGGAATGAGTCCGGTGTAAATAAATAACCTCTCCTCTTTATGGTTCATTGTTTCGGACACTGGACAAATAGATGCGGTTTTATATGGCATTCTGATTGTTTTATTTCATGTTTTACTATTTCTGTTCGCATGTAGCAGCCTCGCACCCTTGTTTTGTGGTTTTATATGTGGTCATGTTTCCGTAGAAACAATTCTGAAGAGGAGCGATGTAGCTTGAACATTTCCGAAAATAAATACCTGCAATTTTTAAGCGGTTACAGACATTTTCGCCATCCATGGCTTACCTTCAGGTCTCATCGACATATCAGAACGGTTAATATGTGTTTGAGGAGCTGGCTAGATGTCGAAAAACTTCCTTCGTGGAAAACAAATTTAAGAAGAGCTCACTACACACTGAATCAAGGCGTGCTGTGTACCATCAAACAGCACTGTCTCGATAGGATACCAATGCCGGTGGCTGCAAAAAAGTCACTAGTGAGGCGGGCGACAAGTTCCGCGATAAAACTTTTCGCCTTTTCCAAGAGCCTCCACGTGTTGTGGATAACCCACCAGCAGCTGATCGGGTGAAAACCTTCTGGAAGAACATTCACGAATTCGAAGCTTTCTGCAGCTTTCGTCAGCCCTAGCTCAATGAACTGCGCAACCCGATAACTCCGGAAGATGTTCAACAGACCCTCAAATGTTCGAAGAACTGTGCTGCTCCAGGACCTAATGGACTTCTAACTATTGGTGGGAATTTTTTTCATGTACCCACCTCCATCTAGCAAAAATTTTCAACTCATGGCTGGATTGGGAGCAGCAGATTCCGGATTGGCATGTCGAGGGACGAACCGTGCTTATCCCCAAAAACGGAGATTTGTTGGATTCCAAGAACTACAGACTAGCTGCAATGAGAACCTGTTGATCGACAAATGTATCACGAAGGACTCCGAGCAGTATAAGCATAACTTTTCAATGGCCTTGTAACTTTCTTATTTGTAAAAATCCATAACGTTTCCAATATAATTTTTCAATGGTTCATTGAAAGCCATCAAGTGACTGATTCAATTATCCATATGTTGTCACCTGTCAAAGATTTTCATGTCACCTTTTTTTTTAAATGAATTGATATATTTTTTATTGTAAATTATGTAACAGATCCTTCAATATCTCCACGGTCACATTGAACACAGTTTAATTATTGTGCATAAGGCTTCAAAAACGTCTATGCATTCAATCCCCCTTCAAGAGTCTGGAGTGGCACTTTTATCGCAAGGCATTTGATACAACATCGCCTAAGCTCATCATGCATTTACTCAGATGCCTTGCGGTACCTCATCAAATAGTGAGATGCAGGTTATCTATAGAAAGGGCGTGTTTTGGGAAGACTTCTTCAGTTCTTTTCTATTGCATCTCCTCATTACCATTGGCCGTCGAACTACGGAAAAACCGCGGATGCAACTTCGGCAGCCCTAGCAACCGGAAGCATAAGATCACCCGTCTGTTATACATGAATGACCTCAAACTATATGCCTACGGAGAAAAGGATCTTCGTCAGTCCTTGAGGTTAGTGCAAGAGTGCAAAAGTACACGCATGCTATTGGAATGGAACTTGGATCGACAAATGTGCCAAGGTTCATCTCGAAATAGGACAGAGGGGACGTTCAGCTCTTAGAAGGAAGCATCCTATATCATCTGGATGCAGGAGAGACGTATACCTACGTAGTTGTGAAACAATGCCACACCCAAGAAGTAACTACTTTTGAAAACTCTCTCCGCGGCAAGTATCATCATAAACTACTACAGATCTGGTTATCAGAACTGTCGGGGAACTATATGCAACTAATATGCTTGGCGTTCGGGTTCTACTTTTTTCCTTTGTAGTGATGAAATAGACTCAGAAAGAGCTGCGACAACTCGACGTAAAAACTCGCAAAATAATGCATTTCTATAGGAGCTTTCATTCTAAAACATCCATTCCACAGTTATACTTCCCCATACAACGGGTTTTTCAGCTTGGAGTGTCTACATAACAGAATGGTACTGGATGGAGCCTGTAAAGTCATCAGGAGTTCAGATCCCCTTCTCTGCTTAGTATGCGATCATGGAAAAGAAGGGATCGAGCATTTCTCTTCAAGGCAGCAACCCGTGCAGCCGATGAACTCGGTATCGTATTCGATACTGAACGGACGAACCCAAACTCACCGAGTAGGAACTCATTCAGCAAAAAGCCCACGTTAAAGCTGCGGAGAGTAGAGTGAGAGTCTTCTGCAGCTACATAAGGATAATTCAATGCAAAAGGTCTTCTTCAAGAACATCAAAGACCTTGGCTGATCCAGAAACCTGACCCTCTTCTAAAATAATATATGCACTAGCGGGCGGTAAAGTACACTTTACCGCCCGGTTCGCCGGGCGTAAAGTAGCACTTTACTGCCCGTGGGCGCATCATGGCCTGCGGGCGGTAAAGTAGACAATATACTAAAATTGTCCATATATACCTACGCACATCATTTCACGGGAGACCTACCCCGAAACAATGAATTCAGTTCAATAAAGAAATACTCATTTAACAACTTTCATTCATAATCTACATTATTGCTCCATAACCCTGAAAATTTGAATTTTATATTAGATATGCAATTGTTACAATTTTGAATATTGATGGTGGGATATTCAATTTTCTCTTAAAAAAAATTATTCCCTTTTGAAACATCCTCACCACTCATTTTAGATGTGGATGGTAGGTCCAAATAATTATTATTTGGTATCGGTCCATTACCATCGCCGGCAATTTTTTTGGCAATATTCAATTTATTTGAAATCGATTTTTCAATGTAGCTCTCTGCTACTGTAGTTGATTTCCAACCAGCGTGTCTTTTGGTGATACTTTCCCCAGCATCAGCCAATAAAGTGGCTGAAGAACTCCTGAAACAATGACCCGTATATTCTTCTGGGCCTGGTAGCTTCAAAAATGCTGCAATTTTTCTTGGAATTTGATTGAGGATATTCTTCCCAACAACTTCTTTTGTACATTTGTTGTTCTTATAGAATATAAAAAATCGCCCATGTTCAGTATTTGCGGGACGTAGACTAGCATATCTTCTATAAATATCCAAATAATTAACTGACTGGTTTTCAGTACTGCAGATGGTAAATATTCGTTGTATTTTAGTTTTTGACTCTCGAATTGTAATCAATAAAGCATAAGTTAGGTCTTGAATGTCATCAAGCTTGAGATTTGTTAATTCTTCTCTACGACAAGCACTATGTACCCCAAATATTAATGCAACCTATAAAAGAATCAATAAGTTTTTAATTACTTAATAAATATAGGTAGGTAAAACATACCTTCATCATCAGATACACATTATCTGGAGCTTCTTTTAGAAAAAGTTCGATTTCATCCCTATTCAATATTTTGGATTTCCTCGGCTTATATCCATCATTCTTCCGTTTCAAAAATGCTATCAATTTTGGAAATTTGCTTATGTTTATATTATTATACAAATTCAAAGTAGACTTTAACATCGAATAGTATGACCACAAAGAAGTTGGTTTTCGATTCTTGGACTTCTCAAAAAAATATCCCAGTAATATATCTTCTGTAATCACCTTCACATTATTTTCATTGCGCCATTTTATGAACTCATTATACGTCTTTTCGTAAAGTTTCTTTGACTTTGTTGGTAGCAGTTCGAGTTTGGCACTCTCAGCAGATTTCAAAATTTCCATTGGTATGTATATATGATGTTCTTCATCTGATGATTCCATAATTTTCGTGTTGAGTTCACTGACGCACTTTTTCAGATAAACATGAAGATGACCGTTTACCTTGTTTATTGAATTTGTTGCTAGACAACAACCAGCTTGCTTAACAATGTCATAATTAGGTGAGTATATACTGGGTATTCTGTGTACAATTTGAATAAATGAATCTATTTCAGTATACAGACATGATTACTGACACGATAATTGTGATATAAATACAATGTCCGCCAAAATCTTGGAACCATATGGAAAACTTTTTTATTAATAGTTTCTCAGAAAATGTCATTCTTCATAAAAGTTAGTTTCCCATACTGTTCCAAGATTTTGGTGGACACTGTATACACCGCTAGTGCATAACATTTTGTATGTATCACGTGCGTAAAATGCGTTTATGGCCTTCGGCGTGTAATTATCCACGTCGCAGGCCATAAACGCCTACTTTACTCCCTTGATACATAAATAACTATAATTGTTTAGTGTGTTTACCATAGTGTCATAAAAAATACAAATGTTATTTGCGTGCGTAGTCTTTTAATTTGTTTAAAATGGATTTAAATTATACGTTTGAGGAAAAGTTCATGTTACAAAGTTACATTCTGTACCATTCCAACACACGAGAAACCGAGAAAATGTATTTAAATAATTTCCCAGAAAGATGACAGCCAAAAAAAAATGTTTGGAGCAATGATTGTAAATTTACTAGAGTGTGTCTCATTTAAAACACAAGTTGTTAATAGAAACAAACGATGCAATGAGGAAACTCAAAATGATGTGCTCCTGGCTATAACGGAAGATCTTATAACATCGTTTGAAAACATTGAAATAGGTTCTGGAACGCCAAAATCTACAGAAAATTGTATTTTACTTAAAAACAAATATCATCCGTACAAATATCAGATCTGTCAAGGACTAAGGATGAAAGACAACTTAATGCGCAAGACATTTTATGAGTGGTGCATCAGAAAATATCAAAAGACTGAAATATTATGGTCTGATGGAATTATGGTAACCAACAACGGAATCTGCAACGTGCGAAATACGCATTTTTGATCTAGAGAGAATCCGCGCTTGTACAAAATGTCTAAGCACCAACACCATTCTGGTTTCAACATGTGGGTGGGAAGTTTGGGATGAAGGATAATGGGGCAATTTTTTTACTATAGACCACTTACTTCCGAGCGGTATCGAAATTTACTTCAGGCCAATTTGGAAGAAGTTTGATAATAACTTACCGCTAACAGAAGTCGGTAACATTTGGTTCCAACAAGATGGGGCTCACGCTCATAATGCGAGGATTGTTCGAACAGATTTCCTGACAAATGAATAGATACGCATTCAGCAGTTGCCTGGCATCCACAATCGCCACAGCTAACGCCGCCTGACTTTTATCTTCGAGGGTACTTCAAAAACTATGTGTATCAAAGTAATTTTCAAACTGATGAAGAATTACGTCAACTGATTTTAGAAGCAGTTTGAATCATTACATCAGATGTACTCAACAATGTTTTGGGTTCCACAGTAAGAAGATGTGATAATGGTCACTTGTCACAACATTTTTTGTAATTGAGACAGAGCCGCAAGTTGAACAATTATAAATGTAATATGACGTATTTCAGAAAAAAAAATGTCTTCGAATTTTGTAATAATTTTAATAATCTTTGATATATCTTAAAATAACGTCAGAAATAAATGAAAGCAAATTGCGACAATTTTACTTCATTCAGAATATCTCGAAATCCGAAAATGTTACCCCACTTCTGCTAACTCTATACCGTGTGACACAGACTCATGGTACATGCCCTTTTCTCCTTTTTTTCTGTAGCTATATTTCTGAAATTTTGCAACATTGATTATGCTTACTATAGGGCACTTTTTGACATACTTGGGAAAAAATCTAACTTCTGATTTTTCCGGAAATGACATCAACTTTTTCGATTTTCAAATGGGACACCATGTGTATTATTACATTTTTGAAATCTGCATAATTTTCTGAGTCCAATAATACCCCATAGTTGATATTTCATTAGTTAGAACACCCATTTTATTTTTCGATCTAGACAGCCATGAACTCCCTCAAATTATTCCAAATAATCAAAATAATGCTACAATGTCAAAAAAAGTAAACCAAAACCCTTTTTTACATAAAAACTAACCTACCCAACGACCCGCGGTGACCTAGAATTACGAGTTGGACAAGCCATTGAAAGTTTAACCCCTCAACAATTGAACAATGCTAATCGAAAACGAGCTCGAAAATGTTTGGATGGTGGTGGTGGACATTCGAACAGCTATTATAATATTCCTATTTTTTATTTTGTTTCATTATTAATTTAATAATTATGAGAGAAAACCTGTTATTACTTACTTACATTTGAAACAAAGTCTTCGAGTCTTCGAGATTTAGGATTATCTGTGAAAGTCGAAATGTCAAATTGTTCTTTGTGTTCCATGGCCACCTTGATGAATTATTTTGTTATTGCACCGAGATGATACTCAAACTTGTCTATACTCCATTATCGTGTTCGTATTGTTTATACAGAAAAAAAGTTAATATGGATGGATACCCCATCGATGGTACTTTCGAATGACGTCAGAGTATCATTTGAAAAAACGTAATTTTGAGTAAAAAAATGTTTTGGTTTATTTTTTGGCACGTATTTCGAACCACGATACTTTTTTAATCGGAATTACGATGGTGTAGCATCATTTTGATTATTTGGAATAATTTTAGGGAGTTCATGGCTCCCTAGATCGAATAATAAAATGGGTATTGTAACTAATATATTATCAACTATGAGGTATCATTGGATTCAGAAAATTATGCAGATTTCAAAAATGTAATAATATACATAGTGTACCATTTGGAAAAACCAGAAGTTGGATTTTTTTCCAAATATGTTAGTGCCCTATAGTGAGCATATTCAATGTTGCAAAATTTCAGAAATATATCTACAGAAACAAAGGAGAAAAGGCCGTGTACCATGAGTCTGTGTCATACGGTATAAAAGGCCTTTGGATAATGCAGCTTGTCTCTAAATCAACCAACATTTCAACTCCAACCGTTTTCAAGATCCTAACGCTATCCCATCCTTATCTTGGATATACTGTTTTAACATTTTTGCATATTTTTTTGTTGTTATATCCGTCAATTTGGTACAAATTATCGCAGGTAAGTCTAAGAATCCCTGGTGTGTTAATTCAATTCAGTGGCGATTACACAAAATATAACAAAAAACGGGTGTTACCATTAAAAAATATCTGAGGTGTATATCTTATTTCGGGTTAACCTGTATATAAATGGAGCTAGATCGGATAATCGGATAATGCCGAAAGCTATATGAACTTTTCTAAAAGATGTGATAAAAAATCGCCACCCTGAAATTAAAGAATTCACCAATGATATCCTGTATAATCCCATTTATATCTTTATTTCAAGACGAAACTGAAAATAATCATACATGACTCTGGAGACACCCTACATCCTCATTACAAAATGAAAGACTTTTACAGATGGAAGACAGGCGCACTAGTATATACCGTGATAATTAATTCTTCCTCTTCAGATGACGTCGTGCTGCAGGTTTTCTTGTTTCCCTTGCAGCTATAATAGCAAATGCACCACCTTTTCCAAGTAAGCCGCCCTGGAGCGCAGATTTTTCTGCCTTCGCATATTTTTTAAATATCGGACGACATGCTTTTTCGAATTCCTTGGAAGAATTAAGCTCAGCTGATATGAAATGTAAACTGATATTTCCCATGACTTAATTATATTCATTGCTATGGCTTTACAATATTTTATAACCCAATGAAACTGGGGCGGGGTTCTGTGCTTTTTCCTCTCGTTACGTGAAGAATAAATCCAAATTAACCGAGAAGTAATCTTAGCATGATTTTTGTACAGCTCTGAGAATATTTTCCTAATTACAGGAATATGGACGGGAATTTATGGTTGTTCAAGAAGTTTCCCAGTTTAATAAATGAAGCGCGTTTGTCGGAAACTGTAAAAATGTATCACGATTCATTAAATTTTATTTGAAAAGTTGTGAACGAACTGGAAAACGTTATTCTGTTTCCCTAACTGTAATCTCCAAATGACTGAGGATATAGATGTGATTTCAGGATACTATGAGACCCTAAAAAAAAATTACTATCACAGTAGATATTTCTTCTAACTTCTTGTTATACGAAAGCAAGCACAGGCGAAAAATCATAAGAAATATCTCATACTTTCGGGTCGCGCTTTCGAAGTTTTGGAATGCATTGTCAAAGAGGTTGGAGAATGTATTGATTATCTAGTTAACCTAGACGGGTTCCATGATTAAAAAATGATATTGTCTTACCATAGCAACGATCAATAACACAAGTCAAACCAGTTTTGCCTGATAAAATTTGAAAATAAGTTTGTCAACCGAAATTATTAAAATTGAAGAACTGGGGCTATCATTAGATAACCTGTATGTGAAGGGGTTAAGTGGTGAGCAGATTTACGATACCTGTGACGAACAGTATTCTTCGTATGCGACTGTGAAAAATTAGATTGCAAGGTTCAAAAGAGTTTGATTCTTCATTCAAGATGAAGAACGACCAGGAAGGCCAGTTTCTGTATCTGTCCCCAAAAATATCGAGCAGAATTGAATAACTGAGTCACCATTACAATTCGAGGAATGCAATATTCCAATTGCTTCTTGATGCGGCGGTATCGACGTCACTGGAAAATTATCGAACCCTCCAGACTGTTCTAGTTGATTGTAGTTCGATGCATTTTCATAACATTATATTGGGTCAATGTTGGTTGAATAAAAGACCCAGCACGAAAACATAATAGGTATTAGATTTGACAAAAGCCTTGGATACGGTTGACTATGCAATAATGATTGATTGCCTGGAGGATGCTGGCTGATGACTACCTGAGTGACGAAGGTACAATCGAATACGGAGTTCCTCAAGGCACGTTCTGGGTTCAACATTGTTTACAATCTATACCAACAACCTACTAAAACTGGAAAGTAGTGGAAATGTATCATCTTTTGCTGACGATACAGTGATTTTGTACGATAATGATACATGGGATAGTGTAAAACAATTGGCTGAGAGAGATCTGAGAAAACTTGAATTATGGTTCGATGAGATGTCTCTCACTATAAACTTTGAGAACAAGCAAAATTCCAAAATACAAAAAACTCATTTTAGGTATAAACCGTCATATTGAGATCGAAGAAGCAGAAGTATTCGGAGGTGGAAATCTACAGGAATTCAAAATGGGACGAGCACGTGAAATATTTGGTTAAAAAACTGAGATGTATTCTCGTCAAATTCAAACAGCTGAAAAAGATATTGAACTTCCCACAGCTAAAACATTTATACTTCTCATTGGTCAAATCGTAAAATATTATTATTCACAAATTATTTGATTTAGAAATTCATTAGAGTGAAATCAAACACGTACTAATTAATCTACGGATTTCAGTGTATCTTTCTCTATTTATTTTCATTTCTCAGCGACTACTGTTGGTGGTCGGTGGATCAGCGGTCCAAGGCACAGGCCGTTCGAAACTCCAGCATAGCGATAGTCGGTTCGAGTCCGATATAGGTACGACAATTTTTGTCAACTACTTAATATCGGATCGATAGGCGACCGCATGCCTTGTTGAAAAGCTAGTGTATTGTGAGTTGTCTAGATGCCAGTCTCGTCTGGTGCTAGCTTGGAGTGCAAACCGACCATCCGAGGTGGTGCTGTAGGTTTTCCTACAGCTGAAAAGTGAATACATCACCTGAAACATCAGTAAGTCGCCCCGGAGCGCCAAGGCAAATAATAATAATAGCCGTCCTCTACCCGCACAGGCTATGCCTTTGGGTATTATTATTATTATTATATTGTTACTCTATGTTTTGGGATAAATACTTTATTATTATTAATATAGGAAATTGGTTTACGGTCAAATTAGCTGAAATTATATTATGTTGTAGTAGCATGGGTCGTGAAAAAAATGTGTGAGTTTAATTGACTTTGTATTTGTCGTTCCTGAGATATAAGCGGTCAAAGTTCGTAAAATCGTTATTTGGGTTGGAATGACACAGAAAACAAATGTTTTGTTGTTCGAAATGGGACAAATTCAGGATGAAAATGTATTTTTCCTACAAGCGTGCGTGATTCACCGTATACCCGCAAGCAATTTAGTTTGAGAGGTGTCATTTTCCCGCACGCTTAAGTTCTTTCAAGTGAGTTATTCCTGCACTAATCCGGGTAAAATTTTGTTCAAGAGTGCTACATAATTTTTTTAATTCGTCGCTTGTAGAAAAAAATATTGATCCTAACTCATACGGAAAGGTACTCCCCCGCACTCGACTGCTTACCCGAACTCCGCTTTGCATTGGTCGGGTAACGGCAGTTGCATGCGGGAAAGATACTCTTTCCGTACTTGTTAGGATAATAACTATATCGGAACTCGTTAACATGTCCAATTATAATCTTATTAATGATAGTACATTGGGGTCTATACGGGGCATAGTCAAGCATAGATCGCTTTTCGGAATTTTTGTCATATTTTAGCGGAAAAGTATTTTGTCTCTTGATGAATCTGTCTGTTTGAAATATGAATTTTTGAAATTTGAAACATACCTTTATATCCAGATCTCTTTTGACAGGAAAACAATCATTGTTACCGTTGATTGAACAGAAGATAAAGTAACTTTGTGATGGATTCAGTTATTCAATATTGCCTTTCATTAATATACTGAGTGTGTTAAATTTTTTAAAAAGTAATTTGTAAAGTTCCTATCGAATATCTCAAAAACTGTTCGGTTAATTTGGACCTTATTTTACTCATACTGTTCTCGCCCTTTCTGGAGTTATTGCTTTGGGAAAATTGTAGAGCACAGTCTGGTAACATTGTGTTTCGCATTCGCTAGAAGATGTTCAAAAAGATGGAAAAAGTTAGTTATATTATCAATACACATCGGCGTGTATGTTTTCGGACGGTATTGATACACTCTCAAAAAACTCCGTAACGGTTGCTAGGTTTCGGCTAGCTGGTCCTTCTCGAATGAAGTAATTGCTAATGAAGAAATTGTTACTATAGCTCAAACTTACTAATGCCCGATTTTCCTTCCCTCCAAAACCCATTTTTACCAAGTGAAGAAAAATTTTCAAACTGAGCTAAGAGGGAACACACCATTTTGAAAATGCGACCATTACCTATGCGTTTCTAGGATATGCATTTTGGAAGTTTACGATATTACGATATGGGGGTTGTTACTATCCATTGAACAAGACTTTAGTGGATCTGATGGAATTCTATCACATATCCTACCGAAATCAATCGTTTGAAATAACACAAACTGTACTCAACAAGATTGATCTTAACAATACACGCTCACAAAAGAATAAATAACGAATAACGACTTCGATCAAACAACTCAGTTAATATTATGGAGATTGATCGAAATTGCAATTAGTTAGTTACAAACAATATAAACATAACGGTACTCTTGAAAACAAACAAAAGTCAGTTACTCAAAATCTGAAATCGTATAGTATTATGGATATTGTTATTGATTGGTCTATTTGCGAAATCTGAAACATTGCATAAAGTCCGTAACTCACGGTCAAATAGTTTGGTCAAACTGCCTTGGAGTTATGTCATTTCTAGTGGTTTTTTACATGTTTTGTGATATAAGCCAATAGAAATTACGTCACATTGAACTATTCGACTGTGAGCCATGGGCTCAATAGATCCTGGCAAGGGTACTTTTCCTTGATGATTAGCATATCCTAGGTACCAAAGAACGCTGCATATATAGAAACAGCATCCCACTATTTTCTTGCACCATTTTTGCAAGTACAATAGTAGTCTAAAACACGCTCAGTTGCAGGTGCATCAGAAATAGTAGAGGTAGTGGATTGTCTTAAGGGCTATGACGTTGAATATATCTCTCACTCACACTCATTGCCGATACGTAAGCTTGTCCTCTGCTACGATATGAGTCATAGCTCTTGAGAAAATCCTCTACCTCTACTAAATGATATCCAAAATTGGTACTTCACAGCATTCCAATTATTTTAATTAGTAATGTAGGTAACAATCTCAATATCAATAATATTAATTGAGTTTCTACGATTGGAGTCGTTATTCATAATTTTTTCTTGAGTTTGCGTGTATTGTTGAGTTCAATCTTGTTGTTGAGTTTAGTTCGGGTTCTTCATAGTATCAAACAATTGAATTCGAAAAGTTATGTAATATAATTTAATTTATGGAGGGTTTCCCTGAAGTTTTGTTTAATCGATAGTAACAACCCCACATATCGTAATACCATTTCATATCTTAGAAACGCAACATACAAAGTTGAAAAAACATCCGTAGATGATAGTCGACATTTCAGTGTCCGTGGTATTCTCTGAAGAGTTTGGTCGACTCCAGGAACTACGAGAACAAAATCCAGAAGTTAAAGGAGTGCTGCAAATGAAGAAGGACCAGAAAAACATTTTGGGTTTCGTTATGGGTGTATAAGAGTAGACCATTAGTGTAGTAAACAAAATTGTTATCAATTATATGTTTGCATCTGTTAATTGGGGTTAATTATACCAAGGTAGACCTGACGGTGTTTAAAGATTTTCAGAATTCAATTTGAAACAGTAGTTTGAATATGTCCAAATAGGATGAAACTGCAGTAACATTAATTTTACAAATACAAGTTTTACAAAAACATAAGAAGTTTACTTTCTCATTTTCCATCGCTTTTCACTCTTTTATGATTTTTTTTCCATCGACGGTGTTGGACACTATTTTAATACTGTAGCATAAATAATGAAAATTTTATTCTGAATGTTTCATGAGATGGCAATGAAATTTTCTCGATTAATATTTTCTGTCTCTTGAGAATAATGACTATACGAAGAAAATCATTCTTTCACAAACCACAGAATAAAACTAACTCTCTAATCATCACCCATTATGTGTTTTTTCACGAGCAGAATTTTTTTCAAAACCAATTTTTTTGTGAAATCAATAATATTTGTTGCATACTTTTTGAATCAAGCTGTAGATTTTGTTAATACAGGTTCTGTTCAGTATTTCTACTCAAATGAGCACTTGAGTACTTGAGTCTCTCGAGAACTTAATAACATTTCTAATTCAACCGTTTACAATAAAAATTTGAAAAAAGTTCGAAAAGTATGTCAGAGATTTAAACAAATGAAATGAACAGATGTACATGTAATTCAATGTTCGTAGAGGAAGGTTGTTGTTTCCTGACAAATATTTGCCTTGAATTTTCCACTTCGTGGGATGGTGTAGATGAAAGAGAATTTCAACTATTCTTTTCATTCGTTTATAAATGTCATGAGATATTTTAACGCAAGCTATGCTCAATAACTATTGTTACGATATTACTAAATAATACGCCGAACACACTACTAAACCGTTTTTATTAACTTCGCTATAAACATACAACTATTACACTGACTGATGAAACACTTGGACTTGGACATTTATGAACTTATTCAAAACTTCCTCCCGATTGAAATGTGTCGCCTTATATACTCTATTCGAGCAGATTATATTTTCTGGGATTCTTCCGTTCTCCAGATTATTCAGTACAGAAAACAAGTGAATAATTCCGGGAATGAGGAAATGTTCACGGCGCCGGTTTATTCGTTATGCAAATGAGTTACGTTTTATGATCGGCACTCGACAGCGGCGTAGCTAGGGGAGTTTTTCGGTTTCGTAACACTGGGTGGTATGAATAAAAGCTAGCAAATGCTTATACTATAGGTCTGTCTCTCTCCTAACTCAACAAAATGCATACATTCATGATATTCAGGGAAGGCAGATTGGACGAAAGTCCCAGAGCTGGTCGATCATAAATTCTTAATTAAATATACAGGCCGTTTCTTTCATCATGTGGTAACATTGCTATATTCTAAACCGTAATAGATACAAAGACGATTGTATGTAACTATTGTGGTGAGCAGTACATTGGTCAGAGAAAATCTATGGGAACTCTTCCCGACTTATACAGGGAAAACTAAAAATGCTGTTTTCGGTTTTTTACGAATAGAATGGTTATTTCAGAAAATATAAAAAATTAAAGAGGAAAGTTTTATTGTATTCAAAATGTACTAGAACTAAGTGATGATACATTTTTAATTAAACGTTTCTTGTCAACACGGCCACCATCAACTATTTTATTCAAATACGGACCTGTCTATTTCTATACGTAGTTCTAGTACATTTTGAATACAATAAAACTTTCCTTTTTAATTTTTTTATATTTTCTGATATAACAATTCTATTCGTAAAAAACCGAAAACAGCATTTTCAGTTTTCCCTGTATACCTTGGGGTGGGCGAGAATCCCCGTAAATTTTCTATGACCAATTTACTGGTCACCACAATAGTTACCTTTTTTCCCATTTAGGGCCGGTTTTTCAATGTACTTTAACTAAATTTAACTCATCGTTACAATGTGAGTCGATTCCTTCATTTAGCAAATGTCATATTCATTCTAACCACGAGTCAAATTTAACCGGGAGTCAAAGTACGCTAACACGACATTGATAAACTGGCCCTTAATCGTTTTTGTATCTATTACGGTTTAGAATATAGCAATGTTACCACATGATAAAAGAAACGGCTTGTATAATTGTGATTGTTGGAAAAATTTGTTGAGGTGGCTCAATACATATATTTTTGTTTCCTTTTTGAAAATTTTTAAATTTGTTATTTCTTTAAGATTTTTTGGATGGGTATTGTAAATTTTTGGCCCGTAGTGAAAAAATTAATTTTGTGTAATTTTTTTAAATTTGACTTTAATATTTGGGTTTGTTACTGATCGAGTTTCTCGTGAGTGTTGTTGTGTGAATTTGTGTTGATCTCGAAAGATAATTTTTAAGCATTGATATAAGCTCAGATTGAGGAATGTTCAATATTTTAAATTCTTGGTATAGTTGATTTGTCGAAAAAAGTATAGGTTTTTTAAAAATAATTTCTAATAATAAATTTTGTGCAATTTGCAGTGGGCTTAGATGGGTTTTGAATGTTGGTCCCCATGCCGGAATGCAATATTGCATTAGTGATTCTGCAAGTGAGGTATATAGAATGGCTAGATTTTTTTCGATATGTCACGTAATTCATAAAATTCATGCATGAGAACTCGTAATCGTTTTGTGACGTAATTGATTATGTTCTGTCCATTTTAAATGCTGATCTAGGAAGACTCCGAGGTATTTTATACAACTAGTTTTTTCTATAGAATGGCAACTACAATTATCTGTACTATTACAAGAAATAATATATATTAGGGTCAACATGTGGCTATTTAGCAAAGCGTAATTTTTTTTAGTCTCTTTCTGCAGTTTGTTTTATTTCTTTCCAAGTTAATCCAGTAAAAATTATAGCGGTATCATCTGCATAACATACTACATGCCCTTGCATACCACTCATTTGGTTATACTGTTAATGTAAACCAGGAACAGTATCGGACCCAATACTCTTCCATGTGGTACTCCTGTTTGCACTTCTTTATCATGGCTTATTTTATCCCCAATCTTTATCCGTTGTATTCTTCCTGTTAGGAAGTTCTTCAGTAATTCTCATGCGATACCTTTAATGCCATAATTGTTTAGTTTACTCCGTAATAGTTCATGATTAACGGTATGGAAAGCCTTAGCCAGGTCTGAGAAAATTGCAAGACATTTAGATGATTTGTCTAATGCTTTCACCGTTGTATCAATGTATCCATTATGGCATTTTCGGTATATGAGTATTTTATAAATCCAAATTGTTGTTCATTCAAGACATTCCGTTTGGTAAAGAAGTCAACAAGTCGTTTTTTGACACATCGTTCAAAATGTTTAGCAAGATTATTTAAGGCAAATATAGGTCTGTAGTTATTTAAAAGAGATACTTTTCCCATTTTAAAAATGGGGGTAACAATAGAAATTTTCCATTGTTGTGGGAGTTGACCAGTAGAGAAGCAGAGATTTAATGATATGTAATAATGGATCTAGTATATTGTTTGGAATCAATTTTATCCGGTACAGGCGAGGTGTTATTTTTTAAGTGCGAAATTTTTATTACTAATTAATTTTTAGTTGTAGGTTCAAGAAAATTTGATTGAATTTGGTTTCGAAGAGAAAGTTTTCAGGTAGGGATATTCTATAAATATTTTCACACATACCTTTACCTATGTTCTCAAAATAGTTATTGAATTAATTTGTTTTCTTTATTATTATTGGTACTATCACTGTTTTCTAATGTTATATTATTATTCTCTACTTTTTTTTTCGACTTTCTCCACGTATGTCTCGTATTATATTCCAATTTTTCTTTATAGTTTGTGCCGGAAACAATAATTGGTTGTTAATAATAATTATTTTTAACGTTCCTCAGTAGAGTATTGAATTTATTCCTGTATTTTTTATAGTTTGATTCTAACTCTAGGGAGTAATTTTTTATCAGTTTTTGTTAGGTTATCACGTTCATTGATCTAATTTATAAGTCCTGTGGTGATCCAAGGTTTGATTTTGAATAACTTTTATTTCTTACTAGATTTACCTTTATTGCCGATTCTATATATAGCACATAAGTATATCAATTAACGTATTATAAAATTGCTGAACGTTTGTTTCTGCAATATCATTTTCCCATTTTTCTGAGCTTAGCATTCTATTTAATTAAGTAAAGTCAGTTTTTCTATAATTTTGCTCTGTTGTTTCTACAGCCACTTTCAATTTCAGGAACGAAATATTTACAAATGGTGTGAAGTTATCTGTTTTGTCCGTTTGAAAGACTATTGGTGTAATTGATATTTTATTATTGAAGTGGTTGGGTTTTCTCATAAAAATATGGTCGATAGCTGTTTTGCAATTTTTGGTAACTCTAGTTGGCACTTTTATATACGATAATAATATATTCATTCATTCAAATACTTTAATTTATTTGTTTTTTATATATCATGAGATGAATAATGAACAAAACTTTTGTCAAATATCTTCCTTTTGCTTAATCGAAAACTCAACGTAATGAAATGCTTCCCTAAATGGCATCGTATATACGCCTGGAATATAATACCAAATTGCTGTTTTAGATAATCGGTAGGAATACGGAAGACCTCTGTAAATAGTTCCGTTACCTGAAAAGTTTAGGAGAATTCTAAATTTTGTTCGACATGTAACACTATATCCCAGCATTGTGTCATACTCCTCAAAATTTCGTGGAGTTATTCTCAAACACAATATGTTGTACTCTCCTACTTCTTCCTCAAAATGTTTCTTGATATTCAGCAGATGCTCCGTGACCATCGATTTTTCCATTCCAGTCTCTATGCCATTCTCCATTTATTCGACTTTGTTTTTCCTCAGTAGCTACAACTACTTCTTTGAGATAATGATCATCCGGTGTTCGTATAGTTTTTATTCTAACTGAACAACAATGGCCGTATTTTATTGTCGACATTTCAGCCATTCTCTATAAAAATGTTCATTCAGGGGTTGATTTATTAATTTATCAAATACACACGAATACATAGTTTTATCAGCAATCCAGCAACAGGCATTCTCCATAGTTCTAGATATGTTTAATTCCTATAAAGGACATCTCTCAATATTCTAGAACAGTCTCCATGGAATCGTCGTGTTTCGTTTGTTCAGCATTGCTGCAATTTATATAATTTACTATGCCAGTTACGAACAAGAGGACACAGTCGATGTTTAATTCAGAAATTCGAAGGAAAGTAAAGAGAACTGTCGAAAACTTGGAATAGTTCGGGAGAATTTGACGATTTCCCTTCAATTATGTATGTTGCTCGTCAAGTGTGGCCTCAAATATATTTCCAATGAAATAAAACACGTCTTTTTTCTCAAACATTCCTCTTTGGATATAATTGAGGAAAAATGTTGCTGTACACATCTGGAAAAAATATTTGGTGCGGCTCAAGGATTGGAGTAAATTCTCAAAAAAAAAGAACTTGTAGATTGGATGGTACATTTTCTGAGTTGGTCTATGTTTTTTTCATGTAACGTTCGGGAATTTTTGCTTTGCCTGCATTCGTCTTGATGATAAAATAAGATGATTGTCCATCAATAAGACGACTTCATCTACTGATTCATTCCCTAACCTATCAAATTAAAACATTGTCAATTATTCGACTCCTGACCGTCGTGTAGACAGGAGTCATGTTAGGTTATGTGTTGTAAATGTCTGCCGTATTAACGTGCATGGCAAAATATCAATTTGTTTGTGTAGTTCAAGAACTTATTGTGTAATTGTCAGCCCCTCTTGATCTCTACGCCGGTTAGAGGCCGGATGACAACGGATTTGTCGGATCATAAGGAGAGAAGATATTGCCGTTCAACGTGCATCGCATCGAATAATATATTATATATTGTGCATTTACTTGTGGTGAAAGGATTCCGGGCATCGTGGTATCACTTCGAGTGAGACTTCCACTTTGCACACAGAAGGGGGCCCAAAAGTGAGGTTAGGGTTCACGGTCCACGTAGCCCCCTCACAAATGGGCCTCCGAGGCTGGCGAACTAGCCTAGTAGCTAACGCCAAAAACGGAGAGACGAGACGGCGAAACATTGTCAACTAATATGTGGAAACTTCTTTAGTTTGTTTTGCTTATATCATGTAAGTGAGGCCGGTTTCAAAGGTGTTACCTTTTTTTCAGACATATGAGAACTTATAGGAAAAAATGTCTTCTAGTCAATTTTTGATGGTTTCGGACGTCGGAAATTATGACGGAAAAAATGTCGGTTAGGAGGCTCGTAATCTCTTTTTCTTGAAATAAATTGCAAAAACTCGAGAAAATAAAATCAAAAAAATAGTGAACAATTTGGGTTTAAAAACCCTTACCCTTCCTGTCTCAGTCAGAGCCAGATAAACAACGTGTAGGAATTTTGTATGAAAATAACTGAGCAAAAACTGTAGTTCAACGGGTTCGAAAGCCTCCTCCTTCATTATAAAAGCAAAAGCTTCCAAAAAACAAATCGGAAAAATCTGTAAAAAATTCGGACTCCCATAGTTCCATTGCAAAATTGTAACACCCCGGGCCTTCTAATGGCTAGATAGTGAGCGCTCGAAAAGTGGAATATGCTGCAGAATCTCTAGAAAATTAAATTTGAAAATCTCGTAAATATCGTGAAAAACATAGGTCCGCCGCATAAGTCGATTTCAAATATGGCGTAGAAAATTGAAAAACATTTCAGTAATTATATACATATTGTGATATAGAGAATACCAATGAACTCGTAAAGCGATATTTTTCCCTTGGTTTGAATTACTATAGAATTTTAGATTGTTTGCATTTAGCACATGAAATGTCATCAGCAGAAGAACAATACAAAGTCGTTTGAATTCCTTGGGATCATATAAAACCAAGCTTCTTTTTTTTCAATGAATAAATTGATAATTCAAAACAATTATCTGTATATAAGCGGATGCAGTTGAAATGTCAACAAGACGGACTTGTAGTGCAAGAAGAATATGTTCGCCTGCATCTAAACACTCTTGTTCATGAGGGAATCACCCTACGCAGGAGAAACAGATTGCGAAGAGAATATTTCTGCAAAGGTCCTAATTTCTTATGGCACATCGATTCATATGATAAACTGAAGCGATATAGAATAGGAATCAACGGTTGCATTGATGGATTCTCAGGAAAAATTAATAGTGCAATTGAAACGTTCATTGCAGCTTTTTGGGAGCATGTAAATCCGATAGTATTTCTATCGCCGAACGGAAATTCTCCGTTGTCTTTGGTCAGTACGGCAACGCTGTATTTGAAATATCAAATTCCAAATATGACAGAACAATTACAAAACATCTCTATTTGTTTCCGTCTTTGGCTTATTGGAGTGTTTTTTCGTGAATAAAGGGCAATGTCTGAGTTAATTTGTGTCAAACTATCGTTAGTTTTTATTATTAAGCAATGGTGAAGCATTGCGAAATGTGTAAAAGACCATTCGAAGCTGGAAATCAAAATATGTCATTTCATAGGTCGTAACTATCGAGAAAGTGAAACCAAATTGAAAAAGAGAAAAATGAATGAATCATGAAAAAACATTTCAATTAGAGCATCGGCTGTTCTCAAATTCCTGTGAAGATTCTTCCATCATAATTTCAGGTTTAAATTCCATATTTGGGTTTCCATTATTCCTGGCGGTGAGGGAAAATATCCCTTACAAAAAAAGTTTGAAGCGTGAGCGGCGAGTTACTCATCTAGGTTGTGTTATTTGATCGGAGGTGTATCCTAATTTGGTTCATTTTCCAGACAAAGCTTTCACAAACATTCGGGTTCTCAGAATACTTTCGATGATTTTGATTGAACTCTGATTGAACTTGGAATGTTTGTTTATATTAGTGAGAGGCTTATTGATTTGATTGTGATTTCAGTTCTTTGAATTTCATTGCATCTGCCTATCCATTGTTATGTTTTGTTTTATTATCGATATTGCCATTTTCCTGAGATTTTCACAAACAATTTTCTATTCGTGTTGGCACCGTTTTCAAATATTTCAGAAATTACAACAACGACAGAGGCAACTCCTTCATGGTTGGTAGCGAGGTGGTAAAATGCCGGCCTTTGAAACTTCCGCTTGCATTTGGCCAGGTTAGACTTCTGGGAATAAGAAAATTTTTCCCCATTCCATAGTAGTCGATGGGTGATGAGAAATTCCTGGATGCCAATCCTGACGTTTGGTGCTTGCTTGGAGTTCGCGCCGACCACCCAGGGTGGTGCTCTAGGTTTTCCGAGTTTTCCTACAGCTGAAAAATCAATACGCCACCAGAAATCAGTAATTCGCCCCGGAGCGCCTCGGTATATAATAATAGCCGTCCTCCACCCGTACAGGGTATGCCTTTGGGTACACTCGATGAGTGTTTATGAGGGAGTATTATTATTATTATATTATCATTAATTAACTTCAGCAATGATATAAACTGTACATTCAGTGTTTCTAATGAGTCCTCAAATTTTTTATTTCCATTAATGTAATTGTTGAAAAATGAAATATAATAAAAATATAAAATGACAATATGACTCATATATAAAAAATTGCATATGCCACAGTGCAATTGTTACTTTGACAGTGACAAAAGTAAGCTGTAACTTTTACAGCGACAAATGCACCAGTGTTTTTTTCACTTATTCATTTGGTTATCAATTATCGCGGTGTTGGTTGCCAAAATAAATAGATTGAAATGTTTGTCAACAACTTATTGAATTTCTAAGCATTAACAATGAGTCGATTCGAGTCTATGAATGCCGAAATCAGTCAAATTGTTAGATCCTGTGTGCGTACTGATACAGTTGCAACGCAATCATCAATGTGACCACAATTTCTACGTTTCACGATGCAAAAAGACATGAATTGAGCCAGATACTTCCATCGAAAAATTGAATGTTATATTGCAAGATTGTGGCATTTAATATCTGAGGAAGTAACGGAGAAGGCTACAGAGAAGCGGTAGTTGAAAAAATTTGGAACACTAGCGCTAGAATGGTACAATGTAAATATTATAACGAATAATTCATTATTTTATTTAACCCTTTCACCGACTTTTAGTTTAATTCATCAATGAAGTATTTGCAATGGCCAGCTTATATGACGAAAATGAATTGGAAGGACTTCAAAAGAAATTATATTACAATTTGGCTTTAGAATAAGCTTGGCGCGGAGGAGAAGCAGCTTATTGCAAAACCACTTATTTCTGATGTGAAATTGAATTTAATGGTAAAGAATCTGGACATATCGAGTATGACGCTCTATTTTCGAAAAAGAGACAAGGCAGTAACAATACACACTTTTGACATTGGACAAAATATTTTTTACATAAAATCCAAATGGAGTAAATGTTAACCCAACACATTGGTATAGATGTCAAACGTGTCAAAAGTACAAATCGCTAAGATCGAGCGGCAGCAGTTAGCGAATTGAGTAAAAGTGGAAATGAACAAGCTCTAATAAAAATAACAGAATACGACAATTCGTCAATGAAAACATACCTACAAGTTGACAAAGAGTATTTTTCGAGCATTATTCAATCAATTTCGAAAAAGAAAAAACTTCAACATAGACGACAGAAACGATAATATCTGGCACCCGCACCACCGACATCACTGTTCCTAGTATGAATATCAATAACTGCATTTTTAATAAGAGTACATTCAACTAAAAATGTGTTTATTTTTGATGCTTCATAAATAAAGTTTGCAGTGGTATGTTTAAAAATTTCTCATTCATTAAATCGATGTTTGTGTTATTCAAACTGTAAACTGTTTCCATTAGCAATTTGACTCGAAAAACTTTCAACCTGAAGCTCCTCCTTCGGTGTCGCGTTTTTGATGGTTGACAGTTTTTTCTCATCTAATTGCTAGGCAACAGTTTCTCATTAAACAACCCAAATTTTCCCCACAAAATACATACCTCTCGTGCAATTATAAGAAAAAAATACCTTTATTTAGTGAAACTTTGCATAGTTTTTAAGGAGTGAAAGTGCCATCATCAACCCTAAAACTGGCGAGGAAAAGTCAATTTTCAAATAAGTTTTTCTTTTGCCTGTATTTCATCCAGAAAAATATTGAATCAGAACGATAGGTATGTACAAATCACATTTCCCGAAGTATCCATCCGTAACTGTCGGTTTTCTTGATTATACTACTCCATTGTCGAGAGCTCACCATTATTCTTCCAGAGTATTCCAATTATTGTGTATGTTATTTACTGAAACAAGTGAAAAGAGGTTTGCGTGGTCGCGTGTTCGCAGATATAAGACACAAAATAAAATGATCGGTCATTCTCGAGATTAATGATTGTCGCTTTGAACAGAACACAATACACGAACACCAGTGGCTTATTTGTTTTTAGTGTGCAGCACAGTCTAGGTAGCGCAGTGACGGCGGCAGGGCACTCTAGTCTAAGGGTACGGAGATGCCGAAGATACATGGATGTGTGCGGTGCAGGTCTCGGTCGCGGTCGCGGTTTACATCGATGACGAGTAGAACATATCGAAGATGCCTTCCTTTCAGTGTTCTTTGCTGTTTTTGAAGTAACTGACACATATTTCGAGAAAGTTTGATTTTTTTATATTATAAAACTATGCACAGAAGCAACAGTAGTGACGACAGTTATTGTATGTCTTCAAGTGAAAGGTGGTGGATCATTTGTAATTCTCAAATCACCAGTTCTCAGCTCATCTTATAAACCAAAAAGGGCAGTTCTAGGAGAATACCATCACCTATTCAAAGAGCTTGAAAAACACCACTCGGACAGCTCAACTTTCATTTTTGTGTATAAAATCACAGAACATTAACAAAACAAACAACCCGAAATTCTCGCAACCTGTTTACAACAAGAAATTAATATCAGTAAAAACCCCTTATTCTCTCCTTAATTTAGGCAGATATCTGACAGAAAACAACTACTTCCCTGGCTAATACCACGACGGACGTTGAATTAAATCTGTCAAATATCTGTGCAGCGTTCTCCCTAGAATCCGGGAGACAGACACAAATGCTTTCTGTATCAAGTAGCAGAATCCTGCCTGACATGATCAAGGACTTGACCACTTACATACCGGTTTCGAGGTGTATTGCCTCTCTTCAGTGCAAGGTAGGTCCGACAACATTTACAGTCGTCGACGTCCTTGGTCAGCCATTCAATTCACTGATACTTGAAATGATTCTCTGAGGTGGATGCGGAGTCTCGTAAGAAGACATTCGCAGCGCCACCTCTAGAAAACCTCAGAAAGCACTTCAAAGTAACTCGGGGTAGAGTTTGTTTGAAATATCAGACAAAGTCTGATGGCTTCAGGAGAGAGACAGAAATTTCAGTAAAAACCCCTTATTCTCTCCTTAATTTAGGCAGATATCTGACAGAAAACAACTTCTTCTCTGGCTAATACCACGACGGACGATGAATTAAATAAATAAATTCCATCCGTATCTCAGGAGGATGTCACGCGGTTTGAAAAACACCAATGAATATACAATTTACCCCGCGATGAACAGCTTGATCGCGATGTAAAACAAACTATTTTGTTCTAACATCGACATCGATGTAAAACGCAATGATAGGCAGCGACGGTGGAAGGGAGAAACATCTTTGGTATGTGCGATCCCATAAGAAAATTAAGGTTTGTTTTGGCATCGATGTAACTACCGCGACCGAGACCTCCACCGCGCACATCATTGTATCTTCAGCATGTTGATAAAAAAAATTCACCTGTCATGTCAATTCAAGAACTATATAATAATTACTTCACACATATAGATTTATTACGTAAAATAAATGGCTCTTGATGTTTTCAAATTATAGATAAGCTTCTGTTAGTCTTAGTTAGTAATGATTTATGTCAGTTCCATACTACTTATTAATCGAGAACAAAAAGTAATCATTAGTTTTTAGCTTTAAGTGTTAATTATTATGCTACACGCATTAATTTTGTCACAATGCGTAATTCTGTAATTGGAACTTGTGTTCTGTTGAATTACTTATAATAAAAAAATGAATGAATGAATAAAATGTTCGTACCCTTAGGGTAAATTGTATGATTATTGGTGTCTTTCAAACCACGTGACATTAGCCTGAGATACGGATGGTATTTATTTATTAATTTCTTGTTGTAAACAGGTTGCCAAACTTTCGGGTTGTCAGTTTTGTATGTCTGAGTGGTTCTTTTTTTAAATAGTTGATTATATTCTCCTAGATACTTCCTTTTTTGGTTTTTAAAATGAGCCGAAAACTGGTGATTTGAAGAATTACAAATGATCCGGCACCTTTCACTTGAAGACATACAATCACTGTCGTCACTACTGTTGCTTCTGTATATAGTTTTATAATAAAAAAAATCGAACTTTCCCTAAATACGTGTATGTTACCTCAGAAACAGCAAAGAACACAGAAAGGAAGGCATCTTCGGTATGTTCTGCTCGTCATCGATGTAAACCTCGACCGCGACCTACCACAAGTGCAGACAATATATAATACATTCACAATCAAGATAAGGAAGGACTCTCAGTAACGCAAATAGGAAATAAATATAAAAATATGCTATACTGTAGTGATATATAACTTTGTATGGACGAAGTCAGGTGAGTAAAAGTGACAAAAATACCACAAGTTAGTGATTAATACATAAACTTGTTTTGATATACAGGGCCTTTCACGACGAGCGTTCGCTAGATATATATATCTAGAACCATTCAGAATAAAAACGTGAAATTTTATGTAGGAGGGTTCTACAATATGGCCTCAATTATTATATTTTCAACTTCCGGTCTCTTTCCATTATACTGGAAGTAGAGATCAACTGCCTTATTTGAAATAGAGAACACACTGCATTTCTTTACATTTGTGAATTTTCTACAAGATTTTAGGCCCATTTTGTGTAACAATGTCTATACCCGAATTCCTAATATACAGAGTGATCCAACGATAAGTATCTAGCTTTTCCTCTTTTTGTCTGCAATTCAAAGCAAAAGATAGTTTTGTTCCCGTTCAAATGATATATCACTCGACTTCAAATAAAATATTTAATCTTTTAGTGTTGTGACAACCCCTCACCAGAGGGTTAATTGTACAGATTGAAAATTATGTCTTAAATGTAAGTCTCTCAAAAGCAAAGTCTATGCGTCCGAGTATTTTTGCTTTATATTCGAAAAGAAGGAAATGATCTTGGTGCCAATTTTTCGTTGGACAACTCTGTATATAAATATTCATCTGTTAAATTGCAGGTCAAAGGAATCTATGGGGTTGATATAGGTAATATCACAGTTATTAAAAACATATTGCATGCAATCATAGTCTTTAATTTTTTTACGAAAACAACTGTAACAACGAGTACTGAACTGGTGGTAAATAATATTCCCTCAATGAGCCAATGCAAGGGGTCGTCTCCAAGAACATCCAAAATTTTACCTTTTCTTTCCTGAGGTGAAGGAGGCTGAGGTCGAAGACCTAGGGGTTCATGATGGACTGCCAGAATAATGTCTCCAACACCTCGATCTATCGAATTCGCGTGATGGGTATAGAGGTCCTTGAAACTAGATGTATAGAGCTTGTCGTAAGACTCCTGCTCTCAGCTTGTCAAGCTTATGCGGTATCAGCCTATATCCACGGGCATAACGCAGCACATAAGACGGAACACGAACACCGGTGTTGCCTTATGCCTTATGCCTCAAACACGAGCAACCCTCCAAATCTTCCAGAGACTTGTAATAGCTGGGGAAGACAAGGTCCTTACTTTTTAACGGATGATGCCATGCACAGTCGAGAATTTTGAACAATAAAATATCATTGGGGACAATTATTTCAAGATACTCTCTCTCAAATAACTCAAGGGTTTCTGGATTCCATGCCATCAAAAATGTAGTGCATTTTCAATGCAACTGTCAAACTTTATAATGTTGCCTTAAGCGTTGTTCATCAGTGTGAAAAATCCATCAAATTGTTTTCCATCTGGTCGCATGATATTTGTTCATTCGCTTCATTTTCATCCCTAGAGTGAAAAACTATCAATTTCATGTAGGGTATCCGGTTAAAAAATTATCATTTGCATTTATATGAGTAGAAAAAATAAGTTTTTTTCATCAAGATGCATAAAAAAATTATTCGTTCTCAAAATACAAGATCCTGCAATTGGAATTATTGAAAACATCTTGTATCTTGAAACGTATTTGTTGAAAAGTTGTTGTTCACTTGCATGAGATCCATTACAGACTCAAAATTAAAGATTTACCATTTAGAGTTTGTACAAGTACTTAATAAATACCCTGTACTCACCAACAGTAGTCACGTTCACTTTCCATTTCTTTCGTTATACTTTCAGGTTACTGTGTTTCAGCAAAATAGGTTATTATGATCATAATAGCTTTTACAGATTGATAAGGATGTTTGAAAATACCAATTTTGAGCATGAACAATTTTTATTTATTGAACAGCACGATCTTCTTGGACAGATGGTTTGAGAGTTTGATTTTACATTTTTGAACACCATCAATATTTATTTATTTATTTATTTATTTATTATTTATTATCAGGTTCAGGATACAAACAGACTGCAGTCCACAACAGTATCCACAGAATACATAATGGTTTACATCGATATACTTCTCAAATAACAATACAAATACAAATAAATACAAGTAAAATAAATAGTAAACATATTAGAGAGATAGGTTTCTCATTTGTTTCCGAAAATGCTGAAATCTACAAGAAAACAGTATTGGTTGATTTGTAAGATGTTACTGTAGGTTTTACTGAAATCTTTAACGTCTGTATTTTTGTTCGTATTTTGAGTATTTTTACTGAGTTCCATCATTAGAAGAAATAATGTCCCCAGACATTTGTGTGTGCTTTTTCAAGTAATATATTGGATGGTATTAGTATCCATTGAAGCTAGCAAATGCTTATTTTATAGGTCTTGTCACCAAAAAGAAAATTATTCTAATTGGTTACAAGGCACGGTTACTCATGTAGCGGGGAGCTGGACCGAAGGTAAGGACACTCTTGTGGTTGGCTTCGTTGAGCGCCACCCTATTTGAAAAGTAACACTAAAGGAAAAGGGTATATCGGTACCTAAGAAAATTACACCATTGACTAGGAAATTAATTTAATGATTTGGGGTTGTTCGAAGCTGTGTTGTAACACTGATAATCAAATTTACTTATAAGTAAGTTAAGGTATTTAAAGAAGTAAATGTAATGTAACGAGGGTTTTTCAGCTATGCTGAAGGCTGAACTTTACATATTAGGTTACATCACAAACAATGATTGCAATCAGATGTGGTAAAAGGTACCGATTATAGATCTATAATGGTTCACACCAAGTATATCTTAAATTAAGATTTTAACTAATAATTCTTAAAAAGATAAAACCATTGGGCTGCTACAAAAATATAGTTGGATCTGACCTGAACTTTCCTCGAAGGTACTGGGGAATGTACTGCGATCTGTCAAGACATTTCCAATGTATCCAAATTTCCTTTGGTATCAAAAACTACTTCCTAGTGCATTATTCTATATAATAAAAAAAAGTCTGGAGCTCGGGAACAAGGCATCCTGTGGGTATTCCCATTATTCCTACTATCCTACTACAAAGATTGTGAGTGACGCTACTCTCCTCTCAATCATCATGGCCATATGCCAGTTAGATGTTAAATGAAATGAAACGTAAGTGTGGATTGATGCAGCACCAATTAACAATTATCAAGTAGCAATTATCAATTATCAATTATCAATTGACAAGTATTGAAAATTCTGCATTCATGTACCCCAATTAATAATTACCAAGGAACAAGTGAGCATGCGCACAAAGCAGATCCGTGCTATTTAAGTTAACCTCACTTTGTCGTGGAAATTGTTTGAACATTCAGATTCTAGTTCTCCGAAAGTATATGACGATGGTCATTGAAATGGAAGATACTCAAACATTTTTTTTGTTGATTTAGATTGCTTCCCGTCATTATACTGACCAATCCACGATCATCTGCGTACTAGTTGTGCTCTAGAAGAAAATCTCGTTCAATTAGAGTAAAAAGATAAAAGTTGGCCAACTTCTACTTGTTACTTGATAATTGATAATTGTTGTCTGCATGAATGTATTCATAGAAATACAAGTAGTAGTAGTTTCTACTTGGCCTTCAGTTCTAAAATGATCAATAATAGGTTTATCAAAAATTGTAATAGAAAACTTGAAACATTTAATTATATCTTGGAAATGAAAATTACCTTCAACTTAGGAACGGCCAACATGTAGGTACACCTTGCTTGGAATACAAATCGCAAAAGGCCGATCTATCGGTGTGAAATCATAGCTTGCTACGATATCATTTTTTATGTTTACTAATAAAAAATATCTGCGTTGTGGAAATGTCCGTTTCACAGTAAGGCATAAAATTTGAAATGTTTCACGGAATGACAGAAAACAGAAACAAAACACAACTCACATTTTAGCACAGCTGATGTGGATGAAGTATGTTCGTAGTATGTTCAGTTGGTTGCGCTTGGAATATATGATTCCTAACGGCACTATCGGCACACAATAGGTGTTCGCCCTTTGCAACGTTGTGAGTGTTTTGACAGCTGCTAAACTAAGATAAAAGAAAAATGGAAATTATGTTATAAACAAAAATAGATAAATTGCACCCTAGGTGTAAATAAAACAACAGTAATAATCATCCTTCAGTCTAGCTTGAAAAAAATACTTTAGGAACCATCAGTTTGCACTCAGTTGTTGTGATTACTATACCAGGGTCATCAAAAAGATAATTTTAGTGTTACAGTCTATCTCTCTCATAACTCAACAACGTCTTTTCAAAGAAATTTGAGTTGAAGCATTTGCATAAGATTTATGCATACGACGAACATAACTTGGATGATGATAATTGAAAAGGAACCAAGTGACTTTGATCATATTCTATGAACGGTATCGAAATGTTGAATATTTTTCTATAACAGGAAACTGCGTCAACAGAATTCTAGAAAATACTTTTACACATAATAAATTAATTTCAAACAGTCTGTTGAAACCTTTACCTCAGTTCTTGCAATTTGGCGCTTGGTTCCTTTTCAATTATCATCATCCACTTTTTGTTTGGTCTTATGATCTTCACTGTTGGGTTTGAAAGCTACATTCACAATTGACAATTGATCCCCTCCGACGATCAATAAAAACTTAGTTTTATACTCCAGTAATATACTACTTATCAAAAAGGACAAAACGACACGTAATTATCATTGTCATTACTAACAAAAGCTCTGTGTCCTGTTTCGATTAGAAAAAAATCCTATGGGTCAACGAAATATCTCAATTCCTACTTGCAATCTCTCACCTTTGCAAGCCTCTGTTCACAATTGAAAGAAGACAGCGCGAATGAGAGAGACCAGATATGGCGGTGTGTATTTTATTTTACATTGTCGCGTGCTTGTCATACTTATCGCTTTTATCAAATGACCACAATAAAGCAGAATATTTTATTACATTACCGAAGTGAAGTGGGAGTTCAGCCTGGACAAAGATTAGGTTAATTTATTCGGTTGAATTTTTGTCTCGGAACTAGACATTCCCTAAGGGAACACAAGCCCTGTGAGTAAAAACACCCTGGACATTTGATATAAATTTCTTCCATAATTCATTGTGCATATCATCAGTAAAAGAGCAAAAAATGGAAATATAATGCCCAAAATAAACCTAATTGGAAACATGAATTTTCTCTGTAGATTGGAACTGAAACGATAGTTTCCCACTCGTTGTTACTCTTTTATTTTATTATAATACAACTGTGCTTCAAACTTACAACTGGTAGGTGATCGTTTTTCTGCGGTTCTCTTTGGAGTTGGTCCATATAGGATTATTTAATGCGCATGCAGACAAAATCTCAAGAACAGCTCGTAAGAAATATATATTCACGATATAACTGTCGTAAAGATTCATATTATGATATGAGATGGAACATTTGTTGAACGAGGCCTTTAGGCCGACTTTGATAACCCATCGATTATCGTAATATGAATTTACGACATAAATATTGTACAATATTTTACCTACCATCAATAGTTCTAAATATCCACTCAAAGATAGTTAACAATCTTCGTCTATTAAAAACATGCAATAATCAATCTGTAAGGCTTTGGTTACCATGGCTTCAATTGTTATTATCATGTGCATTGTCAAAATAGAACGCGTCAATATCAGTTAGTTACTTCATCATGAATGCTATCGACATTAGTTCAGATCCTGAAAGTATCGATTCAGGTATAGAACAATTAGCAAATGCTGCAATACGAACAATGGGTAGTATGAATAAATGCTAGCAATGCTTCTACTATAGGTTTGCCCTTCTCTTAACTAAACACAATAAATAGGTCTGTTTCAAGAAATCAGAGAAAAGCATTTACTCAAAGTTTATTCATACCACCCATATTTGCCAAGTCCTGCCACAGATATGAAAATTAGTATAAGCGGTTCAAAGAGCGGTGCAATTCAAAACATGTACGTGATGTATCAGAGACAATTTTACAGTCTGATTATTTTATCTTTACCCATGCGTCATCAATTTATGATCGAAGAAACACACCCTCTATCGAACATTTCTTTCTAACAACCGCTATGAGCGAATCAGAGTTCGTTAACATTTGTGAAAAGAGATAGCCATATAGCCGACAGTCTTTTACATTTCAACTAAACTTGCCAAACATTGTATTGGCTAGCGTGTACCATCAATTGCGTCATTGTTTTCTGTCATCGGGGTATTGTTTGTCGCAAGTTTTACTTTATTTTGCAGTCGAACATATTATAAAAACAGTTTTTTTCAAAGCCAAACGTCTCTTGGAATCATTACTTTTAAAGTAAGTACAATACAATGTATTTTATTCACAAATAATCTTCAAAATTTTTAACCTCACAATTGACATTTGTGAATATAAATCCGTACTACCGGGATATTAACAGAACAATTATCCATAGTGTGGAAAACCTATTGAGAGAAAAAAACATTACCTAAATCTATAAATACAGGCCAAAAACATTCATAATATATATTTTAATTCTTTTTTAGATTATGCCTGAAACTATTCTACACTCACAAGCACAACAATTTGTGTTGAACTTGTGCGAGTATTTTGTAACGGAAAAAGCGAATGGTGGAGTTTTTTTACCACTTTCATCTGTTCAAGAGGTAACAATTAAAACCACAAAAGAAATGTCATAACTTTTCTTTACTGTATTTTAGAGAGTTGCAGATGCACTTAAAATATCTCGAAAAACGGTGTACAACATCAAAATAAGAAACGAAAATTAACCCATTCTATCAACTCCAGGAAAAAGTAGACGTCGTCTCAATAAAAAAAACAGCTGATTCACCTGAAGGACAGAAAATGGCAGTACGAAATACTTTTTACGATATGTATAAAAAAAGTGAGTATACCTTATTACTTGGTGAATTGATTGTTCGTTCGATGGACGTGACACTGACTAGTGAGAAAAATTTCTGAACAAATTTAACCGCTCATCATCAATTACAACTTCATCAGGAAAGTCATTAGATTTATGTATATTAGTTGAAAAGTCAAACTTTATTGTCACATCTAGTTTTCTTTTTAATTTGATACTTCACTTGTATCTCGTTTTTGAAATGCAGTTATAATATCAGTCCTATCGTATGAATTTTGACATGTACCTATATTTATTTGAAATTTTTTCTTCCAGAAAAACATGTTACCCTTCAATCCTTGAATGATGAACTGAAAAATAAGGAGATTGTTTCGATGTGCAAATCATCTTTGAATGTTTTACTGAAACAGCTGGGATTTAAATTTAAAAAAGATGATAATCGAAGAGCTTTGATTGAAAAGACTCATATTGTTTCACAAAGAGCATATTTTCACGTAAATACCAAGAAAACCGAAAACGTTTATATCCACGAAAAGTGTTTTTTTTTAGATGAAACATGGATTTATTCTAGAGGAAAAAAAAAACAAATCTTGGCAGGATGATAATGTCAAAAGTGTACGCAAACCCGAAGGATATGATGGTAAACGATTTTTGTTGTGCATGCTGGTTCTGCGGAAGGGTTTGCTCCAGAAGCCAGTTTATTCTGTTCGAAATCTTTGAATCTAGATTATCATGGAGAAATGAATAGTACAATGTTCACCAAGTGGATCGCTTCACAGTTAATTCCCAGTTTGGAAGAGCCATCTTTGATAATAATGGACAATGTACCATACCACAGAGAAATTTTTAATAAACAGCCTACCACTTCTTCAAGAAAATCTTAAATTGTTTGTTGGCTACAGGAAAATAATTTTGATTTCGATAAGAAATCAACAAAACCAGAGTTATTGCAATTGGCTAAGATGAAACGAAAGGAAAATATATATATTATAGATGAACTGGTTCGAAAACTTGGGCATGCAGTAATGAGATTACCACCTTATCAATCAGACTTTAATGCTATTGAATTTATTTGGGCTAATTGTAAGACATACAACAACAATCATATTGGCAGAGATGGATACAGTGATGAAAAAGTAATGGGTATGTGGAATGAATCATCAGAGAAGTGCAACACTGAATCCTGGGCAAAATGTGTAAAACACATGGAATCGCTCATTGAAAAATGTTATGAACAAGAAAAGCTCCTTTGTGATATGGTCATTGAACCCATTATTATAAAAATTGGTGACAGTTCTGAATCAGAAAGTGATTAAATATATTAATTTTGTTTTTACTTTCATAAATGGTACATAGTTCTACATGCTCGCATTACATAAATAAATGTATGAATACATTTTTTGTTAATCATGTATTGAGTATTTCATTACCAAATATATTTCAACTGGTGTTTTTATTTATTAGATATTAATTTATTTTTCATTATAAAGTGGGTCCTTGCATCCATGCACGAATAGTTAATTGAAAAAGTTTGGATACCTAAGTCTAGAAGATTCCTTTTCTGAGTTTTAGTTATGTAAGTATATGTTTATTGTACATAAGAACAATTTCTTGTTGACAAACACAGTTGAAATATGAAATATAATAATGAATTAATAACATGTAATATCACAGTTACAAAATATTTAAAATTATAAAGTACTAAAATACGAAAATATAGCCGACTAAAAGCAATGCAGGCGTGTAGGTGTATACATAATGAATAATCATGGCTAAATAAAGACGTATGTTATCAAATATTTAGTAAAAAATTAGAATGTATCGTCATAAAACTGCCATGCAGAAATTTTGAAAATATTGCACTCCAACCTAGTTTTTTGAACAACTTTTTTCGTTAATTATTACCTAGAGAACTTGCATTAATGTGGATACAATTAGGATGTGATGGATTTGTGTCAAACGGCTGCGTAGGTATGGATAAAACAACTTCCTTATATGAGTGTGACTGAAATTAGAATACAGTCGGGAAGTCAAAAGTTTCTAGTAAACTCACTGCCCCCATGTTTTATTATCCTATCAAACCTGGTGTCACTAAATTCGTAATAATTGGAAAACACCGTGTGCTAGGAATCGCACGTTAAAAGGTAAGATCTCGTTAATCCCTGCCTCGCACAAGTTTCGACTACTGAGGGCTGCCGTTCGTAAGGGGATGACAGCTGGTTAACGGAAAAAACAATTTTAAAGATTCATTCCTTTTCGCCTTCGTATCTCCAGCAATATTTTTTATTTTTGGAACATTGAATATGCTCACTGGACGGCAACTTTTTGACATATTTGGAAAATAAAGGAAAAAGGAAATGAGGAAAGGAGAAAAGGGGTGTGTACCCATGAGTGTGTCACACGATAGTCTGTTGGAACTAAAAAAACACTCTCATTGTCGCTGGTTCATGTTCATTCAGTAATTCATTATCCTATCTTATTACCTACACGTTGTAAATTTATCGGAATATTAGCCACGGCATTCTACATTTAGACGTCATTTGGCTTAAACGTCTCGACTTATTTCATATGCACGGGTAAAGATAAAATAATCGAACTGTATTAGCTTATTTTGATGGTGAAGCTGAAAAAAAACGTCTTCACTATGGACACACTATAGTATGCTGAAAACAACTATTTCGATGAAGAGAAATGTGGATATAAGTAATTACTCAAAGCGAAAAAGTCAAGGTTAAAAGACGAGGAAATCCATGATATTTTCGAAAGAAAATATAGGTGAGTACACACATTTTTGAAATAAGCTAATTTTGGTCGTTCCTTGATGATGATGATAATGTATTATACATAAAAATAGTGATACTGACTATAGTGAACGTAATTTTTTTGTAGATTTAAATGATTGTTGGTGTGTTTTTTGATTGCCGTAGAGAAGAGTTGAAAAATTTAAAAATAAATGACGTTGTTGACGAAGTAACGTTTATAAGAATATCGAACACGAAAACTAAAATTCAAGGAGAATTTGCCATTACTCGAGGAAACATCACTGATTTTGACTGCTTGGAAACCTTCCGAAAATATTATCATCTTCATCCTCAAACCACAGTCCATGATCGATTTTTCATTTTATATAAAAAAAATTATTCTCAACCAGTGAGCATGAACATTTTTGGGCGCATTCAAGATGACATTGCCAAATTTTTGGAACTACCAAATCCATCACGTTATACAGGTCACTGTTTCAGAAGATCTTCCGCATACCTACTTGCTCATACTGGTGCTGATATGCACACTTTAAAGAGACGAGTGCAATGACGAGTGGAAATTCAGTAGTGCTTCTGAAGGAAATGTCGAAACATCTTTAGAAAATAAAAATAATAGCTACAAACATAATGGGAAAAAATGAAAGTGTTTCTAAGATTTTATTAACATTACATTAAAAATGTATGCAAACACTTCAACGGTTTTGCGAGAAATTAGCGGTATAAATCGTGTGGTAACAATCAAATTATCCTCAAATGGCGGCTGAAACCGTGATGATGAAGTTGTTGTCAAAGTATTTAATTACTTCAAATTCATTTCATGTGTGAATTATTAGATTACTGGTCCTTGGAAAAATGAAACACCCCAACAATGATGTCCGAACAATATATATCTCCTTGCTTAACAACCAATAAGTGGATTTCAAATTTTGAAATTCAGCCAATAGAATCGGAATTACAGTGAAAATATAGCTTGTCGCTGTATTTTCACGGTGATAAACCTGCTTAGTTCTTGTTTACTAGCTGTCAAGTGAAAATGATTTGAATTATAAACGTCAAATTTATGTGTTTTGACTAGTTATATTTTTTAATCAATATGAGCGATCGTTGGGGACAAATGGCCATTAGTATCATAGATGAAGCAGTGGAAAAGAGTGTTCCGTTGAATACGGCAAGAAATAAAGAATGAATTACCAAGCAATTCAACAATTTTTGCTCAAACAGGGGTTATATTGTCAATGCGAATACCACAATTGTGGAGCTGGCTGATATTTTGAAAGATTATGCCTGTAATATGCGGAAATTGGATGGTACAGACTATAAAGAATCTGTTATCAAAACACACTGGAATACTGTTGCCGAGGGACTACAAGAAAGTTGTTTGAAAATCTATGGAATAAAATTTAACCCATTTAGTGACCTAGAATTTAAAAATTCAAGGGACGCACGAAATTACAAAAGAAAGCAGTTACAAAAGATACCGGAGAAACGTAAGCAAAGTGCTGCTGCTTTTACTAAAGAGGAACTGTCATCTCTGCAAAAATGTTGGGACAAAGATTCACCTGCAGGGCTGCAGAAGAAGTTTTTCAACATCGTTGCTACCGAACTTGCTTGGAGAGGTAACGAAGCAGCGAATGCTTTAGTATCCTATTTTCAGAAAGAGATTGACAATTACGGCAATGAAACAGGAAGACTAGTGTACAATCCAGTATTCACGAAGACTAACCAAGGGGGTGCAAGAAGTTGTGCTAATAATAAATGGCTGACTGTCAACGAAATTGACCCAGACATATGTCCAGTTCGTTTATTCAGAATGCTGATGGAAAAACGTCCGCCGCATATTAAAACAGACAGACTGTTCATTACACCAAATCCTAATTGGAAATCGGCCGATTCTAAAGGTTGGTACAAAAACACTCCCGTGTGGATCTGGGAGTTGTCCAAAAATACTGCAGAACAAGCTGGGTTTGATACAAAGCGAAGAAAAATCACTAATCATTGTCACCGATCTACCGCAGTTACACAGCTTGCAAACGCAGGTGTTTCAGATCAGCAACTCATCAAAATTACTGGTCATGGTAATTCTAATTCCATTGCTCTATACCTCACAATACAGCCTAAGCTTCATGAGGAAGTTGTGAACAAAATGAGAGGAAATATGGAAGAAACTAGTCTCGACTGTAATAGAACAAACAAGGTTGACTTTATAAACAATGTGATTGCTGCAACTACCAATACCGAAGTGACAACAAAGACAGGTCCACGCGTTCTTTTCGAAAATTGTACCTATCAATATTCAACTGTAACGAATTAAAATAAAATTACCCCAATTTTTCTCTTTAGTGTTCACGTTGTTACATTTTGATTTCTGTGAATTCTTTCAAATTAAAACGGTGACACGATTTTTCTTTATTTCAAATCGATATATTGTCGTCCTAAATATAATTCATGGTATGATTAATAACCTATAATTTTTTGGAATATCAACTCATTGGCAATTCCAATGCATGAAAATACAACTCGTCCTGCGGACTCGTTGTATTTTCAGCTTTGGGATTGCAATTCATTAATATTCCAAAAAATTATCGATAATAATCATACCACTTATTATATTACCCCTCAAAATATTGAGGTCTGCAGTGACAGATCGTTGAAAAAGTCAAATGATAGTGAAAGAGTGAAAGACATAATTCAAAGACGACTAGACTATGATGATAAAACAGAAATTGAAAAATGAGCTACAAGCAATAACAGAACCTCCGATTAAATAATACAACCTAGATGAGAAACTCGTCGCTCATGCCTTGAACTTTGTAAGGGACATCTTCCCTCACCGGCAGTGTCGTGCGTTGTTCATAGAAATATTGAGGTTCAGTAAAATAGAAATAATGGAAACCCAATATGGAATGGAAACTTGAATTATGATGGAAGAATCTCCACAGGATTTTGAGAACAGACGATGCTCTATATGACATGTTTTTCATAATTCATTACTTTCACCCTTTTCCAAATTGGTTTCCCTTTCTCGATAGTTACGACACTGGTAGCTTACCTAGGAATTGACATTTGTGATTTATAGCTTCAGATGGTCTTTTACACATTTCACAATTCTTCCTCATTGCTTAATAACAAAAACTAACGATAGTTTAACATAAATTAGCATATAATTTGCCCTTCATTCACGAAAAAACACTCCAATGAGCCAAAGACGAAGACAAATGAAAATGTTTTGTTGTTCTTCTGTCGAATATCAAATGCTGCGTTGCCGTACTGACCAGACTATCGACAACGAAGAATCTCAGTTTGGCGATTGAAATACTGTCATTTTTACATGCTCCCAACAAGCTGCAATGAACGTTCAAATTGCCTTCTCATTATATATTTCAACCAAGACAGTATTTTTGGGTATTCGTTGCCATGGATATACCCGACAGAAATCAAAATCTAGCTGACGTGCTTATTGTATCCTAAAAAATTTTCGACATGACAACAATATTATGACTTAAGGGATTTGAAGACAAAGAAGCAGAACTTAAAAGGAAGAAATTAGAACGACGAAGAAAGTGAATCAGATTAGAATTGGAATCTAACAATTTCAATTCTATGATGGAGAAAATGAGAAAGTTGAAACATAAATAATCAAAAGTATTTCAATTGAAAATTTTGCGACTTGAAAAAATTTAGATATATTCATTCAAACATCGAAAAAGAAAAAAAGCAGAGAAATATCCTTACAATAGAAAGTTTCTCTATTCCTAAGTTTCCATGTATTCTCATGTCTAACTCCATAACGTCAGACGAACAAGTGCAAGAAAAAGCAACCATGCATTGCTGATGGATGTCTGGAGTACCATCATAAACTATCACACAAAATTGAATGTACTGTTCCTCAAGAAAAATGATGAACTTACATATGTAATGACGGCCAGAATATCGAAAATGGAAATTTAGCTATATTTAATTTTTTTTGCTCAAATAGATATCAAAATCAGTCAGTTGATTTGAGGTCATCTGTCAACATTACATTGATAATTGAATTCAGTGAAATTATCAATCATTATGACAACACTAAGATGTGTAAAAACCCTGGTGTGTCGACTGATTAGATTTTGTTTAGAATGTTTTGAAGACAAAACAAATGTTGTTTCTGTAATCGGATCCAGAGATGGCACCTGGTCCTCGTGTCAATATTCCAGGGACGTAGTGATTGTGATTGTTGTCAATTGAATGTCAATACACTTTTTGAATATCATTCTATAGTAATATAGTGTTCATACTCGGAGTGAAAGACCAAATTTTTTGGAAAAATAACACCACACAAATCGTGTTACTTTTCCAAAAGATCTAAATACCGTTTGAATGACAAAATAGTTGTGACAGAATGAAAAATTTCGTAGTGAAATAAAATAGACCGTTAATATGAATAATTTGACCATTATTCGTTTTTGTGTATATAAAATCCTGAAAGACGAACAGAACAATTCATTTATATCTAGTACCGAAAGTGAGTACTACTTAGAATTTGTAACATACTTTGAAACCAATTTGAAACTTACATTTTATTTCTAAATTCTCTAATGGCAAACATTTTTTCAAGTAAATCAACTAGATGCGTGTTGTTATACCCTACTCTCTCTTTAAATCTTCCATAAGTTCAAGTTGTGAAAGCTCGTGATAAAGTAAATAAAAATCATCACTCCTATTTATCAATCTATCAATTTTACATATATCATCAAGCTTGTTAAGGTTTTCATTATTTTACCTATCGTTTTCGTAAAATCTTCTCAGTGTTGTAAGATCACTCAAAAACTATTAATTTTCTGTCGAAAAAAATTGCACAAAAAAGAAATATCTTCACTATTAAATAACATTAACAGTTTTCAAAATAGTGCAAGAACAGAAACACACAACTCATCACACATATCTCTTCTGAAAAGCAATTATAAACTCAGAAAAAGCGAAAAAATTATTACTTAGAGAACCTTTTGAAAAAAATACTTGCAGATACTTGCGCATGCGCATGCTTGGGCAGATATCAGATAGGCACAAGATTGACAGGTTCTAATGGTGAATTTCCATGCAGCTGAATTTCAATTCTTTTATGTGAAATGTGTTATTATCATTAATTCCAGTAGAATTCATTTCAGCAAAACAAAAATAATGGAATAAGTTGAAAATGTAAGGAATAAAACTGCTTGCAGAGAGTGATTCCGTAAATTTGAATGATTATGTTGTTTTATTCATTTCATGCTCCTGCGCAATACTTGGAACATCAGTTCATGAAAACAAAACCTACCGTGGCTGTTCACGCAAGTATCGCGAGATATTCGGAAAACAGACCACGATTTCATTTGTTTTCTCATAATCAAGCTAGCGAAAATCCAGCGTATTTGTCTACAGTTTTACAGGTATGAGTCAGGGATCAGGGATTTTAGGCATCTTAGACAACACGATTGAGTTTGACAACTTCATTCCAAATAAATTTCAAAATGTCACGTTTTGACAATGCGAATGTTTAAATTTGTCTGAAGTCAACAAAATAATATTGCTATTGGATGAAAACACCCCTGAAGATCTAATGCGTACATTTTACCATATTGCTGCTGTAGAATTAGCGTGGCGAGGAGGAGAGGCAGTTGCTTGTCTGGTGGATTTTTTTTCAAATCGATAAAAATAACGATGACTCTCCAACAAATCGTATTGAATACAATCCAGTGTTCACTAAAACGTGCCAAGGTGGTTCTGAAAGCTGTACAAGTAGTAAATGGTTTGATTTCCAATATAACGTCTTTTTCATAAACTGATATCAAAACGAGGCGACAATATTTCCTCACCACGACTGTTCTTAAAACCAAATCGACAGTGGAAAAATTAAACTGACAAATGGTACGATAATGTATCTGTTGAAAGAAGTACAATAAATGAATGGACTGAATCTGCTGCAGAGGCAATTGGCTTGAATGTAAAGGACAAGAAGATAACAACTCTCCCGAATAGATCAACTGCTGTTGCGAATTGGCAAAAAAAAGGCGTAGAAGAACAACAATTGCTGAAAATTGGTAGTCATAGCAAACAAAATTCTATAAAACCATACTTAAATCTCGATCAAGAACACCGCAACATGATGCATGGTAATAGAAATATTTATAGTATTGAACAGTAACGAATCTAATGTTGAGTTAAATTTTAATAATTGAACCTCCACTAACTGTACTTTTGATAAATAAGTACATAAATGCCTCATAATTGTATGACAAATTTTATGAATTTATCTCTTCTATTATTAATGTCCTTGGGATATTACTACTGAAAACAGATCCCATGGGCTGTTTTTACTCTATCACGTTGCTATGGATACATTTTGATTTATTTCAATTTTGACGTTTCAAGTTTTCAATATTTCAATATGTCACAATTTGGTTGTAATGCTGACGAGACTATCAATGAAATTATAGAATGAAATATACAAAAAAATACTGTTCACTGTAAAACATGTATGTGGAAAGCATTTACGGACTTTTGCAATGACAGGAAGTATCAATTAATTGGCTATCAGACGGGGGAAGAATTGGCGTAGAGTTTAAAGGAATGGGCTGTGAATATGAGAAGAAAAGATGATACAGAGTTTAAAGGAGCTACGGTCAAAACCGTGTGGAACCTTACAAGTGAGCTGTGTCAAGAAAAATATTATGAATAAATGAAAGTTATTATCGAACCATTCAAAAGTGTTGTATTTCAAAAAGCACGAGAAGCTTGCGATTCTATACAACGAAAACGACAATCGAGGTCCTCAGTTCGCTTACATTAACATTACTTTATAACTTTATAATATTGCTTTGAAACCAAGATAAATTTATTGTAATGGAAGTGACTTTCAAACAAAACTTACAGGTACATTTATATCAAATCATTGCAGTTACATTCCAATATCCACTAATTTATCACACAACTGGTAATTATGGTAAACAATAATTCAGTATGTCTTTTATTTTCTTTAATGAGTATACCCACTTCTTGAATACCTTTCAAGACAACATTTGGTATACACAATAATTAAAAGTAAACAGAAGAAAAAAGTTAGTTATGAATTATCCAAATAATCGTGTTGAAAGTTTCGGAGAATTCTGAAAGGAATCGAAGATACGGGATGTTTCATTTTCATTATGAGTGTGCTCAAAATTGAATATTCTCAAACAGAGGCGGCATGAACCTACGAAAGCTCAGCAAAAATTAAAATCTTTTTATACGAGTAATCTAATAGTCCATAATTTTTCAATACGACAATGTGAAATGAGAAATGGCAGTTGTGAGCATTTCTTTATGGGCACTACTCCGTTTTGAGGATATTTTTGATAATTGTTGGAAAATATGGTTGCTGCAATTACATGAGAAGCTCAATTTTCAGCTGTATCTTACCTCGAACCTTCCTCTCTTAAATGTTGACGCCGTTCGTCAGTTGTGATGATTTGAGTTTGATGTTCATGGCCAAATTTGTTCGATTGAACAATCAACTGTCTCCGCCATTTTTCAACCGATTTTCAATTTTGAAGAACAGTGTTATCACTAATTGCGTGTTCATCTGGATAAGGAAAAAAATGTACAGGGTGTCATTTGAATAAAAAGTTTGGGTTCACTTCCGGTTGAACCGGAATTGGTGAATTTTCGGCAACGGAGTCAAAATATGAAACTATAGAAAAATTGGGGGCGTACCTCACCTCGTGGTAACCCAGTGTACAGAGTGGGCCATTGGAAACGAAACAGCGGCTCTGTAGGTCGGCAGAACCGAGATATATAAAAACGCTCGGACACGTCAACAACATTTTCGAGGGGGACATCGTTCGAAATTGTGGACGTCTATCTGTGTCAAACGGATCGTTGATTGCACTCGATTACAGCTGCTGAATATCTTTCCTCAATAATGGTGTATACGATCGCGGAAAGAGTTGAAATAATAACAATTTTTTCAAAGAATGATAAGTGCGGATATCGTTCAGCTAATTTGTTCAGTGAAACGCATCCCGATAAACTTGTTGCTAGAAAATACGTTCTAGAATTAGTGCAAAAATTTCGTCAAACTGGATCAGTAGCCAACAAGAAACGAGACCCAGAACGTGAATTTCCGGTGAGAAATGAACCTGTTGAAGTTGCCCTTTTGGTACATGTTCATGCAGACCCAATATCAGTTGAACCAGTATCCGCCGAATTCTGAAACATCATAAATACATTTGGTACACCAATTGAATGAAGATGATTTTGATAGGTGACAGAAATTTTGTGAAATTATTACTACGAAAATAGATGCTGATGAGAATTTTCTTTTCAACATCTGCTTTTCTGATGAGTCTACATTCTTTTTGAATTCGACTGTGAATCGTCATAATTGTCGTTATTGGTCAGATGCCAATCCACATGTTTTCCACGAAGTCCATACTTAAACTTCCAAAAAACTCAATGTCTGAGCCGGTATTTTTGGGGACCGTTTGATTGGACCAGTATTTCTCGACGGTAACCTGACAGGAGAAACTCATTTGGAATTATTGAATCAATTTGTTTATCCACAATTAGTCGACATCATTGAAAATGACGATCGTTACCATGAAGACCAGTTGAAATTTCAACAAGACGGAGCGGGGCACCTCCACATTTTGCACAGCCTGTTAGGGCGTTTTTGGTGTTTTCTGAAAGTTGGATTGGAAGGAGAGGCGCTATAGAGTGGCCAGCCAGATCTCCAGATTTAACCCCACTCGACTTTTTCCTGTGGGGTCACTTCAAAAACAAAGTCTATGCAACCGAACCAGAATCTCTGGAAGATTCACGGCGTAGAATTATTGAAGAATGCCGTCGAATAACGCCGGAAATGCTACGAAATGTGAGGTCTCATTTTGAACAAAACTTGTGCTACTATATGGAAATGGGTGGTAGACAGTTTGAACATTTAATTCATTGACAATAATAATCATTGCGACAGTTGCTGTATCAGATATGGTTTTTATTAATTGAGTGAATAAAAAGTGATTTCTCAACTTCGAAAACGAATCGTTAGAATTAATTTATTTTTATTGTTTGATATTAAGAACGAAAATACCTTTCAAATGAGGTATCTTTTGCCATATGTTGCCATTTAAAAATTTAGGGGTGGCGGTCACAGCTCCGTGGGATGTTATGTATTTCGGGTGAATTTCATCGCGAACGATGTCACCCTCGAAAATGTTGTTGATGTGTCCGAGCGTTTTTATATAACTCGGTTCTGCCGACCTACAGAGCCGCTGTTTCGTTTTCAATGGCCCACTCTGTATAAAAAATACCTATAAGATTGAATCTCAAATTTGGACCATCTTAATTTCAGAAAATATTAAAAGAATACAGACATGCCAATCTCGTCTAGTGCTAGCTTGGAGTGCACACCGACCACCCGAGGTGGTGCTGTAGGTTTTCCGGGTTTTCCTACAGCTGAAAAGTGAATTCATCACCTAAAACATCAGTAAGTCGCCCCGGAGCGCCATGGCAAATAATAATAATAGCCGTCCTCTACCCGCACAGGCTATGCCTTTGGGTACACTCAACGAGTGTTTATGAGGGAGTATTATTATTATTATTATTATCAATAAACAAAAAATTAATTCGAGAGTACTGTCCCTGTTTATCGTCTCGATAAGAAGTGTTATTTAAATGAATACTTGTTTTCTTGAAATCAGAATGATGACTAAATATAAGCATATGCCTCAAAGGCAGACATTTTTATAAGTTACAAGTAATCAATCATTTCAATTGATAGACATGGGGTAATTCATTACCTGCATAAGTAATACCTTACAAATAAAAATGTTAACTACGACTGGTTGGAAATTTGATCTCATTATTCACAATACAGAGAAGATTGATCGATTTAGTAATGTCTCCTACACACTGATTTCGCGTATGTTTGAAATAACTCACGCCTCCGGCTTTGCCTGCATGAATCCGTTCAAATTGATTACGCTCGTATCAGTCCTAACAAATTAATAATCAACCCAAGCAGAGCGTGTATATTAGGAAGCTTATTATCACAAATTATTTACCCAGTCATACGTATATTCCTAGGAATATGTTTGATGTTTGATTCCTTCGAGTTCAATAACCATTGGACAATCGACTAATAGGTTATATCATGTAAAACGTATTTTTTATGTTAACATTTAACCAAAACAAATGAGAGAGATATGTTTCTTTACCTCTCAATCCAACGATAATGCCATCATAATACTAATCATAGCAAAATAACGGAAATGGCGAATAACGTTGACGATATTTTTAACGGAAGTGATACAGCATAGGGCTGAATGACATCTCACTTATTTGACCGACTATGGTACACAGAATCTCACCCGAGGATATGTTTTACCACGATGAGCTGAGTCGATATGTATATGGGAAAACTACTTGGAGAATTTTTATGAAAATGTATAGGTATACGGAAGATTTCTGATGAGCATGTTTCAGTTGAAATATTTTCTGTTATTTACGACTTCCGACTTCGTTGTTTCAAATGGAACAACCTGTTTTTTTATTGCATTTTTAAAATCTAGGATGAATTTCAACATAACTTCATGCAGTACATCATATACAGGGTTATGATAAAGTAATGCACAAAATTCATAAAACGTACAACGATCACTTTTGAAAAAAATGCAAAAACACGTCAAACTGTTCTTTTTATTCCGCATCTTTTGACATAAGTTACAAAAATAACACGTCAAAGTTGTCAAAGTTATGACGTCATCAACAAATTTTTTTAATGGGAAGCTAAGATTTTTATCACATTATGTGATAGAGCTTGTGTTTGGAAAAATAGTTGCAGTAGGGCTCACATAAGAAAAAAACGAGAAAATGAATAAAAAACGAAATAAACGTAAGTTTCATAATAACTTTTCAATTAACTAAACAGTCCATTGAACCAAAACTATTTCTTATAGGAATTGTTCAAACTGTGTCCCGTTTACTAACTGACATAGGCCAAGACGATGGTAGACCGCATTTATAGAGTTTTCGATCATCTGCGGAGTTATAGGAGTCATTTCGTGTCTTATTCTTTCCATTAAGTCTTCTAAATTGTCTGGCCGGTTAATGTTGACCCGACTTTTCAAATTTCCCCACAGAAAAAAATCAAGGGGGGTTAAATCAGGGGACCTGGTCCACGTCTTCCAATCCACCGTCCTTCAAACTGGTTATCCAGAAACCTTCGAACAGTATGACCATAATGTGGTTGTGCGCCATCTTGTTGGAACCAAATACTGGGATCCAAGTTGTCCCCATTATTTGGATCCGGAAATGCCGCAAGTAGGTCCAGAAGCACTGCCATACGAAGATGTTCCAAATATCGTTCAGCTGTTAAATTCCCGCGAAAGTAATAAGGACCAATAAATCTTACCCGGACGACTCCTACCCAAACATTAGTTTTTTGGGGACGCTGGGTGTGTTTTGTCTGCATCCAGTGGGGATTTTCCCGAGCCCAGTAGCGAGAATTGTGTCGATTTACAGAACCACTTAGACAAAACGTTGCCTCATCGGAAAATACTAATACTAACATTAATTTTTTGGGGACGCTGGGAGTGTTTTGTCTGCATCCAGTGGGGATTTTCCCGAGCCCAGTAGCGAGAATTGTGTCGATTTACAGAACCACTCAGACAAAACGTTGCCTCATCGGAAAATACTACACTATTAAGAAAATTTGGATTTTCGTCACAATGCCGCATGAAGATTTCACAAAATTCCAAACGTCTGTCCGGATCATCTTCTGAGAGTTCGTGAACAAGATGAACTTTGTATGGGTGTAGTTTTTCTTTTTTTAACATCTTTACTACAAACGACTGACTAACATTTTCTTGTAAGGCAATTTCTGTTGTAGTTGCGTGAGGGTGTTCTTCTACTGACAGCAAAATATCTAACTTCACATCGTTTCTTATTCCTGGTCGTCCAGATTTTGAAGCATCCCTCACGCTTCCCGTTGCATCAAATTTTGCAACAATTCTGCTTACTGTGCTTCTAGCAATTGGAGGTCTTTCAAAATATGTTGCGTTAAATAAAGCACATGCTTCTTCATGACTTCGAAGGCGATCGCCGTAACCTACCATCATTAGAATTTCTATCCTTTCTCTTTCGGTTAAACGAGCCATAATAATAAAACTATGGTGAAACTAATTGTACGACTGACACTGACAAACCGTTGTTTTAGTAAAACAATTGAAAAAATTTATAAGAACACATGTTCTTACTAGATAAGTTTAAGTTGGACCTCTTTTTATAATTGGTTTTGTTATTTCATTTTTTATCCCTTTTCTCGTTGTTTTTCTTATGTGAGCCCTACTGCAACTATTTTTCCCTTGTTTAAAAACACAAGCTCTATCACATAATGTAATAAAACTCTTAGCTTCCCATTAAAAAAAAATTTGTTGATGACGTCATAACTTTGACAACTTTGACGTGTTATTTTTGTTACTTATGTCAAAAGATGCGGAATAAAAAAAACAGTTTGACGTGTTTTTGCATTTTTTTCAAAAGTGATCGTTGTACGTTTTATGAATTTTGTGCATTACTTTATCATAACCCTGTATGGGTCTAAAGGACTCCATTTTTCAGTTATTTCAACTTTTATGAAAATTTTTACAGAAGTCTTTTACAAAAAAAAATTTGCAAAGAAAAATTCAGTTGATACGTCAAGAACAGTACTTCGATCACGTCACTGAAGATGACTGCCACAGTTGCAGTCGGAACATTTGAAGATTCAAACCAAAGACAACCACTTCTGCTCTAAGTATAACCATATAGGAGGTATGAGACGTTATATGTACAAAAACTTCGTGTAAAAATACCTACAAATACAGCTCTCAATTCAAAAAAAGTGCCTCCAGAAGTCTGTCTACATGCCATATTCAAACATTCGTTATTTTATTCAGATTGTTGAATGGTATTGTGGCATTTGAAGTTTCGTGCTTCTGTACAATTATCAAATAACTTATGTCCCCTAAACCAACTTGTTTTTCACCCGATTCGTATCCAACAAGACTCATATCAGTAACGAAGATATTCAGGAAAAAGCCTCCTCAAATGGGCTGGGCTACCTGGTATCTCACAAGACATTCCTATTTCGAATGCAGATTTATTTATTCACATCCAACACCGTTCCACATAGGAAAAGAATATTCAATACACTGTTGCTAGGAAAAGGCATCAAAAATACTAACTTTTTACTGAACTCAGTCGGAAGCACAGTAAGAATATGAGAAAAGCTCAATTTGTATGTAGCTGGAAACTAATTCGAAACTGAAATGGCTCCATAAAAACTTCACTTTCCGACATAAAACAACACGTACTCCTACTTACCGTGTGCAACAATATAATTGTGTACGCTAATTTGCATTGGTGCAATATAAAAAAAGTTACGGCAATCGCGTTTTTATGACTTTCAACATGAGCAGACATGAAGCAAACCAGAGGCGCCACCATCTATCTTTTAATACGCTAGTTTATTGCAATGGAAATGGGGCTGATATTTTTTTATTCTTCTACTTTGAAGACATTCCACAGGCGTTGTGGAGTTACAATGTGCGTTATCGACGTTGCAAGAGATCCATTTGAATATAATATCAAATTACGAATTAACCCTGCAAAGGACCACCCCGCACTTTTTATAGATAAAATGGTTCTCGGTGAAATTGTCTGAATTTTTAGTATATTGTAGTATTTGATGTACTGATTGAACGTGCAAAATCGCAAAGTTCGTTGACGGATAGATTTTCAAGTTAAAAATCAGTAATTTTTATTTAATAATTTTCTCTGGATTTTAACGTGCCTACTGCATTTTCTTTTTGGTCTTATCATCAATGTACCTTCATATCACTAAATACCATTCAAATGGTGCAGATTATATCATTATGTACAGAGTGAAAAATAAAAACATTTTAGTAATGCCTGTAAACTCGATGTAATAATGAAATATTGATAACATTATTTTGGCATGTAATATAATATTCTTATTCCATCATCAATCACAATTCATACATTTTGTATAGGGTGACTTGAAAAATTGGTGAAATATATGGCCGATTCTTACGTACACATCCTGTATACTCAAGTGAATTATCATCCACCGGAGATAGCTGATACCATATAAACATGATTTCGTTGGAATATATAGGGTGATCATGAAAATTTTCGATAGTAAAAATGACACAATATCAACGTTTTAGAAATCACCCTGTAATTCACAATTAACTCGGTGAAATTCCTCTATCATTCATTTTCACTTTTCCCAGATAGTTCGTTTTTTATTCCGACAAAACTTAATCCAATAAAATTCACTCAACTATCTGTACCTTATATTATTAAATTCATGTATCTGCAGTTCTATTCTACTAATTTTGTAGCCAGGCTATAAGCTCTTATTATAGCCAATATTGGATTTGTAGCCATGTTCATCATAGGGTTCTAGTCCTTTGGTATTCTGATAAAGATTTGTAGTAATTTTTTGGCTTTCATGTGGGCTAGTATGAAAGACATTTTTATAACCTATGACAGAGGTGACTGATATATTGTGTAGCCCGATGTATCGACGTTAAATGGTTGTTCTGTTTGACAAAAGGAATTGAAGCAGTTAGTTTGAAACATTCAGGGCTAGTTTATCAATGTCGTGTTAGCGTACTTTGTCTCCCGGTTAAATTTGATTCGTGATTAGAATGAATATGACTTTTGCTAAATGAAGGAATCGACTCACATTCTAACCATGAGTTAAATTTAGCTCGAAGTTAAAGTACATTGAAAAACCGGCCCTCAGCGTTACTCGGATGGCTCTTCAGGGGATTGGGGCTCTTCTACATTTACGACATTTGAACAGGAGACGAAATGAAGAATTAAATCTTGAGAGGAGGAGATTGAGAGATGAGTCAAACCCTTTCGAATTAACTGACATTGAATTTGTAAGGCTATTTAGAGCTGACAGGGAAACACCAAGATTTATTATAAATAGATTAAGAGTCCGTTTATCTCCAAAACGTTCAGATGGTTTATCCCCCGAAATGAAGGTACGTACTTAGGCAGCCAGCACACTGAGCAACCATGACCGACCGTCCGCGACCGCCGTCCAACTACGACCAAAATTTCCAACAGATGTATTCTTATTGAACAACTCTCACTGAATGATCATCCTCAAAGACCATGTTTGAAATTCCAATCTGCTGAAAATTTTGGTTGACCAGTGTGAGTTTGAAAGTTTTTATGATCCCTTTCAATTTTTGGTCATTGCTGGACGGTCGATCCTGGTCGGTCAGTGTGATTTCTAGCTTATGCTTGGTTTATGCAACGTTCCCAAGAACTAAGACTAAGAACTAATAACTAAGAATTCAACACCATCAAATCAATGAGCACGTTTACGCAATCCATACTTGTACTAAAAACTAAGAACTATGATCAAAAAGTTGCCCAACCTTCAACTAAGAACCAAGTTCTTAGTCAAATGACATTTGTTATTTTCATTTTCCAACAGAAAAGCGACGTTGTCAGATGATTTACAAAAGGCTATAAATATTGGACTATAGAGTGTTGGCGACTACAGCTGTGGCCACTTTTATAGCTCTTTAACAGAATAACCCTGCTGATGTGATTGTTATCTCTAATATTCACCCTCTTTCACATTTGTTTTAATCTCCACATTATTACGTTTCAATATTTGTGAAAAATCTTGGCCACTAGTAGAACGTACGCGTGAACAAGTTCCTTCAACTCGTCATGCAAATGGTAATAAGTTTCTCGATTAATAACTATGATGAAATTAGTCATAGTAGGAAACTAAATTTTTGGGACAGTGTTGAGGAGAGAATAATGAATATATTGAATAATAATAAAGGAATTTCACCAAGTTAATCGTTAATTACAGGGTGATTTTTAAGACGTTAATATTTTGTCATTTTTATTATCGAAAATTTTCATTATTACCGTATATATTCCAACGAAATCATGTTTATACGGTATCAGCTATCTCCGGAGGATGATAATTCACTTGAATATACAGGATGTGTACAAAAGAACCGGCCATATATTTCACCAATTTTTCAAATCACCTTGTACAAAATGTATGAATTATGATTAATGACGGAATGAGAATAGTATATTGTATGCTCTAATAATTTTATCAATATTCTATGATTACATCTAATTTTCAGACATTACTGAAATGTTTTTTATTTTTCACTCTGTACATAATGATATAATCTGCACCATCTGAATGGTATTTAATAATATGAAGGTACGTTGATGATAAGAGTAAAAAAAAGCAGTGGTCACTTTCAAATCCGGAGAAAATAATTAAATAAAAATTGCTGATTTTTAACTTGATTTCAATTCTATCCGATTTCAAAATCTATCCGTCAACGAACTTTGCGATTCTACACGATCAATCAGTACATCGAATACTACAATATACTAAAAATTCAGACAATTTCACTGAGAGCCATTTTACCTATAAAAATGCGGTGTCCTTTGCAATACTTACATCAAATGTGCTATTTGCAGGTTACCTCAGAGTTCGTTTCGGGAAGCGAAGCTTATAATATCTACATGTTCTCGGCTACCCTCGAAGTGCAAATGGTCGTGGGAAAATACAGGCATGCGTTGAGAAATTTCAAAATCTCGAGAAAACTTGCCATAAGACAATGAAAATGAATTTATTAGAAATTTGTTGGTAAGTCTGATCTAAAAATACCATATACAAAGTTATCAAATTTACATGTTGTTAATTTATCGCCGATACCACGATATATTCATATTTCAATTCGTTCAGCTTCAAACAAGGCATCCATTTTATCTTAATAATTCAAGTAACTTTCAGAAAAATGATAGATTGTCGACAACAATTACAATAAAAGTTGATTATTTGTGTCCGGAGGCCACTTGTTAGTATCGGTTGAGTAAGTACATAAAGTAAAAATTTTCAGAACTAAAATTCGATTTAATAAGATTCGAATATAATCAATACGGTTTGATTTGTTTCAGTTAAAAAATGTAGTTTTATGGCATCACATAAAATGCGCAGAATTCAAACTGGGAGTTTAAATAAATACTTAGTAAGATTAAGTGGAACCAACATGTTAATTTGACAACGTTGTGAACGGTATTTTTGGATTAGACTTGTCAAAGTACTTTTTGGCATGTTGTAGTTCTTGGAACCTCATTGTTTAGATTACCGAGATGAAGAAAATAGTCATATGTCCGAAAATAATATCAACAGTGACCATTATTGTTTTCTCTCAGGATATATGATAGTATAATTACTCGTTTTCCCCCTTAACAGCTCGTTTGCTTCGTTATGAACATTTCGGAGCACACATTCGATGATATTGGACATCAGGTATATTCAGAATCAGTTTTATCGATTTATACCCAAAATATGTCATTGTCATAAAATAAAAATTATTATGAAGTTATTTCGTGCATGAATAGATGGCGGTGCCTCTATAACTGAGAAGGACCATTTTGTTGGTCTGGTTCTTGAGACTGAACATCCAAATTCAGTCCCAAAATTCTCGTATTGTTGAGCAAATACCGCAAAAATGAAAAATTTAATTTTCAAAGCTCCATATCTCGAAAAGTGTTCATTTTTGAGCTTTGTGGCTATGTACACTTTTGATCAGAACATCAGGAACTACAACATATAGAGGGCGATTCAGATATTTACGTGCCCATGCTTATCACAAAAACATATATATTTGGTTCTGTAATAATTCTATAAATGCTGCAGCAATGAGTTTTTCAAATAATCCCGATGTATTTTTTACTACCTTTAAGGCCAATTCAGATGAATGTGTACCCATTCTGCATGAAGAGAAATAAATAAGAAATTTTCATGTCGAAACATGAATCAAACATACAGAAATCATCAGTGTGAATAAAAATAAACCTATGAATCAAGGCAGCCTTGAATTCTACCACAATCATCACGAGACACATTACCTACTATTTTCTACAAGAGTTTTCCAGATATTCGTTTTTAGAATGGAAACTTCCCTTCAACATATATTTTTATTCTTTCAGTTTGAATAAAATAATTTCTGAAATATATCTTATGGCTTATTTCTTGTGCCTGCTAAAGAAGGTGACTTCGGAAAATATGGTTCTATAAGGACACTAGATATCTTCAAACTCATCTGGACATCTGGTTTACAAAATCATTATCAAAATTATATTGAATATAATATATTTCGTGAATGTTGGAGGATGGACTGTTTAAAATATAATTGATTCACCATTTAGTTTATAAAAAGTTAAAAAAAGAAAGTCAAGTTAATTGAATCTCATAAATAGTCTTCTGAATCTATTACTACGAGTTTCACCAATAGTTGAAGACGCTAATTGAAAAAAGCAACAAATGATTCAATTTGCATAAAATAATCCATCAAACATTCAAATATTAAACGAGACTTCTGTGAAAATTTTTCCTTATCATGGTGAATTTTACAAGTTGAAACTCCTGATTACATCTGCTCAGAATATTTGTATCGGGAAATGAATCGGGAAATTTATAAAATTCGTGAGCATGATCCCACGAAGTCGTACAAAACATTAGAGTTGCCATTGCATCAAGAATATCAATTTCTTAGTAGTCTTTGTGCACACATCGTTTAGTATTCGACATTTGAACGATGTCTTTTCATTTCTTTCCGCTTTTTCGGAACTCATTCATTTTTCCTGGAGCTTTCTGGGGGCTCTCTATATGAACCTCGATTGCTTTTCTCCTCTTTCTTCAAACTCGTCTGAATCCTCTGTTTTATTTTTACCTACTTCTTTTGAAACGAGTCAAAGTGCTTCCGGTGTTTTGTCGCAAATCGGAAACCAAAGTATAAGATTCGCTGGGTACGAGGTATCGATATAATATCAAAGAACGTGCGCTAACACTCGTATAGCATGTCTTAGTTAAAAAGCAACCCTTAGAAGTTCGAAATCTCTAGACATAGGTATGAAATTACAAGGAAAATTTGGATTTCGTGTTAAATACCTTTTGTTTTTAAAACTGTTACGAAGCTCTTTCGACTGATTAGTCATTATTAATGCGTACCTGTGAGTAAGAAAGCTGGAATGTTATAGTTTTTATTTTGAGAACTATCGTCTGATTTCATAATGAGTATCGTTAACTTCAAGAAAGTGTTAGACTGAGATTACCAAAATCACAAACACATGGCGGTTTGTGTCGTCGCGGGAAATATCCCATCGCCGTTTTGAGCACATTTTCACACTGAGCGGCTAAATGACCGCCGATATTCAGCGGCGACCGCACTTCAGTTTCAGTTTATTCGAGTTGCATGGGATTTGGGATTGCACACAAATGTAATCAATTAGAATGGGCCATCAACCAGAAAAAAAGAGAATTTGGGGCATTTTATACATTGTTCGAAGATTTGAGAAATGATGACACGAAGTTTTTCAATTATTTTCGAATGTCAATGAAGTCATTTGACGAGTTACTGGATCATCTAAAAGATACCATATGAAGAAGAAAAACTAAACTGAGGAATTATACCCCCGAGCTTGACATGCTTCAAGTCATGTACGCTATTACATGGACGGCGACGGTAAAATTGCCGTCGGAGTAGTGACAGCAGGCGGCTGCACATCGACCGCCAACGGCATGAATGCCGTTCGTCATTTATGCCGTCTAGTGTGAAAGCTTTCATTTAATTTTCGAAACTACAATCCGAATGACGGCGACGGTAAATCTGATGCGACGGCATAAACTGCCAAGTGTGTCACCAGCGTAACAGGTATTCAAACTAACAGCCAGTTCCATAATCAAAATTTAAGTCCCCTTTATTCGAAAAAGGGACCTTTAATGGCAAAATGCGTTCCATAAACCAATTTTGAAACGAAAGATCACTTTAGTTTAAAGTCACGATATCGGCTCTTTACCAGAAAAAAGTACACTTCTGTGGTAAACATAACCTATATTTTGCCTGTCATCTGTCATATTTGAATTTCATATTGGAGTTGAAAGTTAGCAGAGATAGACTTTATTGTAAATAGATAGTAATGAATTCATTAAATTCTAGTTTTTATCAAATGATGAGGAAATAATAGTTAGAAGATACAGTGAACAATACATCGGAGTTATGTGAAGAACTCAAATAAATCAAATGGCATCACTCCAGTATCAAAAAAATTATTACAAAACCAAATAAAATATGACCTGGTCATAGAAACGCAAGTAAAAGGCACTTATGTGAGATTTCAAGCAAAAGGGTCAACAAGAATACATATTTGTGTAAATCGCATGTGCTTCAAAAACCCTGCATGAGCACTCATATATCTGAATCGGCCTCAGAGAAAGAATAAATATCAACTTTAAATTTGTTCTATCCACCATCAGGCTGCACCCTTACAAGCAACCTTGAGGAACTTGTGCGAACTGGGGATTACTATTTATATTATACAACTAGTATCTGAGTATACTATAACATGCAGAAACATATTTTCCAACTGGTGCTTCCATAACCAATACCAATATCTCTATTTTGCAATCAACATGTGTACAATGTATAACAATAGTTGGAATAAGAGAAATGATTATAGTTCGCAGTGTACATTCTAGACTCAATAAATGAGTAACCTCAACTCTCGATCACATGTAAAGTTCAGAAAGGTTTAACTTCCCCAAGAGCTCAAAAAGTCTTAGACAAGAATCTAGTCTATAATACTTTCTTATTGAAAAATGTCCCCACTCACTAGCTGAATACTTCTTTCTTATCGGATAGCTCAGTTTAGGATGTTTCTGTTTTTATTTTTATAGATAGTCCTGTGTTGTCAACAATCAATGTATTATAGTTCAATGCTTCGACAACTATCTTTTTTATTCTATTATTTCTATACATGCTGATCGGATAGAAATTATTATCCATCTTCTAGATGAAATGAGAGAAAAAGTTTGTTTTTTGAGTACCAACTATTGCCTATAAAAGTAAAATCCTTGTTTAAAATTTTTTTCTCATTTTTCCTTATTTATTAAAGAAAACAAAATGAAGTTTGATAATTTATTTTTGCTGTACAAGTATTTGTAAATCTAATAGGTAAAACTTGTTTTTTAACATTAGCTTCTTCTTGTCTTCTATTTTCCTCCTCAATTGCCCAAGTCTGCTTTTCAAGATAAACAGTCTCTTCTTTTCAATACTATTTCTTTTGGCTAATATTGCTGGGTTCTAAATTGTTGGCCTAAACTATTTTGTAACAGGTTCTTTCAATTTATATGGTGTAAAATGAGACCATTCACGTTTTGTTTTCTACAACAGAAGCAAAAGAATAAAGTCCAATGAAATGAGAAAAATATACCTACGTACTATAAGAGATGCTGGTAAAGTATCTTCATTGACCAAGTCCACATTGGTAATGCCTTGCTTCAGATACACTTCCCAACATTTCAGTACTACCTCATTGGCTTGAGTGGAATGTGAAAAAATTACAACAGCGGTGCGACTTCTACAGGCTCGTTTTCCTCATTTCATATTATATAAATAATTGTAATATACCGATACTTCAGTAATTCGGTTTCACAGACTTTTTATAGCCAGTTTTAAAAAAATCATACACTTTTTGTTTCCTGTATCTGTGTTTACGTCCTACAAAATGAATAATAATGAAATTATACTTATCAATAGTTTATTTTCATACTGTGTAAAAATCGACAAGCTGCAAGTGCTCTACATTGTTTTGATATCAATGATATTCAAAACGCTCTCTACAATTGGATTGAAATGCTCTCAGTTACAGGAGCTCTATCACTAGTCCCTTTTATATAATTTCATTGTGCAGCTGCCACCTACCTTGTTTTTGTTTTCATATTTTTTATTTTGACCTCATATGGTCCATATTTATGCGATGCACAGATACGGCATTAAATGCTGTGGTAACTCACTGCCAGGCTTGGTCCTAAAAAACAGTTACCCTGGCAATTGAATCTAAGAGGCTTGTTCCTCCACACTAGAAAAAAAAAAAACATTTTTTTCTTGTCTGATTCCATCGCGAATTCCAAATTAAACTTACCGTAAACTGCTAATTTTGAAATTTTACTGTGGCCATAATAAATCTTACATCGAAGAAAATATTTTTTATGTTTATTTATGAAAATACAAACTCATAACCTATAATACCAGATGACAGTAACCACAGAACTACAAAACACCTTGTAAATTGAAAAGATCACCATAACTGTATATCTAAAAATACTACTTTTCAGTGTAGCCACCGGTATAAACATAACGAATGCCGCTTTAAAGGAGGCTTCATCTGAAGGGAGGTGTTGGTACGTTTATGGAACCAAAGGTACTTAAAAGTGTACTTTAAAGAACACTTTATCGTAAAGCCGACTTGAAATAAAGTAGTCTTTATGGTATTGATTATGGAACTGGCTGTAACTAGTAGGTATACTTTATGTTTATTATGAAAGTGGGCCTCAATCTAGAAATGCCGTTTTCTCTGTTTTTCAAATAGGTAGCACATTTTGATTCAAAATATTACTTATGGATCCTTGTTATAGATGATAGATGAAAGGGATGAGAAGACATATCAAAATTCCAAGATGACCAAAGTGTGAAATATGATTCCAGAACGACCTTATCTATGTCAATTCCAACAGAATCACTTGGCCAATTGGATTGATGAGAAGCAACTCTTTAACCCAGTGCAAACTTCAAGGACAAGTTCCAACCCAAAGAAAGTTTGAATTTTGGTAGTTAGTATGAAAAACGATACTCTTTGAAAAAATTCTGTAATATAAATGCACTTAACTAATTTTGATAATTTATTGAAAACTCGTCTTAAACAATAACTCAATTTATTTGCAACATTTTGATCACAGTCACTATTTTACTGTCGCTGTCTGTCTGCGGACTATATCTGCGACTCTCTCTGCGACTATCCCCGACCTTTCATGTCAAGCAGATTCTTTTTACAGTTCTCGAACGATCGAGACTACACGTCGATCCATTCGGATGGCTCTCGTTCCTTCTACGCGATGACTCATATTGCGAGCGAAAATACCTTGTTTTCTTACAAGCCCTTGATGGATAACCAATATATCAAACCGGCCAAAGGCTCCATTCCGAAACTCAACGAAAACTTTAGGAATCCACAAATACACGTCATTGAACTATGGTATATGGTTATGAAAATTCAATAATTCAAGTCTGAGAACTCAATTTAAGTTTTGTAGGACATTCATTATCTGAAGAAATTATTAGTCAATTGGATTCCATTATGATAGGGTTAAGAAGAATCATCTGGCAAATTGCATTGACGAAAACCAGTTCATAAACCCAGTGAAAACGCCTGTAATACCCAAAGAAAAGTCGTGGGGGCTTAGGAAGATGGTATCAACAAGAGTTTAATAAGTCTGGTGGGAAATTGTCCGCTTAATTTGAAACCATCGAAACCTAAGAAAGCATAAAATTTTGATGAGATTTGTGTTAGTAAATAATAATTAACTGGTGAATACTAAAGAAAGTGTTCTTTGTAGAAAACTAGTACCTTTGTGGATTCCAAAATAATTAAACCAGCCGATGGATCTTATAACATTCCAGTGCGAAACTCAGCGTGAACACACGAGACAAGTCAAATGACTATGGAATAAGAGGGTGAACATATAATGAATCGCAACAATAAACAATTGGCATTATGAAAAGTAGTGGGTTGAGTGTTAAAGAGCGTGGACCTAAAAGCGCTTACTATGTCTCCTATTAGTACTATATCTAATGTACTGAGTTTATAATACTGTGAATAAAATATTGTATCATTATTATAATCACTATTACTTAGTTGAAAGGGTATTATAATGAATGAATCTATTTGTAAATGAAACCAATAAGTTCAACGAAGTCGAGATTCTTTTCGCTTTAGGTTATCTCACAAAGTGAAAAAAACTGAGTCAAATATCGGTCAGAAAACAACTACTTTCCCCTACGAAAATTGAATTACTTTTAACATCTATTTGTGCAATATTCCTCTGGAGGGGCACTATTTCAATCAAGCATTGAATACTATCGCTCATCTGGTTGGGAATGACCACCTGCATACATGACATATGTTTCAAGTTATTTCCTCTCATTAGTGTTACGATAGGATAGTCCTGTCCATTCAGTGAGGTGAATCTCCTTGAGTTCAGAATGGAGTAGATGCGTTACTGTTCTCTGTACCCTCTATTGATCATAAACCGAGAAAAAGTGTAGCAAAAATTGTGAAAATTCAGCTGTGTTATTGAGCTCTTTTTCACTTCCGAAACTACCTCAAAAAGTGTGCGCGAAAATTTCAATGAACAACCTAAATTTTTCAAAGGAGAAAATGTTAAACTCAATGTCAAATTGGAATGTCATGTGAAAATCTTCAATCATCTCAAAATTTTCGAAAAGGGCCATGGAAAATCAGATCAATTTTAATAAAATATAATTGGCTACTTCCAGTACGATATGGATTAAGGAAAGGATTTAGCTGCAAAATGGCCATGCTTCACGTTGTGGATGACATTATTAGAGACACAGACCAAGGTTACTATACAGTGTTCGTATTATTGCACTTCATTTGAGCCTTCGATCAATCATGGATATTCTTCATCGAATAGAATTTCCCAAAAACTCGCATACACTGTTAAAGAGTATTTGAGAAACAGACGACGAAAGGTTTGTATTGAGGAAACTAATTTGGTAATTTCGAATATGAAATCAGGTGTGCATCAGGGTTCTATTTTGGGCCCTTTACCATTCATTATTTACACATTTACTTTTATGACAGGAGTGGAGTTATGTAGAAGTGGACGGTGGATCAGCGGTTTAACGCACAGGCCGTTCGACACTCCAGCATAGAGATAATCGGTTCGAGCCCGATGTAGGTACAAGAGAATTTTTCTCATCTACTTTATATCGGATCGATAGGCGACCGCATGCCTTAATGAAAATCAAGTGTATTGTGAGTTGTCTAGATGCCAATCTCGTCTGATGCTAGCTTGGAGTGCACACCGACCACCCGAGGTGGTGCTGTAGGTTTTCCGGGTTTTCCCACAGCCGAAAAATGAATACGCCACCAAAAATCAGTAAGTCGCCCCGGAGCGCCACGGCAAATAATAATAGCCGTCCTCTACCCACACAGGCTATGCCTTTGGATACACTCAACGAGTGTTTATGAGGGAGTATTATTATTATTATATAATTATTATCATTATTAACGGATCATCGTCAGAGCAGTATAATATACATCTATATGCCGACGACACGCAGATATATTAAAGTTTCCTTTCACTTATGCTTCGTTCAGTTCAACTAAATAGAAACTGAACTATGCATTCAATTTTATTTAAATATTATGAACAGAGATTGTTGATTTTTGTTTATTATAAATAATAAAGACATATCATTATAATTAGTGATATTATTGTTGATCAGGAATTGAGGCTGCCAAATGCTCGTAACAGGTCGAAAAACAGTCCTACAATGTTCTGTCGTTTTTCCATTGTCTCATTAATAATTGAATTGAGTGGACTGTCTAATCCTGAAGTCATGTTGATTGGGATTCAGAATATTGCACCTTTTCTTATATTTATTAATTCTTATAGCGAAGGCTTCCCCAAATATGTTATACTATATTCTGGGTAATTGGTGAGAGTCTGGAGACTCAATATTTCTCTATAAAAGAGTTCCTCCACCTCTCAAAAAAAATTCTGGGTAATACAATTGACCTATTAAAGTTCATCCTGTCATATTTTTCATTAATGGTAGAAACAAATAAAATTTTTAGAAGACATGGATTCTGTCCTAGCTCAATTCATTCATTGAGTATAAGTGTTATGTATGGTGCAATTTTGGTAGATACACTAAGACGTAAGAAAATCTGTCACTTTCTGCTGTCCAGCCGGTCAGGATGTACCATCAGCCGCTAAACCAATTCCTTCAGTCCTATTTATAGCTATCACAAAGTTCTGGATTCCTCTTTTCTATTTGATGCTCCTCTGCCGCGGCCTCTCGTTTTGTAGGGTCGTGAATTCTGAAAGAAGGTGAGTTGAGGTCTCGCTGTCGTCCTCACAAAATCTGCCCTCTTCCTCTACTAATCCTCAATACATTTTCATGTCCTTCACTTATCATTCATTCGTGTTGACTCGAGTGAACTTTGTGTGCTGATTTTGCTTGACTACTCCAAAGCCTTCGACAGGATAAACCATGCGGTGATGGTAAGTATTTAAAAATATTTAGGGTTTTCGATTGAATTGATTTAGGTAATAAATACCTGACGAATCGCTTTCAAAGAGTGATCCTTGAAAAAGTTCAATCTGAGTGGAATGGTATTCCACATGGATCCATTCTGGGTCCCCTACTTTTTATACTCTACAGAAGTCAACTCGTTAAATCCCTGAAATATTGCTCTAGCCACTTCTACGCTGATGACACTCAGCTATATTACCGATTTAAGGAACGTTATCTCGAGCCATCACTAATGAAAATAAATAGTGATCTCGAATCACTGCTTTCTTCTTCGCAGAAGATAAGTTTAACAATCAATACATCCCAGTCGAGTGTTATGCTGTTTGGTAGGAATATCATGAGAAAACGTTGTTCAAATCGCATAGAGATAACGCTTGATTGTGATATACTGCCAATTCCAGAGTCCTGTAAGAATCTTGGTTTGAAAGTTGATGCAGATCTCAGATTCTCCTCCCACGTATCCATGATAGTTCGTAGAGGCTTCAACAATCTGAGATTGATATATTCGAATAGAAAAGTTCTCAACAGAAATTCTAGAATATTACTGTGCAATGCTTTGGTTCTGTCACACCTCAACTATGGTTATGTCATTTATGGTCCGAACATCCGTCAAATAGACTCAGCACGCGTGCAAAAGCTTCAGAACTCGTGTGTCCGACTTGTATGCGGGGTCAGAAAGAGATATCACATTTCTAATCACATTCGGAGCATTGGTTGGCTAACCACAAAACAACGCCGAACACTCAATGCATGTAGTCTTTTTCATTCAGTTATAACTTCCCATAAACCTCCTTATTTATATAACAACATCCGTTACACAACCGACATACATAAACGTAACAAAAATAATATAACCATTCCAAGACACAGAACGCATGCATTTCATGTTTTTTTTACATATAACTTGAGCAAAAATGTATAATTGGATTTCCGAGAAATACAAATAGCGATTTGCTAGAGAACTCAAAAGCGATTTATTCACTAGTGTTTGAATTCCTCCAGAATAGATCATTTATGAACGTATTACTAGCTATTGATGTATTTTGTTTGAATTTATTTTCATTTCATTTTATATATTTATTTTTTCATCACTATTAAAAGTACAAAAATTATTATTTCAAGGGTGAATATTTTGTAATCACCACCATATGAGGTTGAGTGGAATAGCAGGCTTTTTAGAGGTTACCACGAGTAAAAAATAGAGCGATGAGCTACTCTGATACCTGGTATTTTATCTAGTTATAATTGAGTAATCTAATTTTTCTATTGCGCCCTGAACAACAAGTGTCACATAAAAGAATGAAAGACATATTAAAATATGTATGAATAAAATTCATTCCATTTGTCCTTGTTACAGAATATTAATGGAGAATTTGATAAAACAAGAAATGCTTTTCTCAATTTGGTTCTAGTTGAAATTTTGAACAGTAGTAATGTATTAATCATGAAAAAGAACAAGTGAATGTTCGCTTTATGTAACGTATATCCTATACCAGCTCGAATGCAATTGCCTACCTTCTAACTACATAGAGTTAGTGAATTTTCCTCGGAACCGTACACCTGCGATCTCTTTCTACGTCTGCATTATTTGTTTAGTTCGGATTAATGTGCAGATATAAATGTGTATAATGTTCTGTAACATATTTTACGGTATAATAAATGTTCCAACGGTATAGATTCATTTTATGGCTATTTTACGATATACATGCCCCATGTGTACGTTTATTTCGTTGGCCGGATAAATTGCACCTAGACGATTCTATTAACAGTAAATTTTATCCCATTTCCACGTGACTTGGAAACAACTGAAGTGGACCAGACCAATAAAAAGTATAAGCTTTGACAAAAACAGATTAAAAACTTCATGCAGGTTATTCTCTCCATGCTGATCTAGGAAAATAGTTCAGAGGCGTATCACATTTGAAGGTTATCAGAGGAGTGGATTACCGACAATGACACTTTGTGCCAAAAGTACACACAAGATTTTTTCCAGACACGCAATTCTTGAAAAAAAAAATGCATACATCTTTCAACATATTATTATGAACATGATATTAACAAATGAGAAGTTTAACTCTCAGTAGGTTTACTATACAGGGGGCACATCGATAATGTACCTCAAGTTACTACAGGCTGGGAAAGAACTTTTCAAAAAATCCAAAAACAAGTTTGATTGTCGATGGGGATAACCATTGACGCAAAACGTATAGCAAAACCCTCAACTCCCTAAGTGGGGGTTACATCTTCCATTTTTTTTTCAAATGGGAATGGGGGTCAAAGGATACCTTTATAAAAAGGACTTTCAATTTCCTATATATTGCAGTCCAGTTTTCAAAAATCGATCAACTCATTTAGAAAATATGTAGCCACATTTCGCAAAACAGGTTCCGTTCATAACAGCCCAGTCAACCAGCAAAGTCGCAGTAAGTGGCAGGGTATTCAATTTAATGTCTCTATATGGATCAACAATGCGATTTCACAGATAAGTACCAGCGATTTCGCTTTGCGGACAATGATATGCAATAAATATTAACCTTGTGATTTTGCAAAATACCATTCAAAAGCAGTTGAAATCAATGCGATCTAGGGAAGTCCTTACGACTTTCACAATGTTACACCATGCCACATAATTTTGACTGATTTATATTAACTTGAACTTGTTTGTAGCTTGTAGCGCTATTGTTTGTTCAGTCTTAGAATTATTGTAAGTTGCTAAGAAAACTAAATTATTGTATCGGTACTATATAAAGTTGTGTATTTTGTAGGTATTCGTGCATAGTTCAGTCCCTTGGTGTAGAAAAGTTGCAAATTTTCTAAAGGTAAGTGAAACTTTTTGACTTCGTTTCGTAAAATAAACAAAATTATAAACATATTCGATGAAAAATTACGCGATTCGTCTTCAAGTGGAAGCTGGGGTAGCAGCAGAGAATATCTATACTGAAAACAAATAAGTATAAATAATTGAAAACGTTATTGATTATGATTAGGTTAAATACAAAAATGTACTGATGGGCCATGGACTTCATATATGCAGATGCAAATCGAAAGAATAGAGGAAATAATTATAATAACATTTGATAGACAAATGTGTGAAATTTTTTATTCATTCTCATGCCCTTAAATTATACAGGGTGACTAAAAATGATTTTAGTGAAAATGAGCAACTAAAAATTGTAAAAATTCAATAGTTGTTTTACATTGAATACTTGCAAACGAAAAATGTCTTTGATAAGAGTATTCGATAATTTTTTTCCACCCCCACTTCATAAATTTAAAAAAGCTTCATTTTTTTTATTTCTGATACTGTGTTCTCTAAATAATTATATTTTTCACTCATATTTTATTTGAGAAGGAGTAAAAATATTGAAGATTATGTAGTGGTGTAGTGGGGATGGCTTCACAAGCAGTGCCTTTAGGATAACGCGCATTAAATGTATTCCCAAACTACTGCCTTAAAATAGCGCAGCAACTTATCCTCAACTTTTCATTTCAGGTTTGTGGAGGCTGCATGCAATGAAGAAAGTTTTTTTTTAGTTGCGTCGATTTCTGTGATTAGCCACCATTGAAAATTTTGTTTGTTTTCGTTACATATATAATAGTTATTTATGCAACAAGTGCAAAAAGTGAGTATTTATTGCACTCGACGTGAAATTGTCCGACGAGGCCGTTAAGCCGAGTTGGACAACACGTCGAGTGCAATAAACATTTTTTGCACGAGTTGCATACAATATTTTTTCTACGTTCATGCAAAAAGCAAAAAATTATTTATTTAGGTGCGGCACTAGGTGAAGGAAAATGAAATACGCAATTTAAATAAATAATTATTACTATCGATTTCATTACCATCATCTAGTTTTCCATTAATATTACTCATTTTAAAACTTTTAGTTCTGTAATTGTCAGAATTAAATTTTGACTGACGTTTATATAACCACAGTTGCATTATTAAAATCAAAATAATAGTAGCCATGAGCGCGTATGTTACCACAAGGTGTGGTCATAGTACAGGCAGTTTGCTCTATGCAGGTAGACGGTTTAGAACATAGCGGATCGGTTTTGATTATAGAGTTATTCTCGGGAAGGCATTGTTTGTTCAACTTAGACGGCTAACATTAATACAAAAAAAAAATATAAAATATGTAGCTGTTTAAAACGTATGGCCAATTTCACAGAATATCTGCTAAAGATGTTGTGGGTTTGAACGTTTATGTTTATCATGATGACAGCACGTTGAAGTAGAATGACAGATGAGTGCAATAAAAACTTTATTGCACTATTGCAATAAAGAGCTTCTTTTTCCACTGAATATAGTTCAATAAAGTTTTGCTTTTTGCATGAATGTAGAAAAATATATTTTTTTGAAGACTATGTTATTATTTTATTGTTTTGTTAGTGTTAATAAATATGTTGAAAATTATATCAAATTGCTTTCCATTTATTCATTCCAGGGAAATTCCCAAACCTGCATTTAATTCATCAATTTGGTAAATATAAAAGGAATGCTTTCAAAAGTTCAATGCAGTAATTACAAATGTGTACATTCATTCAATTTCTGTAAGAGGTGCATTTGAATTCCATTTTAATATTTATAATCTTTCAAAAATCCGCTGCTTTATGAATTCGCTTTGAGGCTGTCTATAGAGACTTAAAAATGTACGCTTCGCGACGTCTTGGGTAGTAAATGGCGATGAGCGTGTTTGCGGACATTTAGCACTCGCAAATAATTACTAGTGCGTCTATTTTGTATCCACATTGCGAAGTCGCAGATCCCAGCAGTAACTCTTTGCAATTTCTATACGTTGAATTCTGGTTCACTGGGAGAAAGAGGCAGCTTGAAAAGCCGGTACCAAATGAACCTATATACGGATAGTATTAGGGCTGATAAAACGCTGAGTGCAAGACAATTAGCCGTTGCGATGGGCTTGACTCGTACAAGTGTCCAACGAGTATTGAAAAATACAAGTTTCATCCTTATGAGATTTGATTAGTGCTAGCAGAACTAAAGAAGACGTCTTTGATGGTCGCTTTCAATTTTGCGAAATGATGACCGAACGAGTGATGGTAATTTCCTTCTGTGATGAAAACTGGGTCTATGATGGAAAGTGGAATTGATTCGTCTTGATCATTGATATAATTCAAGGTTGCACGAATGAAAAATAGAGTCCAAGAACCACGTACAAATTTGTGCCAAAACTGAAGGCTGGATTGGAACACCACGAAGTTTGGCAAGTGACTTCACGACATCATCTTTAGTTGAAAAAAAATTGTTTACCAAAAAGTCATGCTTGAAACACAAAAAAATTTTGACTTCAATGATAAAAAAGAATGAGTTTTAGGCCGCTGAATTTTTATTTGATGTGTGCTTTTCGGACGAACGTAGTTTATTCTTGAATGGTTTGGTGAATCGCCACAATTGACGTTACTGGGCTGATACTAATCCAAGGATTTTGCACGAGTCACACACACAACTCCCCCAGAAGTTGAATGTATGAGCTGGTATTTTTAGAAAAGTTTTTTTCTCCTTCCTGGAAATATGATAGGAAATATATGTATCTGGATTTATTACAGCTCTAACAAATAAGAACAATCCTGCATACCAATGCACAGGAACTAAATATGTGCAATTTTGTGGCCCCCTCGGTCACCCGACTTGAGTCCACAATTTTTTTTTTATTCAAAGCACTCCACCTGTCACATTGAAAGATCTGCGAGGTTAAATCATTGACGTATGTCACGAAGAGACACCGCAAGTGCTCCAGAATGTATGGCAACGGATTGAAGATAACCTGTATCAATGTATGCACGTTGGCGGACAACAGTTTGAGCATTTACTCACTCATTGACTCACTCGGTAAGTTTTTGAGTTAAATTATATCGATTGTTTTCGTCAAACGTATTGTTGCTATTTAATGGTTCCATATTTTCTGAACGAGAAGATCGATTTTCAAAAACTAAGCAGCAGTATATAGAGAATTAGAAGCCCTTTTAAATAGGTTTCACTTGCCCCCCATTCCTGTTTGAAAAAAGTTGGCTGCCCCACTTAGAAGAATACCTTCATTTTCAACAAAAGCGATGGAGATCGATCATTTTTTCAATATATCCACTCTAGAGCAAGAATGCTACAAAAATCATTTCAAAAACTTCATTTTCAATGTAATCATATAAGAAAGTAACAGTCTAAAAACTTTAAAAAATGAGATACAGGGTGGGGCACCGAAAACGAAACAGATCGAATATCTTCAAAATACATATGTTGTGAAGAAAATGCAAAAACACGTCGATTTCTAATCCAAGGGGGACATCTTCCTATCATAACCTCAACTGTCATACCTCTTCCCCCACCCCTTGACCACTACCACCCAAGCAATTTTAATAGGGAGAGTAGTAAGTTTGACACATCATTAAAAAGGTAATTCAGCCATGTCAATTTTCGGTACCTAACTTTCTATTTTGGCGCCCTCTTGCGAGAAAAACAACTATTCCGTATTCCAAATTATGATACTTCATTTGCAAGCTAATTTGACATAAATTTGGTGACACTGCATTATGAAATATTTCTAAGGGAAAAATCAAAATGGCGGCCTCAAAATGGTGGACAATATTTCAAATTATAGTACAATTTGAGTCAAAATTGATAAGTGGTGGTTTACAGGGTCGGAAATTATGAATTGTTTGTCAATGCAAGAAACAAGATGGTGGCTCCAAGATGGCGGACGAAATTTGTAATTATGGTCCGATTCGAATCAAAATTAAAATTGAATAAGATGCTTTTATATTTAAAAGCATCTTACCTAATAGGTTGAAATTTTGATTCTGTTTCGCACAGAATAACCTACGTCACAAATCTAAAAAAATATACACTTTTCTTTTTAGCGCATTTGTATAAAACCTTTTTAGTCATACTGGTAACCTGTAAAACCCCCATATGTCAATTTTTAATCGAATCGAACCACAATTACAAATATCGTCCGCCAACTTGGTTTTTTGCATCAACAAAAAATCATAATTTCAGACCCTGAAAATCCCCACATACCTACTAATTTTGATTCGAATCGGACCATAATTACAAATATCTTCCGCCATCTTGGAGCCACCATCTCGCTTTTTGGCATTGACAAACAATTCATAATTTCCGACCCTGAAAACCACCATTTATCAATTTTGAATCAAATCGGACCATAATTTTAAATCTTGTCCAGCATTTTGGATCCGCCATTTTGTTTTTTCCTTAAGAAAAATTCCATAATGAATTGTCACCGAATTTATGTAAAATTAGCTTTCAAATGAAGTATTATAATTTGGAATACGGAACAATTGTTTTGCCGCAAAAGGGCGCCAAAATAGAAAGTTATGTAGCGAAAATTGACATGGCTACTTTCCTTATTCAAATTGTTTGTGTGATAGTGACCAATTGGTGGGGAGAGAGGTATGACAGTTGTAGATAGGAAGATGACCCCCTTGGATATAAAATCGAAGTGTTTTTGCATTTTCTTCACAACACATGTGTTTTGAAGATATTCGATTTGATTCGTTTTCGGTGCCTCACCCTGTATATATATATATACATGCACTGAAATGAATACACTGGGAAAATCTGAAGACATCATTCTCAAGTATGATATATTATAAAACAGTTACAAAAAATGCATAATTTTTTTTGTGTCGCTTATAAATGTGATACTTCTTCTTCCGTCAGTTACTCAAAAGCTTCCGCAGGATTAAGACTCTCTAGTTCAGTTTTCACGGCCTATAAACATCCAAAACTTCCCGTAATTCCTAGCATGTCAATATTCATATCATTCTTGGTCCATTTTGGTAAGTGAGGAATTTGCTTCTTGGCTCGTGGACCAAAACGTTTCTGCTGGCATGAGTAGTTCCCTGGTCTAACCGAATCTGTAAAACAGACAAAGGATTATCGTCCTCTCCATCACTTTTTTATACTTCGCTATCGCTGTCACCCAACTGCATCTCAATTTCTTCAAGAATATCGTTGGGGACAATTGCCTTTTCCTCTTGAATACACTCGTCGTCAATTTCTTTCATGATAAGTATTTCTCCGTCTGGAGGAGATGACATCATCTACAGTTGTAGCCTAATTAAAAATACTTTCCCGAAAAATACGTTCGTGGGAAGTTGATTAATCAACCATGATCAATCGAAACTTGTCTGTAAATGAAAATGTACTACTGTAGCGTCGAACAAGTATTTCCCCAAGACATCCAAAAGATCCCGGTGAACTCAAATGAGTACAATCGAGTTCAAGATGGTTTATAACTCTGAGTGAACAGATTACATCCCGCAAATCACTTCTAAGCTCATCCAACAAACATAGACAAACCAACTATGAATAATAATATCAACCAAAACGTACAAAAAGTATGTAAACTGAATATTACTTACCCCCTTGTACAGTTAGTGTTTACTTTCTGGCGCGCAGTTTTCGAAATAATTTTTCAGCTTACAATATCCGCAGCATATGTGTTTTTCATTCATATTATTTGGTAGAAAACTGTATAGAGAAAATGTCGGTGGTGTTTAATATTGGAAATTCGCCTATAGATGGCTCTATTGTGCTGATTTTCATCCTGTACTCAGATGAGTACAACGGGAATGAATGGGTTAAGCAATTACTTGACTGACTCGGCTATTACATGGCTCCATATTTTCTGAACGAGGAGATCGATTTTCATAAACTAAGCAGCAGTATATAGGGAAATAAAATTCCTTTTAATTAGGAATGATTTGATCCCCATTCCTATTCGAAAAACATTTAAATTTTAGTGACTGACTCGTTCCGCATGAAAAATTTCATATTACTTACTTGTGCAACTGTTATTCAAGTCATTTCAGGACAACCCTTGAGATCGACTGGCCGGCCCAAGAAATTACAAATCATTGTATAAAATACTTCGACCCCACGAGACATTTCTGTGAACTGCATTTCACCCAAACTCACTAAACCTCCGCTGCCAATAATATTGAACTATGATCATCCTCGGTCGAGCAGAAACGAGGAGACACTTTTAAAATTTAGCTCTCGAGATTCAGCAGTTTAAAATAAAACCCCAATTCAGATAGACTAAATCTCTGACAGGAGATCAGCGGTAAAAATATTTGGAAGTCCAAAATCTTCTTTCCTTTTGATAGGAGAAGGTCGATTGGGATTTATGTGTGGCCTCGCAAAGGGTGGTTTAAATATGTTGAAAGCAATCATTGGTGAACATTTGAGGATAAGTGTGCGTTTTTTCCAATTGAGGATTTGGGGATTTCATGTTTATGTCGAGGGAGGCAGATAGACGGTTATTTTGCTTCCATATGATTTTCTGTCAGATTTATCGGCCTGCTTTTCCGTTTAAACGAGATTTGCCTGTGATGAAAACTGGGTCTATGATGGAAAGTGATTCGTCTTGATCACAGATATAATTCAAGGTTGCACGAATGAAAAATAGAGTTCAATAACCACATACAAATTTGTGCTAAAACTGAAGGCTGGATTGGAACACCACGAAGTTTGGCAAGTGACTTCACGACATCATGTTTAGTTGAAAAAAAAAAATTGTTTACCAAAATACAAAAAATTTTTGACTTCAATGAAAAAAAGAATGAGTTTTATGCCGTTGAATTTTTTAAGTTATAACACAATTTGAACTCGTTTTTGAATGGCCAACAACAGAAATTTAAAAAGCAAATCTCCAGCTTGAAATTGAATACCTTCTTTTTCATGCAGGATGAATATAAGCGATTATTTTCAACATTCACCAGATAAAATGTCGGTATTATGAAGGAGTAAAAAATTAGGCAGGAGTAACACCCCGTTTTTTTGGCGTGTGTAAGTGAGACCTGTTTCACTACTCTTAAATCATTGCATATTATCTGAAGAGGGTAATGGTTCCTGCTTTAGTGCAATTATACCGGATAAACTCAGAAATCTGTGATTTTTGCATCCTCCGTAAACAACTCTGTAGGATTATGTGACTTGGTAAAAAAAACATTTAGGTACTTAGATACCCACATGTTATATTTGCATGAATAAGCAGAAGTTTTCACGACCAAATTGCACTTTTATTCTTCAATCTTTGATCATTTTTAGAAAAGTTATGACACATTCAACGTTCGGCACCGCCGGAACTTGCAGTGGCGGATAAACACGAGCCTGAAATTTGATGTAGTTCAATCACCTCTTCTGAGAAAACGGAAATACTGGAAATCATTCTTGTAGGGAATTGAATGATCTTCAACCCTATTCCAATAATTTTTTTATTTAATTTATTATTTCCATAATGACAACAAACATTTTTTTTTAATCTACTTTTTTTGGGTTCCATCCTTGTATTTTTTGTAAAAAAATCGTTATTTCATTTGACATAGTTCAAACTACTAGCATGCCAAATTTGGTGGTGTTACAACTGATCCTGACGGCTATAATAGTTGTACAAAAATATGTTGAGAAAGAGGATACACATGAACAATAATTCTGCTAGTAGAAAACGAGATTATGATAGAAATTTGATAAACATAGGACACAGTTGACTGAAAAACATTATAGTCAACAATTTCTGTGTAAATAGATTTTTTTCATGTCTTGTTTAGTGAATTGCCTGCATATTTTGTTGTTTACTTTTTCCTAATTAAAAATTTATCATTCTACAGGAATGATTCACAGTACATATATTTAAAGCAAAAATTTCACATTTGCATACATTCGTACCTGATCTAGGATAATTTTTCATTCAGATAATTGATTTATTAACTATATTAGGTTTTCATTGACAATTTCCCTCATATTATATAAACCAATCAAATGTAATAATTTTCTCATTTCGAACCAATGAGAACAGGACATTTTGAAAACACTTCCTTCAACCTGTGGTATTTTCAAAACGGTGTTTCGCTTCTAGCTTGTGTATACATTTCCATAGTTACGACAATCACGGTAAATATAGAAACGTCAGTTTGACGGTTCAACTCTTCAACTGACATTGATTACACAAGATGAACCGTTCTTGCAATACGCATTTAGTCCATAATATAATATATTCGTGAAATTTTCTGATCGAATATCCTTTCAAAATGCAGAATTTCCAAAATACTTTCACCTTGCCAGGCACTCAAACTGTGTTTCTGTAAAAAACACCACTCGAGCAAGCTCTCGTGATGTTTCTAAGCAACATAGTTTTCGTGCCAGCAAGGCGAACATATTTTTCGAAAGTTCTACATTTTGTCGGGATATTACTACTGAAAATTCACATAAGTAGACTAATGAGAATGTTATTCAAAAGTATCACTGATCGTTCAAATAACTGATGCAATAATTACCTCTATGTAATCGAGAACATCAGATAGATGAAAGAGTTCACTGGGCCTCTAATAAATTTTTGTAGACAAAAATCTATTTCAATTTTCATAGATCATCAAGGAGGTAGGAAGGATTCAGACTCATACTCTTCAGAAGCAATATCACTCAACAACGATGGAAAAGGTAGAAATTTTTCTTGTGCGATGACACTTTAAAAATTGTTATTAAATATAAACATGATGTTCATCTAGTCAGATGTAGATGAACTTTAGTTGCCATTTTTCATTGTTTAAGATGACCTTTTGGAAGGTATTCAAGTTGAAAAAAGCCTAATATTGTCGAAAGGAAATTGAGAATTGTTTCATCAAATGAAAACAACCTAAGAAAAAAATTTAAGGTTTTCTTACTAATATCTAACAGAAAACAACTATTTTCCAGGCTGAAGCCATGCTCGACATTGAACTACATCTGATAGATAATGTGAAAAGAGCCTAACTGAAAAGAGAAAATCTGAAATAGCATTCATTTCAGAACTAAAACAGGATAATCAGCTGCTTTCTTAGGTGCATGTTATGATGAAAAAATCAATATGTTCAGTCAACATAACATAGGGGATGCTTCATTCACTCAGTGATATTCGAGTTTAAGTTGGAAAAAATATGGAAACTGACTGGGATTAATTTGGAAAATCGTTTTCCAAAATTTGAAATGGAATGAATTTTCATTCTCTTACCGTTAGTTGAAGATACCTTTAGTGTCAGAAGTGAAATGTGAAAGTAATCACTTAACATGCTTTGTGATTGAAAGAAATCTACTCCAGATGTTATAACCATAGGCACCATAATTTATGCATTACTCCTTGTATCACTTCAAAATCAATCAATTATCAACTGTCAGAGAACACAATCTATACGGTAATGAACATTTTTGTGAAAAAATAACTGGTTCACGAATATCCGAATATATTTTTACATCTGATGGCGATCATATGATGGAAAGGACTAATATAAATATTTTATCATCAAACCAAGAAATGGAGAAGTTGAAAGAAAAACTCACTGCAATTTAGTTTTCAACAACTGCTTTTTTGCTTATCATTACCTCTCAAGAGGAAATGAGGAATAACGGAATGATACAGGTCACCTTATGTGTTGATGTTTTATACAATGAAAATTTTCAATAACCTATTCACTTATATTTCTTGCTTAGATATTGAAGTTCTCGCTGTTATATTATGAGCATCTGCCCACAACTCTCTCTTCTTTACATATTATGCAATAATATTGTCATCAAATTCTTATGTTTATTCAAAATTGTTCAACGGAAAATAAATTAAAAATCGATTGCAAATTTGTACTGATCGGACCAACAAACAAACAATCAAGGAAACAGACAAACGTAGATACAAAAGTACAACGTGCAAACATACAAACAAATGAACGGACCATTAAACGAGCTAACATAAACGTTGGTAGAAACATGCCATCAAGGATTTTGACAAGTATTTGAAGACATGTAGTAAATAACTGCTCCTTAATAAACCTGATCAAAACGGTTTGGAAGAGCAAATGAACAGATCTATCGTTAATGAGACCATAATTCAAACAAACATAGCCATATAATTATGGACTGGAGCTTTTTTAATCGCTGTATACCTTCTGCTTAGGTCACTATCAAAGACGATGCAAAATATACCTCGTAACGACGATCAGCAGCGGAAAAATATTTGTTTTTCAAAAGTGAATTTATTTCGTGGAGCACTGACAATCACAATTTAGTCGCAACTTCTACAACAGAAGAAAATAATAATAAGTTAAAGAATGGTTTACACTTTGTAACTAATTATGTTTCGAGACACCTGGAGTACTATTCTTGATTGTTCGCAATATTACGAGTACTCTTATCATTACGTTCTGAGTTACTAACAGCAAGCCAAAGGAAAGCAGAGAACATCAGAATGTATGACAATATGAGTAGAAGTTATTATTACGGTCAAAAAATAGCACCTCTGGTAAATAATATCTCTAAATGGTTACAACTTTCGATCCCATCATGCTTTTACTATATTATACCAATGTTATGTAATATTGAAATTAAAAATAGTTTGATCTACATGAATATATGTATGTATTTTGAAACGAAATGACCACACAATGATATATTCCGAAATGATTTAAAAAAAATTTATCTGATTTGCGATCCACGGTTTTATATTGTACTTTTGACTGATTTCACTATTGTGGTATCAAGTATGAATAAATCATCTATCTATTGATGCTGGCCAAACCGACCATATTTGGCAAAAGAAACACAAAAGGTTACTGCTCCGTAGTACTTGCTAATAAAGAAAAATCAGGCTTTTCGTAATTCCACTGTTCAATGGAAATGAACCTGGATCTATACCAGATTAAGGAAATCATTCAGTAAAATTCCAATTTATTCCCGGGCTCCTTCAGCAACTCCTTTCAATTGCGAACCAACTCCGATTTGAGTCTCGTTTATTTGATCAATAATCACGTAATAGCCGCGAAAAGTACGGAGCCATTAACTTTAATTCCCATTATCCGGAAACCAGAGGCAGACTCAACAAACACGTAACTATCAGAGGCTCTGATTTGGACAGAGGCGTAACAGAATACAAAAAGGAAAAAGTTCTCTAATAACTGATGAGTTTAGTGATACTGAATTTGCTCTTCTGGAGGTTTTGTCGGGATGTGGATCAATAAAATTGAGGAAACACTGTTTTTTTTTGCAAACTTTTCGAATTATATTTATTTCATCATCAGGGCTCTTAGCAATGGATTTTTTTGAAAATTTGTATTAAATGCCATGATCACCACGACGAGAATAAAATTTTAGAAATTTAGGAACACTTAATAAGAATTTTTTCTGTGCTTAAAATGCTTAAAATTACTTTGAAAACCGACATTTTCAGATACATCGAACAATTAAAACAGTAACACATGCACCTGCCAAATGAAAGACGAGTACTGGGATTGAAATGAGGAAATTATTTGCGAGTCAAGAACAAATGTTTTTTTTCTGATTCACATTTTTCAACAAGAAAGTATTAATACCAGAAGGGATATTGAAGGTTTGAACACCGCATTTTTTATATGATTGGTTAGATTCCAAGTTAGTCATCTATTCATGTCTTTGATGTCTATATTTTCGTTCTTTTTCGGTTAGTTTCATAAAATATTCAGTAAAAAAACATTTGTATTTGGCTCGTAAATAATTTCCTTATTTCAATCTCAGTATTCGTTTATTATTTGGCAGGTATATATCTTACTGTTTCACAAGCGCGTATACAGAATTGTTTCATAAGGAGGGGGGAGGGGTAATTCGTGGCGCGAGAGTGAGAGGAAATAGAAAAGCGCCGCAGACCAATTTTTTTTGGTCAAGTTAAAATGCCTTGGAGTTAATAGTTAGGTTTGACAGTGGGATATCATAAAGGCAGGAAAAAAGGATGTAATTTTTTTTTTTCAGTTTTTAAGGAAGAAATACTAAAAATAGTTTAGATGATTAGATTTAGATTGTTACTCGGTGAATAAAATCAAATTCATTTTGTGATTCTGAATGTTAATTTTGATTGAAACACTGACTTTTCTTCGATCGTGGAGGGGTATTTACCCCGATTACCCCCCTTGTATGCGCGCCTGCTGTTTCAATTGTTCAATGTATCTAAAAATGTCTGTTTTTGAAATAATTTTAAGCATTTTAAATACAGGAAAACTACGTTTTGAGTGAGTCAGTCCTCCTGGATAAGTACTTGTATTCTCGTCGAGGTATAGCAGATTGTGACAAGTAATATAAAACAATTCCATTGTCCCCTGATGATGAATTGAGTATAGTTCGAAACTGAGCTGCCCCAAAGCACAGTGCTTAGTGCTCGTGAAAAGCACTCCAAGCACTTTTGTATTCATAAGTAATGTGCTCCCGAGCACTTTCTTACTTTCTTGGACCAGTGCTAGTGCTCAGTGCTCCGGAGCATTATTAAACGAAAAGGCTTAGTGCTTAGTAATTCTGGAAAGTACTCGCGAGCACTGTAGTGCTCCGGAGCTCTTTTCGATATCACTAGGCACCGAGGATTTCCATATAAGTGAATCTAGTAGTAGAAACATGAAGTTGCGGCAGATGAGACCCGGCGGCACCCGCTACCTAAAAGAACTTGCAGTTCGATTATTACCCATGCGTCATCAATTTATGATCGAAGAAATCACTTTCTAACAACCGCTATGAGCGAATCAAAATTCGTTAACATTTGTCTTCTAAGCTAAGAGTTATGGTATTGTGATGATCGATGAAGACTCAAAACAGTAAAAAGAGATAGCCATAAAACAGACAGTGTTTTACATTTCAATTAAACTTGCCAAACATTGTATTGACTAGCGTAGTACTAGTACCATCAATTACGTCATTGTTTTCTGTCATTGGGTTATTGTTTGTCTCTAGTTTCACTTTGTTTTGCAGTCAAATATATTATAAAAACAGTTTTTTTCAAAGCTAAACGTCTCTTGGAATCATTACTTCCAAAGTAAGTATAATAGGATGTGGTTTATTCACAAATACTCTTCAGAATTTTTAACCTCACAATTGACATTTATGACTATAATTCCGTACTACCGGGATGTTAACACAACAGTTATTCATAGTGTGGAAACCCCATTGAGAGAAAATAACATTACTTAAATCTATAAATACAAGTCAAAAACATTCACAATATATTTTAATTCTTTTATAGATTATGCCTGGTATTCTACACTCACAAGCACAACGATTTGTGTTGAACTTGTGCGAGTATTTTGAAAGGGAAAGAGCGAATGGTGGACCTTTTTTACCACTTTCATCGGTTCAAGAGGTAAAAATAAAAACCTCAGAAGAAATGTCATAACTTTTCTTTACTGTATTTTAGAGAGTTGCAGATGCACTTATAATATCTCGAAAAACGGTTTACAACATCAAAATAAGAAACGAAAATTAACCCATTCTATCAACTCCAGGAAAAAGTAGACGTCGTCTCAAAAAGAAAACAGCTGATTTACCTGAAGGAAAGAAAATGGCAGTACGAAATATTTTGTATTTATTTAGTATGAAAAAAGTGAGCATACCTCCTTATTACATAGTATGAGGGAAATGAAGATAATATTGTTTGTTCATTCGATGGACGTGACACTGACTAGTGGGAAAAATTTGTGAACCGTCCCATTTTCATCAATCACAACTTCATAAGGAAAGTCATTGGATTTATGTATATTAGTTGAAAAGTCAAACTTTATTGTCACATCTACTTTTCTTTTTAATATGAAACTTCACTAGTATCTTGTTTTCGAAATGCAGTTATAATATCAGTCCTCCTATCGTAAGAATTTTTAAATATACCTATATTTATTGTAATTTTTTTCTTCCAGAAAAACTGTTATCCTTCAATCCTTGAACGATGAACTGAACAATAAGGAGATTGTTTCGATGTGCAAATCATCTTTGAATTTTTTACTAAAAGAGTTGAGATTTTAAATTAAGAAAGATGATAATCATAAAGCGCTGATTGAAAAGACTCATATTGTTCCACAAAGAGCATATTTTTTATGTAAATACCAGGAAGACCGAAAAAGTTCATATCCACAAGAAGTGGTTTTTTCACTGAAAATTTGCCATGATATCAAATTTGGCTTCCTCCCAAGTCGCTCGTCCGATATTGATGGTCTTTATTTTTTTTTGTTATAGTTAAAAAACAGCAGAATCAGCACTTCGAAACTTTGAAATTCGGGCAAATTTTTATTGGTCAGTTATTTTGCAGGGCAGTGTATATCGGCCCAAAATATTCTTATACGATATGATAAAATTCATTGTAAAAGTAAAATAATATTTATTATGTGATATTATAACACTTACTATAAAAAAATATAACACTTTATTGAGTCCATGTAATAAGTTTAATAAAAAAATTATTGTGAGACATGAAAGTTTTATAATATAGTTTACAATGAAAAGAGCTTATTTCTAAAAGAAAATATTCTGAAATATCATTATAAAATTACTATAATTTTTATTATCATAGGTAATCGTCATATATGGAATGATATTTTATTGTAATGAATATTATATTTTTAATACTATTTACTATACATTTCTTTCTGTGTCCTAGTAAACTCACTGGGCAAATGAGGAAATTCCAGGAACATATCTCTGCCTCCATGATTCATTATCCTATTAAACCTGGTGTCACTGGATTCGTAATAATTGGAATACACCGTGTGCTAGGAATCGCACGTTAAAAGGTAAGACCTCGTCAATCCTTGGCTCACACAAGTTTCGACTGCTAAGGGCTGCCGTTCGTAAGGGGACGACAGCTGGTTAACGGAAAAATTATTTTAAACAGATTCTTTCCTTTTCGCCTTTGTTTCTCCAGCAATATTTTTGAAATTTGGAACATTGAATATGCTCAGTTTTTAATAGCCTAATTAAACATGGTAAGATTTCAACAAATTATATTCCATCGCGACATGTTTTGATTCACTCTTGCGTTTTCAAGCGGTTAATATACAAACCGCTTGAAAAAGCTATAGTATAGCGAAACATATCGCGATATTATATTATTTGTAAAATCTCACATGTTTGATTCAATTTCAGTAACTTTGAGTATCTGACAGACTGAGAAGTGCCTAGTAATCGCGTAGTAATTTTATAAATAAAAGTGCTTAGTGCACTTTTCGTCAGTGCTCGGTACAGCTCTGGTTCGAAAAGTTGGCAATAAATACAATAGTTTTTTTTTCGACTCTTTTGATTCACATCCCAACCAAACCTCCACAAAATTCTTTCTAATATTTGACTAAACGGATACATAATGTACAGAATTCATCATGTCTACGGCTTATTCATGGAATAAGGAAATATCAAAGAATATCCTGTAATAGGTGAAAGAGGAAACTTACTTTCACTAAATAGTTAAAGTGAATATTGTTTTTTTCTAAAGGAGTAACTCATCCTTTTAGAAAAAAAATTAATACCTGAAAACTTCACAATATCCTTCTTTTGTTTTGTCTTCACAACTTTAGGTAAAATATTGAGATCAACGGGATGTTACATAATGTAATCTTAGCTTTTTTCTTACAACCGTTTGCAGTTATGTAGAATAGAATAGAATAGAATAGAATTTTATTGGTGCTTTTGAAAATATCTTTCATTACACAAGTCAGCGAGTCCTTGGATGAAAATATCTAATTATAAAAATATAGGAACATAACAGATAAAAGCAATGTTTTGGAAGATATCCTTAAACACTTCAATTATAATTTTTGACGGTCCATCTCATGATATACATGTGAGAGACGTTACATCACCGGTGTTGGTGTGATGACGTAATTGACGTTTATTTTAAATGCAAACAGGGGTCATGTGGCACCTTATTCAGAAGGTCTACTAATCGTCTATTCAACGGTATAATGATTCCAATATGTATTTATACAGTGTCAACCAAAATTACGTATTTAGATGAATGAAATTACAATAAATGCTCAATCGTTGAACTAAATTATGGTAAGGACCGCCACTGAGAATAAAACATCGTAGTGTCTTCTATTGTTTTTGTTGATTCGGAAAAAGAAATGCATTGATTGATGAAAGATCTACACTCTAGTTTGAAATTAGTCGATATCATTGAAGTGAAGTGTCATTGAAGTGTTTGACATTATTTCTATAAAAATATTTAAATCACTTATAATCTGGCAATGAGACTTACAGAAACCGAACGAATCGAAATTTTAATTATGATTGGCTCTGGAGATAAGTGAGGACTCAAGCAGAAGTTCGTGATTCATTCAATACTAAATACCCCAACCGAGAACCCGTTTCTCAATCAACAATTAGTAAAATTGAGAGAAAGTTTCGAGAAACGGGCCACGTTAAAGATCTCCCTAAAAGTGGTAGAAAATCAATATCAGAAGCCCAAAAACTTGACGTGGTACTTGCGTTCCAAGAAAACCCCCATACCAGCTCAACACAAGTCGCACTGGATAATAATTTACACCAATCGACTATTGTTAGAGTGTTGAAAAAAGAAAAGTGGCATCCGTATAAAATTCATCTGGTCCAAGAACTGTTAGAAGATGACTATGATAGAAGAGTTGAATTCTGCGAAATCATGATGGAACGCTGTAATTCGGAGTTTCATACAAAATGTACCATTTTCAGATGAAGCTACTTCTATGCTCAATGGTCACGTAAACCGCCAGACGTATCGATACTGGGCAAGAGAAAATCCACATTGGATAGAGGAGCATAGCACACAATATCCACAAAAAGTGAACGTTTGGGACGGAATTTTAAACAACCAGGTAATAGGACCATACTTTTTTGAAGGAAGCGTAACTGGTGCTCGGTATCTACACTTTCTTCGGGGTTATCTGGTGCCACAACTGAATCAGCTATTTCCAAATAGAAATGAATTGTGGTTCCAGCAGGATGGGACGCCCCCATACTACGCCGTTGATGTTCGAACCTACCTGTATACTGTTTTCCGAGATGAAGAAGAGGAAGAGAGGAAGAAGAGGACCGATCGAATGTCCACCAAGGTCTCCGGATTTGACTCCGTTAGACTTTTTTTGTGGGGATTCTTAAAGAGCAAAATTCACCAAAATCGACCAAATAAGTTGAAGGAACGCATCAAAACGGAGATTGCACAAATAAGTTCTCGAAATTCACTGCCCGGCTTTCACATTGCATCATTGCTGAAGGTCATCAATTTGAAAATTTATTATAATTTTATTGTATTTTAATGAATAAAAAGTTTTGGTTTACCCTGTATAGATAAATATTGGAATAATTGTACAGTTGAATAGACGATTAGTAGACGTTTTGAATAAGGTGTTTGCATTTAAAAAATCTTCGATTACGTCATCACGCCAACACCGGTAACCTAACGTCTCTCACATGTATATCATGAGATTGGCCGTCAAAAATTAAAATTGACGTGTTTTTGGATTTATTCCAAAAGACGCCTATTTTTTAAATATCGAATTTATTCCATACATTTGCATCGTACTGTATATAGTTACACAATAAATTATGATGTAAAGATAAAATGGTTGTATTTTCATAAATATATCGTGGTGATGATGTTTATATTAATATTTTATTCTGTTAAATCACTTGAAAAAAATTCATCTACCTAGTAGAAACTGTGTTTCAGTAGGATCTGTTTGACAGCTAGTTTAAATTTACATGAGCTGAGCTATTTTATTTTTATTATATTTGTTGAAATTAATCGCGTTTTTTGATGAAGTACTGAGACGAAATCTAGGATTGATGAGCTGAGAGTTATTTCTGGTGGGATAGCTGTGCTAATCTTTGTGTCTGTTACAGCAATGGATATGGTTATGTATGTTATATGAAAAAATACAATGGACCTTTATTCCAAATTGCGCAGTTATCTACGCAGTTAATCCCAATGGTGCCAGGATGTCGCCGACTATCAAGGTTATTCTGTAACGCAATTCCAGTTATTTATTGAAGACGTAGAAGCCAGAAGACACCCAGTCAGCATCTCCAAGACTATAAAAGAAACCTCCAAGATCGACGCATCACTATTAATGCTACAAGCTTTAGTCCGTGCAAGTTCACGTTAAACTATTGTATTTAAATATTTTTGTTGTTTGTAAAATAAAGTAAAGTTTTTAAAAACGGGTTTGAGTGGAATCCAATCTAACAAATTGGCGCAGTCGGTAGGATCCCTCAACACCGAGAAAAAGAAGAATAATTAGCCGAGGGTAAGGCCCCCTCACACGAAGAAACGAAGAAAAAGAAAGAAGACATCCCTACACAACGGTGGTGGTTACCAAACCTTCAAGGGAGAAGAACCAGAAGCAAAGACGAGAAGACGGTCTCTGTGGCTCTGAGAAACACGCGTAAGTCGCTGTACGCTGCTCATCTTGCTGTCCAAGAAGGCATCGAGAAACACGCGGAAGTCGTCCAACGTTGCTCATCCCAGAGTAGCGCTAGCCTCACACAGTAGAAAGGATTTCATCTTCCGTCAAACCAAAGAAACCAACACGAAGAAATCGATTTAGCTGTAAGGAATTAGTGTAAGTAACATTGAATCATCCTAGTCATTAGATTAAATATTTTAAATATTCGAAGTACGTGATTTCAAAATTTGAAATTTCTATTTTTGAATTTTTAATTTTGAAACTGTCCTATTACCAATTTTGACAATCTACCCAATTTTTCGTTAACAATCTTAAGGAAAAACAACTCAAAATGTCATCAACCGACAAAAATTTAAATAATGAACGAGAACATACTGATGTTCCTCCAGAATTAGAACCTTATAAATTATCTGAAATATTCTCAATCATTCCTGAATATGATGGAGATCCAATCACATTGAATACATTTTTAAATGCTTGCGATGCTGCCCAACAAATGGCAATCGGTCAACAAAAAGTTCTATTGACCATTCATATAAAAAATAAATTGAAATCAAAAGCTTCTCAATTGATAAATTCACGAAATTCAGACACTTATGGTGAAATCAAGACTCTTTTAAATGCTCATTTTGGTGACGCTAGAGATTTAACATCACTTATTCAAGATTTACAAAGAATCAAACAATTAAACGGAGAAAGCGCTCTTACATTCTTTTCTAGACTACAAACCCACAACGCAAAAATGCTTTCATGTATTCAGAAATCGAATTTAACCCACTTACAAAAAGCGGCACAATCAACACTTATTGAATCTATGGTGTTGAATACACTTTTAACAGGACTAGAACCCCGACTTGGACATATCATTCGCGCAAGTAACCCAGCGAATATGATCGAAGCATGTTTAAGAATTAAAAGAGAACTACAATTATCATATTTCGAAACTCAGAAATATAACCAAGGAAAAACCCAAAATACTTTTAATAATCAACAAAGAAAAATGCAAACTACTGTACGTCCAAATAATCCACAATTTCACAGAAACTACCAACAATCTGTAAGTTTCAATCCTAACTTGAACAGAAACCCCCAGAATTTTCAGAATTCTCAACATCCATCAATGCAAACTTCTCAAAATGTTCAAATGTTTCAACAAAGACCAACTCAATTTCAAAATTTCCAACACAGGCCAAATCAATTCCAAAGAAATCCAGCACAAAATTTTAACAGGTTTCAACCGAGACAACCAGTAATTCAAAAAAATCCCAATTTTCAAAAAACACATCAAACACACCATTTCAATGAAACAAATTATGTTGAGCAACCAGTTGAAAACTTTTACTTTCAACATGAACTTAGTGACAACTCTTACTTTCAAAATGAATACAATGAGAACTTTTATCCTTATAATGACGCACCATCTAATAATTATTATACCGCTAATAATTATTATCCAGACTCGCAATACGAAGATTACACTTCCAACAATGAATTCTATTATGATGAAATAAACAATCAGGATTTTCATTCGCGTCTATCTCTAGACAGACCTCCAGCAATTCAATATGCGAACCAAGAAGAAACGACAACAGATTCAGGACAAAACACCGGAACGAGTCAATTGCACGAACTTCATACAAAGCAATCTCCAGAAATTAGTTTAAATTCTGTTAATCCAAACAATTTATATTATATAAAAGACATTACAAACCGATACAAATTTTTAATTGATACAGGAGCAGGAATTTCGATACTAAAACCAAAAGTAGTTGAACAATATAATTTGCGAAACAGAGAAAATTTACCAATTCGTGGAATAACTGAAGAGAAAATTATAATCACAGAATCGGTTATGGTACCTTTTAAAGATAATGATTTTCACAAAGTATACGTACACGATCTTGACATAGAATTTGATGGATTATTAGGAGCAGACTTTTTAGAACACTATGACGGAATCGTCGACATAAAACATAAAATTTTGAAAACAAATTTCAAAACTGTCCCACTATTCAAGGTAGAATTGAAAAAACAAGAACAAATTTGCACAGAACAAAACAAAATTCCCAAATTAAAATTTGAAAATACAATTTCTATTGAACCCCGAACAGAACAAGTATTTAAATTGAACACAAATTTAACCAACGTTGATGCTATACTGTTAGCTCAGGAAAAGGACAAAGTTCGCCTGCCTAATGCCCTTGTAAGAATAAATAATGAAGGAGAATTCTTTACAACAGTTGCTAATGTCAACAATATTCCAAAGACAGTAAATTTTTCTGATTTGATATTAGAACCAATAATTGATACAGAATCAATTATGAATTTCAACACAGAAAATGACTTTTATTCTGATACACAAGTAGACAGAGAGGACGAAATCAAAAAAAAATGAGAACTGAACATCTTAATGATGAGGAATATTCTTATGAAATTATTTACAAACCTGGAAAAATTAATAAAAATGCGGATGCTTTATCACGAATCAAAGTGAATCACTTTAATCAATGTGCAAAATTTTATTCGAAAATTCATATGACAAATGAAGATCAAGAAGAAGTATCAGACACAGAAACAATTGTTGCACCCGAAACAGTTTTAGAAGAACTCAAAAACTTTGTTAAACTTTATAAAACAAAATCTTTAATTGATTATTCTAAATTTGAATTCTCAAATGCTCAATTATTAGATAAAAACCATAAAAACATCATAATTTTTCCACAAGAACATAAAGCAACCGAGCTACATGAAAAAATTTTAGAAGATATATTAGAGGAAGAATATGATTTATTTTCTTATAACAAAATTAATGTTCTCAACAGTTCATCAGTAAAACACAGAAAATATTATATTATTCCAGTACCTTTCGATCCTACGGAAGCTATTGAATACATGTTCACCTCACTTTATAAAGATAAAAATTTATTCGAACCATCAAAAATTTACCACGTCGAAAATAATCCAGATCTTCCAATTCAAGAAATGCTTTCCTATATATTAGCAGAAGTAGACGAAATTACATTTCAAATCTGCCAAGATATAGTTCAAACCCCAGATAAGGATCAAATTCCAATAATACTTGAACAGTATCACAGTGGAAAAGCCAACATGCACAGAGGTATAAATGAAACTATAAGAAGAATAAAACAAAAATATAATTGGCAAGGATTAATAAAAGATGTTGAAAAATATATCAAAGAATGTGAAATTTGCCAGAAAACAAAAATTTGCAGAAAGAATTTAGACAATCCAATGATAGTAACTGAAACTCCAAAGGTTCCATTTGAAAGAATAAATGCAGATATTATAGAAATCCCAACGAAAAATTATGCACTAACCATATCTGATGAATTAACAAAATTTGTTCAATCTTATCCACTTGAAGATAAATCTGCAAAATCCGTAATATACTCACTGTTAATTTATTTCCAACACTATGGAACACCTCAAAGAATTCACTGCGATAGTGGAAAAGAATTTAATAATCACTTAATGAAAGACCTTTGTAATTTATACGATATCAAACTCACCTTTTCCAGCGTAGACCATCCCCAAAGTAATGGAAGTATAGAACGTTATCATGCTACACTTATGGAAATGATTAGAGCACACGTAGCAGAAAGTCCAAACGACCATCCCTTAGACATTTTACCATTCGCTACTATATGCTATAATATTACAAAAAATAAAACTCACGGATTTACCCCTTACGAATTAATATTCGGACATACCGCAAGTAGAGTTCCATACACTCTGTATAATGAGAAAGACCTTATAACCAAATACGTCAGAGACATGAATAACAGAATTAAGTATTTCTATAAAATTGCCCGCGCTAGAACCGAGCAAAGAAAGGAAAAAGCAAAACAACGCTTTGACAAAGATATCAAACACGAACCCCCTGACTATAAGAAAGGAGATAAAGTTTATGTCAAAGAATCGCAGATAGGTAATAAACTCAAAAATAAGTTCAACGGACCATTTGAAATAATTGAAGTCTACAAAAACTCAGCCCTATTGAAAAACTTAAATACAAATCAAGAATCTAAGATAAATTGATAGAATGAAACCTTACTATGAATAATTATTTTCAGATTCACGATGCTGCTAATCGCGATATCTGCAGTCTTAACAGCAACAACTTTCGGACAATACTCCGTTGTCCCTATCAACAATACAATAGGTATTTATTATCATCAGCGAGAAGAAATAAAAATCACGAACGATAAATGGACATTCTTAGTTTATAAAGATTTAACCTCGATAAGGAACGCCATAGAGCAGAATAATAATATATTGCATACATTAGTTAATAACTTTGCAGAAAATGAAAGTGCACGGATGAAATATTTTTATGCAGACGTTAAAACGCATATTAGCTTATTAACACAACTAGCAGATTCACTTACACTGAAATTGCAAGAAGTATTTTTAGATACACCGAACTTTCGTAGTCGTGTGAAACGTGGATTAATAAACGGTATAGGAACCGTATGGAAGGCAATTTCAGGAAATTTAGATAGTAGTGATGGCGAATATTTTAACGATTGTATCAACAAAATTACGAATGATGAACATGAACTAGAAAATCTCATGAAAAATCAGATTTCAGTAGTAACTTCAGTTATTAAAAATTTTAATACTACTATTCAAAAGCTTCAAATTGATGAAGTCACTTTTAATGAGGATATTAAAGAGATTCATAATCTTATTGTCGACATTACAGATAATTTCAACCTAATGGAAGCAAAAACAAGGACACTAGAACTTTGCGAAGAACTTATGGAAAGTTATTTATTTATAGAATCATATCTTGATGATATCTTGAACTCTATTACATTTGCGAGATTGAGAATAATTCATTCATCAATCATAACACCAAACGATTTACTCTATAACCTTCAAGAAGTCGTACAATCTATGGAAACTCATAAGTTACCTTTGCCAGTAAAAATGACATCAATTTCAAAATATTTAGATCTAATTGATCTACAAGCTTTTCAAACTGATAACAGAGTTGTTTTTGTCTTAAAAATTCCTCTTGTCGAACCCGAATTATATACAAGTTATCAATTATATCCTATTCCCATCCTTGACAACAGGACAGGACTTCATCATATCTTAACAACAAATCATAAATTTATTGCAAAAGATGATGATTCCATGTTATATTTTATCTTGGAAAATTTTAATGATTGCAAAGATTTGAGTTTGAATTTGAAATTATGTTCAAATATTTTGCCATACCCCATTGACAGTAATGCTATATGTGAGGCCCAAATTTTCAAACACTTGTTTCAATTACCGAGAATTTGCGAAACGTCTTTATTATTTGCTAAAGATTATAATGTCTTCAACTTAGATCCAAATATATGGCTTATAACTTTATCAGATCCCATTCCAATCACAATGAAATGTTCAGGATTTGAACCAATGTCAAAAGTAATAAAAACAAATTCAGTTTTGAAGTTGCAACCAGAATGTAATGCATTCATTGGCATAACGAGAGTATATTCCAAATCTCTATTGAATTTTGAAAAGAATGTTACATATAACAGCCATACTATTTCAATTCCATATGAATGTTGTAATCATCTACCAGAAAAGAAAAATCTTCCAAATTTAAAGCCAATGAAACTCAGTAAATTAAATGTCGATGATTTGAATATAGCGCAACACAAATTAGATCAATATTCAGAAGATCTTGATAGAATAATTAATGAACCTTTTGTAACAAAACATATTTCTTGGTTTACCTATTTCATAATTGTAATAATTTGTATTTTGATAATTTTATACATTTTTGTAAATGCAAGAAAAATCGTACTGTAAAACTTGGAATAATGGCATCAAGAAATGATGATCTACCCCCAAGACCTCCAGGACGAGGAACGTTTAGAACCCTATCAAGATTCATCCCTTTGAGGAAGCGACATTGGAGAAGACATCGAAGAAGAGGAACTCCAATTGAATCCAATTTCGAGCAACAAAACTCTTGCCTAAAAGTTGCTGCATCCAAAGCATCAACTTTTTCAAAATGATGAGAGCTGTTATATGAAAAAATACAATGGACCTTTATTCCAAATTGCGCAGTTATCTACGCAGTTAATCCCAATGGTGCCAGGATGTCGCCGACTATCAAGGTTATTCTGTAACGCAATTCCAGTTATTTATTGAAGACGTAGAAGCCAGAAGACACCCAGTCAGCATCTCCAAGACTATAAAAGAAACCTCCAAGATCGACGCATCACTATTAATGCTACAAGCTTTAGTCCGTGCAAGTTCACGTTAAACTATTGTATTTAAATATTTTTGTTGTTTGTAAAATAAAGTAAAGTTTTTAAAAACGGGTTTGAGTGGAATCCAATCTAACATGTATTTCAATCAAACAGAAATAAACATACATTGCAGGAAGTGTCAATATTTCCAAATTTCTGAATAACGGTTTACAGGATTCTCTGTAAGAAGCATTAGCTATCACCCTGACTGCTTTCTTTTGCTGGATGAAGGCTCGATTTGCGTGGGCAAAATTACCCCATAAAATTATGCCGTAACTCAGAATATGAGAGTGAAACAGCGGAAAGTATGTAATTCTTAGGACGTTGGCATAAACAGTGTTCCGTAATTGCCTAAGAATGAAGATTTGGGTTGACAACTTTCTACATAGTATGTCAATGTGTTCAGCCCATTTGAGTTTGGTGATACCTAACAGTTTAACTGGTATGTCTGTTGAAAGGAGCATATTAGTAGAAAATATGATCGATTGCGTTTTGGTGTCATTTTCAATGAGGTTGTTGGGGGTGAGCCAATCACTGATTTTGTTAGATGCTTCAACATCCATCTCGTTGAGATCTGCTGTATTCAAAGCGGAATTATAAAAAGGTATGTCGTCAGCGAACAAAACGCACTGGGTTGGTTTTATGTGATGGAATATATCGTTTATGAAGATTATGAACAGAAGTGACCCAAGTACTTACTGATCCTTGGGGCACTCCCGATAATATAGTTTTACGCACCGACGTATTGCTGTTGTGTAGTACGTATTGAGTTCTCCCATATATATATGATTCAAAAATTGAATGGGCTGTCCCTCTTACACCATACAGTTCGATGTAGGACACAGTCGAAGGCTTTGCTGAGGTCACATAGCGTTACTGAAGTTTGTTTACCAATTTCAAAGCCCTCGACTATGTCAGTCATCAGTTTACGAATAGCTTGAATTGTGGAGCTGTTTTTCCTAAATCCATGTAATTGTTAGTGTCAAAATATGTGGTCAACCTTGTTTAAATGATAATTTCGAAAGTCTTGCCTATAACTGGAATTATTGAGATTGGTCGATGATTTTCGGGTAGATAAACGTTACCTTCTTTGAAGGTTGGTATTAATTTTCTTTGTTTAAAAACATTAGAAAAGACCCCCCTACGAAAGCATAAATTGAATAAATGTGTGAGTGGATCAGCAATTATATGTTTTATGTTCTTTATAACTGAACTGTTCAAGATGTGAAAGTCATAGCAGCTGGTGTTTTTCAATGAGTTTATTGCATCAAGGACCTCACCTTGGTAATGTTTTCCAGAAGGAATTTGCATGTTTATCAGAAGCTGTCAGACTTTCCGAAATCAGTTCGGCTGCAGATGAGAAATAGATAAATTGGTCTGCTGTTAAGTTACACTTGGAAGAAATAGATTTTAAGCTGTTTTTTTAAACTCAAAACAAATTTATATTGTCGTCTATATTTTTTGTATATGTCTTTGTTTATGTCAATATTGGAAGCATCGTTGATAATTTTCAATGAGATAAGAGTATTTCTCATTTCTCTTAATTTGCTGTTGAAGAAGTTAACAGGGTGTGGCCGGCGGCTGCCTGGTTGAGCTTCCATAGGAAAGTATTTCTCTACATAAAAGTTCAAAGTATCCATCAGTGTTTCTGATAACAACTCCACATCACCAGATTGTTTGAAGACATTCCAATTGTAGAAAGAAATATCTTCTTTGAAAGCTTCAATTTTGTGGGGAGTCAACTTCCTCCTAGGGATTGTTTTGGGTTTATGACAAAAAGGTTTTTCTATAAAGATAAATTGTGCTCGATGATCAGATAAACAAGTTTCTACAACACCAGATTCATATGTTTCGGGGTTGTAGTTGGTCAAGATATTGTCAATGCAGTAACATTACATACAATACATTAATAATGGCACCATAAGGTGGCAAAGATATCCGAAATGCTGAAAGGAAGCTGAGGTCATCCCGATATTGAAGCCGGGCAAACCATGGACGTATAATGTGAATGAATGGACTCAGCAATCCCATACTTCCAACATTGTATAAAGAGTAATAAAATAGTAAGACAATTATATGGGATATCGATTGGATCCGATGGGAGACGACATGTAGGTGGCGTTAGTACTCTGGTCTCCCAGTCAGTCCTTAAGGATATAATGAAACTACCAACTAATAGGTGGCGATTTAATTATAATACTGGAAAGGGGAAACGAAATATCTATTCGGAATCTGTTCTTTGAACTGGTGCAGAAAACGGAATAGTTTATGGATTCAAATTATATTTGGTGATGAAATTTTAGAATCGAGATTATTCAATTTGTGAAATATGTTGATTGCAAAAAACTATTTTGTAATGAGTAGAAATCTTCCATAGTTTTCTGTAGTTTCTCTTAGTGTTCAACTAAGAACGCTAGATGACACTAGTGTTTTGCTCCAATGCTGATTCCACAGACATTTACTAACCATCTTTGACTCTTTAAACAATGTTTCCAACATAGCTTGTTTTGAAGCTGCTCGGTTACGGACTGTTACCTTTTCTCCACCGACAGTGGCGTACGCAATTTAATTAATATAGGCAAGAATATGTGGCGAATACGACTATGAAAGCTTTAACAAAACTTGTGAGATATGATCTGATGTGTTCCTAAAATATCTATGTGATTGTTTTCGTTTAGTGAGTCGATTCTAGAAGGAAAATGTTCATTATTTCTACACTTGAGGCAGTGGACCTGGTCAAAAAAATTACACCGTTCGTTTAATATAAAAAGACATTTTTTACAAGTTTTCATTTGGTTCAAAATGAGTAAAACAAATTCTAGCATACTTTGAAATAGTTTCAGTGAACGCTCTCAATCCCAACTTTTCGAACAAAACAGCTTTTTCATGGGAATCAGCTAAAATCGTGAAGAAAAATCTAAAATTAGACATTCTTTCATAACAATGTGAAATAAAGTAAGAACACTTTCAAAAGCCAGACGCGTCAAGAATTTAGCTAGAATACAAAAGCGCCAAACCTTTGAAACTGGTGCTCACAGAGTAACCTATATACGTATAACATCACCGAACACCTCGAATGTTCATGAGTTTGGTGCAAAGTAGTCTGATACGGGGAGCGGCGTTGAAGATAACAACAAAGAGCGCTAAGAGCTATATCTCACAAGAAGACTCAAGCTCAAGAGCGGTGGAACACGGTACCAGGAATGAGACAGGTAAAAATGTTCATTAAAAAACCATCGCCTTCTTTTATTGAGAACTCACTCAGAACAGAAAGACAGCCTACTTGTACAAGGGCATTGTAGACTCAATAAACATATGAAAAACATCGGATTGACAAAAGCAACCATGTCTAGGTTTCGCCAAAAAGATGGGGCAGGCGCTGGGTACATTTGTGTCAGTGTGAAGGTCTGACAAGGCTAAGGTTTCCATTATTAGGAGTGAAAAAACCACAACTTCACAAATACATGGGAGAGCTGAAGTCTAATATCTGAAGTCTAGTGTCAAGGAAAGGATTAGGCAAAGAAATCTATACAACATGAGGGCATACACAATACATTTTTATAGGTCGCGGTATAGATGCCATACAACATTTAAATCTAATTCCATCCCAGAAATTATCGAACACATTAAATCACCAAGCTTTTGAATATTGGTGGGATCTGTTGAAGTGAATAGAGAAATACTTGTTCAGGTTTACAATTCAGTTTGTATCAACGCACATTGTTATTTATTTTCATTCGTTTTTATGACCATGTATATTTTCAGATCATCAGTAAAGAGTAAGAAATGTGAGTCACCTATACTTCCACTAATAATGTTCACAAACAGATTAAATAGCAAGAAACCACAGTGGCTTCCCTGTGGCACTCCAGAGTGGACTTCATGAACATACTCTATACAAATATGAGATATATCACTTCTGAAGAGACGAAAGTGAAATACAATTATGAATGTTTTCCTAAAATCCCATTAGTTAATATTATAGAAACTTATATTCAATGGAAAATTAATATGTTGAAATACATTTCTATTACGACACCAGCCTACTTTTCGAATTCATATTGTTATTCAAAACAAAGAATGTGACAAAAAAAATTGTAGATATAAAGCAACATTTTTCTTGAATTATTTCAACAAAATAAGTGGTTGGTGGAAGTCTTCATCAGTTTGCACGAAGATTGCAATGATATTGTACAGCAACTTATTCTAGAGTCAGCAAATGCCTGCTTCTTCCACAATACAATGTTTATTCTTTGATCTACAACGAGACTTTGGTAACGAAACCTTTGTTGCAAACCTCACAAAGAAAATATCCAGGATGACTGAACACATGAATATTTATGTAGAATCATAGGCATTTGATTTTTTTGTTCTCAGATGAAGTTTCTAAAAATTCATAGAAAATAATAGTGTCCCCGAAGCGGAAGACTGAGTATATTTGAAAAAATAACACCACTCAAATTTTGTTATATTTCCAAATAATCTAAATATCGTTTGGATGTCAATAGCTAGTTGTAGTGGAATGAAAAATTTCGTAGAGCAATTTCTGTATATTATTGATTATTAGTGGTGTGCATTTCTTCATTTTCCTGAATTTTTTATTATTTTACTAAATAATTTTACTATGTTCCGTTTTTGTGTGGGCAATCCATAGATATGAACAAAATATTTCATTAAGAATATGTGAGATAGTTTTAAACCAATTTGAATTAATATTTTATTCTAAAACTCACCATCATGCCCTAGTTGAAAATAATTTATGGGATTTTTTTTTTTCAAATCGATTCAACTAAATCAGTTCCTTTATAAATTTTCCATAAAATATAAACGACGTAAAATTCCGTGAAAATAAAAAAATCTCCATTCCTACTGAAATCTATCAATTTTGCATACCACCAAGATTGTTTGGTTTTGAATATTTTACCATTCTTTTTGTGTTGAAATGGTGAAATGTTTTCTGCAGTTAGATGAACAAAAGTAGAAATATTTTCACTATTGAAATATGCCAGTAAGGTATTTAAAATGGTGGAAGAACAGTGTTACACACAGATCATCACACATGTCACTGCACGACAAAACTATGGTTTGAAAAACTCGGATACAATAGGGAATTACACTGGTAATTTTGGTTCTTTTTCAAAGTTTATGAATTAAAGAGGTAAGATGGGTAAAAAATTATTTTTTAATTTTTTTTTTGTTTTTTTTGATCTAGAACACAAAACGATTGGAGATGAATTCGAACACTCTAGCTTAAATTCGTGCCAACATTACCAGTATTTCATTAAACAAATATACAAGTGACGTCAAAGTCTCCATTATTCCAGCACTCGCAGAACAAACGTTTGTAGTATAATACAAATAACGTCAGCCCACATAAATATGGAGTTTGAATTATTCTCAATCCGGAACAGTATTGAGGTGGGTTGTAGTCGATTTGTAATAAATAAATAGGTTCGTGAAGTGATTCGTCATGCATCATGTTTACAGATTAAATCATTTTTGGACATCCAAATAAATATCAGATAAGCACATAATTGACAGGTTCTAATGATGAAATTCCATGCAGCTAGATTTCAATACTTTTATGTAAAATGTGTGAGTGAATTGAATTTCAGCAAAACAAAAATATGTCGAAAATATTGCGAATAAAACTGCTTGTGGACAACGATTCGGTAATTTTGAATGATTATGTGTTTTATTGTGGTAAATACCTGAAACTTCTGTTCATGTAAGTTTACCCTAATAAGAAAACCGACGGTGGCGATTTACACAAGTATCGCGGGATATTTGGAAAACACAAGGCGATTTCATTTATTTTCTTGTAGTGGTGGTCGGTGGATCAGCGGTCTAATGCACAGGCCGTTCGAAACTCCAGCATAGCGATAGTCGGTTCGAATCCGATGTAGGTACGAGAATTTTTCTCAACTACTTTATATCGGATCGATAGGCGGCCGCATGCCTTGTTGAAAAGCAAGTGTATTGTGAGTTGTCTAGATGCCAATCTCGTCTAGTGCTAGCTTGGAGTGCACACCGACCACCCGAGGTGGTGCTGTAGGTTTTCCGGGTTTTCCTACAGCTGAAAAGTGAATACATCACCTGAAATATCAGTAAGTCGCCCCGGAGCGCCATGGCAAATAATAATAATAGCTGTCCTCTACCCGCACAGGCTATGCCTTTGGGTACACTCAACGAGTGTTTATGAGGGAGTATTATTATTATTATATTATTATAATCAAGGTAGCGAATGTCTGCCGTTCTATTCAACACTTTTACAGATATAAGTCGACACACCAGGGTTTTTAGGCATCTTACATTGGTAATATCGTTCGAAAAAAATTTTTCTTGGTGCATCACAAAATCGTATACCTCTCTTCCTTTCAGTCCCGACTCTGATTTTAGCTTACTCCACAATTTACTGAAACTCTTTCACTTGATGGTAGGCGAATGTCCCGTTTCATTTCTTTTATTTTTTCAAGTAAGAAGGGAAAATGGATCCGGTGTAATCCAGATTATCCAAGACTAGCATTTGCAGTCATTAGAGATTGAGGCTGGAAGAAAATTCTCGGAAATTCAAGAAAGTGTGGGAAATGGTCCGATCTGTAATTACACAGATATCAATCGCAGAAGTGAAAATGACAGTCCGAGCGAAACTTAATGTTATATAAGAAATCTGAATTAAATGCCCTCAGCTACTCTACTTTTTTTCCACTGATGGAAACATTTTTCTTACCATAATTCTGCTTAATGTATTTTTATATCGAATCTGCATATATCATAAGTATACAGTGTGACCAGTAAAGTCCGCATCATTTGTTTTTTTTATAGCTTTATTCAAAATTTGACAAAGTTTCTACTCCGATCGAGGTGAAAAACAACCCAAAAATATAGTCGCGTGATTCGCATTATCTGCAGAATTTACATTTTTCCGAAAACATTTAAAAATTTTGTTTTTAAATGCATTTTTTGTCCATATGCAATATTCCAGCTGCGGATGATAGTTTTGACTTCAGGCCCATTTTTGTATATTGCACCACTGTTGCAAAATGAGACAACCTAATCTACAGTTTTGATAGTTCTTTATTCCAGCCACATTTTTTTGAAGTTATGCCTATTAAATGAGAATTTGATCACATGTGGAGTGCCAGAATCTCTCTATGTTTTCCTCAATCAAACTTCGGACAAAAGTTTGAAGAGTTTTATCATGATTCTCAACAGGAATTCGCAAAAATAAATGACCTTTTAATAATTCAACACGGTACGATAAACGTTCAAGTGATTCCATTGAATTATGTTCAGTTATATCACAATGTACGCAATAAACACTGGCATTTTGAACGGTATTGGTTTACGAATAAAGTCAAAATACAGTTAACTTATACCTTATTGCAATAATTCAATATCCAATCACTTTCAATCAATATCAATCAATATTTGTCGAGTATTGGCTGTAAAATCAAGACAAAAGAAAACTGCACAACAGCCATCATTGTTTCTCGTCTGTTCTGCACGATTATGGGATGGATTTATACCATTGTTCATAGAGTCTATATAATTCCATAATTCATTTCCGTTTCAACAGAGGTCGTTGTATAAAAAAAAATGTTGAAATTGTCACGTATTGCTCTGAAATTTTACAGCTGATTTCGCACACGTCTGACCAGTGCTTCATTTGAATCACAATCTTTGTATTTCTCAATCACAAGTTTTGTGATGATGAACATGATAAAATATATGAAAATATCAGTTTACAATTAACTGAGGCAACCTTTTTGAAGATATTAATATCTTAAATTATATTTGAATATTCGCAATGGAGTAGACATTTGTCATATTTTATACCTCGTAGAATTACTGTGGGATGAGGTTTGTCTACCTTTCAAAACTCTTAAGGAAGTTATTCACCTGTCAATTAATGCTCAACTTCCTCGAATTGGATTCTTCGTTCAGTGGAAACTGATATGACATTACGATATAATGAAAAGTTGGGAATAATCATAATGGATTCGAAACTTTCAGTTACCCTTTGTATAGGTTTTGGTAGTCAGTGAGTAACAAAGATAAGATATACTTATTGACTGGATGCACGGTACGGGCATTTTTCATAATGGTGAAGTGCGATAGGAAGTGTCGATGGTTGATGGTGATGTTTGAATGTTTTTTTCATCTACAGAATCACAGTTGAAGTCCATTTATATGATATATTCATTTATTATTATGTTTCGCAAATCAAGAAGTGCTAGGAATCGCTAATCCTTAGCTCGCACAAGTTTCGACTTCTGAGGGCTGTCGTTCGTAGGGACAGGACAGCTGGTTAACGGAAAAAACAGTTTTTTAATTTTAAGAGTTCATGGTTAGTTACTGTTTCGGAACTAATACTCAATGACGTTGATATGTATCAAACGACATTTATTAATCAATCAATCAATCAATATATGCTTTATTGTCAGAAAAATTAAATTTCTATTGATAAAGCGAGTATACTTAAATCATATATATTAAATATAAATAGTTTGGTAGTGTCTAAATTTGAAAAAAATGTGGGATAAAATCATTTTGTGGTTTTATATTATGCTACCAGATTTGAATTACGTGAATTTTTTTCACATTTTATTTTTTAAACAATTTTTCAGCTCATTTGTATTTCGAAAATTCCAAAAAGAAGTGTATGCCATGCATATTCTATTGAAAAAAATCTTTTTGGATAACTATTCAAAACAATACAAATGATATTGAAAAAAAATTGTTTTTTGTTTAAATTGTTTTTTCCGTTAACCAGCTGTCATCCTCCTACGAACGACAGCCCTCAGAAGTCGAAACTTGTGCGAGCTAAGGATTAACGAGGTCTTACCTTTCAACGTGCGATTCCTAGCATGCCTAGGAAAAGTATGTAATGCTCGAGGCAAAGCTCCATTCATGAATACTACTAAAATAATTTCAAGAAACCCCCCCGGAATATTTTCAAATCATCAGGAATTTAATATCATTCAGAAAACTATATAATTTACCCAGGAATGAACCTCAAATTCCGAGATACGTTCCAGTTATGTTCCAATAATAAAACCTTTCATTTCAGATGGTTACAGACTGTTTCTTAAATTCATCTTTGAGCCCAAAACCATTCAAATTCGACAGCAATACATCATGGTCTAGCATGTCGAAGGCTTGACAAAAATTAATGTGGACAGTATTCAGTTGATGTTTACAGTCCATAGTTTCATTAGGGTAACGATTAGTGAAAATGATTGAGTTAGAAACGTTCCAGTTGATGAATTCATTTGATACAGAACCGTCTTAATGAAATACCATTTTTTTTTCGACATATTGACAAACAGCGGGAATTTTCATGTATGATTTGTTCGAAAAGCTTGTCCAGTGAATACATTATTGATAGAAGTCTGAAGTCTTTAACATTTTGTTATCAGACTTGAGAATTGAAGTATTCATATGGCTGTCTTTCACGAAGATTGGTAAAATGTGAACTAATAGTTCCTCTAACCCATTATCAAAACCATTGACAATATCGGGTGGGAGGAGTTCCATCCACATTAGCAGCTTTCCTAGCAACAAAAGAATCAATTACCAAAAAATCATGACGCTTTCACTTGAGACTATATACTTACTGATAAAAATGAATCTGCAAATGTAAGTGCAGCTCCTTCTTAATCAACCTCTATCGCTTCGTAAGTCAATTTCAATTATTATTTATTGTATTGTTAGCATGGTTTCAAAAATTACACATCCACATTTTTTTACCTGTTCTTTCATATATTTCTATATTGAATGTTTTATTCTGTATTTCAATTTCAATAGTCTTTGATTTACTCTCGCCAAATCTTTTATTTCCTTTGTGAACTATACCTAAAATTTACGAATATTTTTAATGAATATTGTTAAAAAATTATCTATTAGTTCATGGCATAGATTAGTTTGGAGCTGTATTACATCTGTCGTTCCCTACATTTTTACAAAACAAAATTTCCTTTTTTCAAAATCCAAACCAATGCTTTCACGCAGATTTATTGAAGTAGTACTATCCATTTTGTTGAGGAAGATGAACCTTTGAAGATCGTTATTATTATTCTACATATTCCTGAATCCCACTAGCTCACTGCTGGGTGGGTAAATGAAAACTTTCATTTTCACAGCTACCATATTAAATTTTTATTAACAGACAATTACTTATTTGACGATTGATTCAGAGAGTTTTGAAACAAATAAAATCGACAGTTTCAAATAACACTTCACTCCACATGTTTGGATGGTTGAAAAGAGAATTGAATTGTCTTCTCAACGATGGGACACTACTTCATGTCATTTCAAATTTTTGAGTTCATGTCCCCCGTGCTATCTTAGAGTAATCACAGTGTGTTTTATTTCGAAAAATAGTATCGGTGATACCCTCCAAATATTTGTTTTTATATCTGTATGTCGTCAAACCGTTCAAAAGTTAAGAGGGGAGGACTATTAAAAGCCGCACTGTATAATAAGCTCCCACTAAAAATTAAGAAAAGATTATTTGAATGTGAATAAATCTTTTTCAAAAACGAGTTTTTATTTAAATGCGCTGAAAAGAATAAAATAAACTCTTCCTTTGAAACTTTCAACATTAATTTATTACGTTAAATTTATATATGAAATGAAAGCCTGACGCGAGATTTAAGTACTCGTATTTACTTAGTTTGAATATTTTGAAAATTAAAATCAACCAGATCAAGTTAGATATTTCATTTACAGACATCTTGCGACAATCTTCTATATCGTATAAATTGTGTAATGACGTTATACGTTGTAAGTAAAAGTTTTAAAGAAAATGTTTGTTATTTATTTATTCATTTATTTATTTATTTATTTATTTATTAGTCAAGTACACTACAGAATTGTAATGAAATGAAAACACTAAATTGAAGTTATGAAAATAAATAAACTTATTTATTTTATTAGTCGAGAATACTAGAAAATTGTAATAAAATACCGAATGGTATGTCAAGATAATTTCGATTGAATAAAAACATAAAACATTAAAGCACTATGGTTAAGTCATGAACCAATACATAAATAGTTCAAAACATTACAGAATTGTAATAAAGTCACAGAGGGTAAAATAGGGGATATTGTAACACTACAGTTAAGATAATAACCTAAAAATAAAATAAGCCAAGTAAATTACAGAATTTCAATAAAATCCCAAATGGTACGCCAAGGGAGCTTCAATAAAAAACACATTCAAACACTAGAGGTGAGTTAAAAATCTAAAAATGAATAAATAATGACTATTCAGAAGTCCAGTGAACAATGGCGGGATTGAGTTGTTTAATTGCCATTTTTTAAAATTTCAACTTTGATACATGCAAGAGATCAAGTTCTGAAAAATACGTATTGAATTTTTTTTAAAGTCTACAACTAAATGCCATTGTCCCATAGTTAGTCCTATGGAACCGTAACCCAAATGAAAAAATTTTATTACTTCTCAAGTTTCTGGAGTTCACAGAAAAGCAGAGCTCTTGTAAAAGAAGAGAACAATTAAAGTTAGAATTTATTATTTTATGGAGAAATAGAACCATTGCAAGTTTATGTCTATCCTCAAGTGACATTAAATCTAATACTGAAAGCCTCATTTGTGGGTTAAATCCAAAATATGGTAAGTCAAGTTTCCAGATTAGGTATTTAGTGAAACGATTCTGAACTTTTTCCAGTCTGTCTCTATGACAAGCATAAATAGGACACCAAATTACACTATTGTACTCTCAAACACTCCGGACCAGTGATAAGTATAAAGTCTTTATAGCGTCATAGTCTGTAATAAAGCGAGTATTTGTTACAAATATTATTGACGTGATCATTGAAGTTGAGGTCTTTATCGAAGATAATCCCTATCGCTTAAACTATTGACAAACTGAAGAGCAACATCGTTAATGGAGTAATTACAAATAACAGGCTGCCGTATTCTATAAAATCTCATTACATTTCATTTCTTAACGTTAATTTTTAAAATAGTATAATCACAGTATGCACAAAAGTTATCCAGGTCATCCTGGATACAGTCAATATCATTGATGGATTGTACCGTTTTGAAGAACTTTAGATTGTCTGCATATAGAGAGATATCACAATATTGAAACAGATTTAAAATCATCGATAAAAAGTTAAAGCAGTATAGGCCCAATGTGCGAACCTTACGGAACTCCTGAAGTTACATGAATTGATTCTGACATACTACCAGCGATCTTTGCATTCTGCATTCTATCAGAAAGGTAGAATTCAATAAATTTCAAATATCTGCCCGTCACTACGAGGTTATTAAGTTTTAAAATCAATAGTTCATGACAAACTGTTATACTTTTTAGCATATTTGAATAAAAGCTTGTTTTAAAAAAGTTTTTTTTACTTTTAGGTTACCACTTCAAAAAGTACACCAAAATTCCAGATGGATTGGAGAAACGGAGTTATGATCACCATCTTATTTTTTTAACTCGCATTCGTATTCTCAGCAAGTCATTTCATTTGATACCCATTTTGAAGAAAACTTCGATCAAGTAACACAACCTGTAGTCTACTTCCTAAATTGTAGATAGTGACTCATCGGTTGTACGTTTCATAATTCATATAAAGCAGGTCAAAAAATAGAACAGAAATAAGCTAGGTGGCTTCAAATTAAGTTTTACTTTGCCACTTTCGTAAATCACCCTCTGCACTTTCAAATCCCGTAAAAACCAGAAAATGTACGATGAGTCACTATCTACAATTTAGGAACTAGACTATAGATGAGTAATTCTAAAAAAGTACTGATGGTAACATCTTTTCATAATAAAATCCCTCAAATCAGGACATTGTCTATGATTGGTAATAGCAAAATAACGGAAATGGCGAATATTGGTGACGTTATTTTTAACGGAAGTGATGCAGCATAGGGCTGATTGTCGTAGTATACATTTCATTATGATATTGCTATTGCAACCACGTTATGACGTGCCATATTAGTCTAAGATAGTGACAAATTTAGGTGCCCCATATTTGCATACAAGCCTTGAATAGGGTTGAAAAGTATACTGTTACAAAACAGGTTATTATGTAAACCTCAGAGACGTTAATAATAATAATGTGCTGCTATATTGATATGAATTGATAGTCCAAATATCATTTTAATAATTTATTCATCAGAAAAGTTCTCACTAAAATTATAAGAAACTTTTAGTGAACAAAAAACTTCAATGTGTCTTAACTAACCTGAATGCAGGTACAAAGTCTATTGAGAATAAACAGAGCGAAACCAAAAAGCTTTTAGTAAGAAGAATGTGTTGACAGACAATGAATGTTTAACAATTTTATTGTCTTGACAACATCAATTTCGCACCTTTCACCACATAGAGGAAAAAAATTAGTTTCTTTGCATTCATTTTGCTGCAATATCGATGTTGAGTAAAATGAAGGAAAATTTACGAGTGGCCCCTGTGGATAACATACCAAAAATTCGATTTTTCAGAACAAAAATAAAAGGAGTCTGTTGCTCATATTTTCACGCAAGCCGTGTACGCAGGTGCCTGAAGAGTCGAAATAAGGTCGTAATCTTATAAGAAAAAATCGAGATTTCGACAAATTTTTCCACCCAAGCCTTTGATATTCCGAAGCCAGTTTCTCTCAATGAATAATTTAGTGAACACGGCTTTCGTAAAACTATGAGCAACAGAATTCTTTTATTTTTGTTCTGAAAAATCGAATTTTTGATGTATTATTCCCATTCGAGGCTTGTGCGAAAATGGGGCACCTAAATCTGTCATTATCTGACGGTCTATATATACTAACTGTATCTTACTTGGTTAATAAATGTCTATTCTATATTGTAATGTCTAATTTTCATGTTATCACCTCATTAAAGACATCAAACTAAACCTATAAAGATAACGATGACGAACAAATACAATAGGCCTCAGTGGGTCTTGGTATTAAAAGCAGAAATAAATGAACGCCATATTATATCCCACTACAGAAACAACCAACAAAAGAAGGCCACATCATTTTTCTCAATGAAAACTTTATGAATCAGCTGATTTCAATCAATATTGCACCACGAGACAGTATGAGGTATAACACTCATCATTTCTTGGGGTTGTCAGTCTAAGCCGTAGACACAATGCATGTTTTATGTAATAAGTTTTAAGTTTTGTGATTTTGGATAGGAATTTTTGAAATAAAACAGGATACAAAACAGATCTGAGCAACAAAGGAATAATTCTACAAACAAGATTGTTTGTGGGGCGTGATCAGAATAATATTGGCAGTGATAGTTTGGTATAGAAAGAAAATATAAAATTATAAAAATTAAAATCATCAAACTTTCAATGTGTTTCAATCTCTACTGTACGGACCTGTCCAACTCATTCATTCATAGTTTATAAGTTTTGCATGAAGCAAATTCATCATGGCAAAACGAAATTAGATCACCAACTACGGCGAAAATTCCAAAGCTTAGTCAATCACTGCTACGTATCCATAACTGAATTCACAATTGTTTCGTCAACTTCGAAATAATCATGCAAATTATTATTCACACGCCGTAGGAGTATCTCATGATTACCTCCAGAAACAGAACACGCTTTAAATTATTCATGCTCAACATGAAACGTTGGAGCTATAGAAACAATCTTGCACATCTGTAGCAGATGTATTTTATACTGAAACAACTTATTCTGGAAGTTTTCATGACGACTCCTACATTGGCGTTGAAATGAACTTCCCGAGGGGTGGAGCTGAGCTCCAAAATCCGAGCAACGTGATATTCAGGATTCTCCAGTTGATATAGTGCATAATTTCATTTTCATTAAATCTTCTTTCATAATTCACTTTATCTAGTTTTAGGCCACCATCATTCTGCAAACCGATCGACATATTCGGTCTTAGCGAAGAAAAGATTTTCCGTATGTTAAATCAATATAGTGAGAAGTAAGTTTTGAAAAATTAAGTTAATAATACCGGTATTATATTTGATGTTTGATTAAAAAAAGTAAATATTGCCAATAAATTATCATTTATGCAGTGAACTCTGTAATCACCTAGCAAGAATCAATGCCAAATTTGAACCAAAAGAAATTTGGTAAATGATAAAATGCGATAGGAATTGTTGAAAAGAGTTGATGGTGACTGGGAAACCTCATGTACAGGGTTATCAGAATAAGATCAGCAAACTTCGTACACAGATACCTCACCTCATTTCGAAATGGAAAGTTTATATTTATAAATATTCTAAAATGCATGCCCTCTGAGATACTGGGGGTTGAAAGCTCGAAAAAATTTATATTTAATTTTCTTTCTTCAAAACTCCCGAAAGAAAAAAATTGAAACTTGTTTCACTAATGTAGGTTTATCAATGTGATAAGTTGAAGTTATTGTGTTTGATTTTAGTGAATCAGTGGCGTAGTTACGGTGGTGTATTTCCATATTTTCCTTCATATTATCTTCAGAGAAGTGAATTAACAAATGAGTGTTTTAAATTTTAAAAATAAAAATAAATGAATCAGTTAGTGTCCAATTTCCTTCCCAAGTCGGCGCTCCTGGTGAACCTAGCGACGTAGAAAACAAAATCGCATGGACGATGTCAGAAAAAAAATAAATAAGTTGAGTTGTCAAATTTTCACATTTTGTAATTTAGATTCATTAAAAGAAAAGAATTGCAACCAGCGCGTTCATTCTTCAACTACATTCATACATTGGTCCTTCAACCGGATTTTCAAATAAGAAGATTCAGGAGTTCGTGAAAATTTCGGAAACAACCCCGAAGTCACTAGCAAACAGTCAATAAGGTCGAAGTCCGTTTTCCAAACGTGGTTTGAGTTTCCAGTTTCGCAGCATCGAATTTCTACTCTACTGAATTAATTTGTGCTCTCCCAGGTAATTTTTCCTAATCCATGATCCCTTTTCCTCATTTCAAATAGCTTTTACTTGCACTTGCATATATATTTGATATATAAAGCAGAGTTTCTCTTTTCATCATAAAGATGACAGAAACCGAAATAAAAATTACTCTTGACAAGTTGCGAAAAAGGCGAGCATCTATAAAATCAAAGCTCACAATTTTCAAAAACTATATAAATAATCTCGAACATGATTTAGCTACTCCAGAGTTCATTTTTCTTGAAAACGAATTAAAAATGAGGTTTTCAAGGTCTGAACTTCTTTTGAATCAATTCGAGGAAATTCAAACTGAAATCGATTGTCAAGTCGATGATGTTCAAGATGAATTTGTACAAAGTGAACAATTTGAAAATGATTACTTTGGCATAATCGCAAAGGCCGAAACTCTTCTTTCCAAACATATGGCCAGTGTTGGGGAGTCTCCCAACGTAAACGAAAATCCACATGAAAATAGGTCTAACAATTCTCACTCAGTTATTTCAAATGAAGGTGAAAATAGTCATATATCATTGGGTATCAAATTACCAACTGTTCAATTGCCTAGATTTTCTGGTATCTATGAGAATTGGTTGGAATTTCATGATTCTTTTCAATCTATGATAATCAAAAATTTGTGCATCAGTTCAGTACAAAAATTTCATTACTTGAAATCGTCTGTCAGTGGCGTAGCTGAAAAGGTTATTCGTAGTATTCCGGTGTCTTCCGAGAATTTCTCGGTGGCATGGCAAATGCTTTGCGAGAGGTTCGCAAATCGTGAACTTCTTGTTTACAATCACACTAAATGCATATTCAATTTGCAAAATTACCAAACAGTCTTCTCTCAATATCAGACAGCTTGTTGAAGGTCTACAAAGTAACTTACGTTCTCTGCAATCGTTGAATCATCCTTTAGACCAATGGGATACCTTATTGATTTTTTTAATCGTTGAAAAGCTTGATTCGGAAACCACTCTTGAATGGGAGTCAAAGAAATCAACAGAAAAAACTCTTAGAGATCTTTTGAATTTCCTGAAAACAAAAGCTGACATTCTTGAAAAAATTGAGGCTAATCAGGTTCCTAGTGGCAATAAAGATCGCAATCGATTTGAGAAAAAATCTACGAAATCTTTGATAGCAAGCCAAGGTTCTTGTATTCTGTGCAAGTCTTCAGATCATAAATTGAGCAGTTGTCGTGATTTTCTCAATTTAACCATCACCGATAGAACAGAGCAAGCAAAAAAATTAAAGGTTTGTCTGAATTGCTTGCATTCTGGCCACGTGAATTCCAACTGTAAGTACGGTAAATGCAATAAGTGTGGCAAGAAGCACCACACACTTATTCATATAGAAACTACCAAAAATGTTCCGAATGTCTTTTGGAGTTCCAGTGAAGCAGACTCAAATAATGAAGTTTCGCATGCGCTTTCAAATAGCGCTGAAATAATATCGTTCTTTTATCCACAGTAATAGTTCAAGTTCTGGATAGTTCTGGTACGGAGCATGAATGCAGAGCTCTGTTGGATAGTGGCTCGCAATCAAATTTCATATCGTCCCATTTCGTCTCTAAATTAGGTCTTCCCAAAAGGCGAATTGACATTTCTGTGATAGGGATTGCTCAAACTTCCTCTAATATAAACTTCTATTGTGACGTGTACCTTAAGTCATTTCATTCTTCATTTTCGGCATCCCTAACTTGTTTAGTTGTCAATGCCATATGCAATCAGCTCCCAGGTTCTCCAATAGACATTTCTTCATTGCGCATTCCTGATAATATTCAGCTGTCAAATAAAAATTTCAATGTGACCTCGGATATAAACCTCCTGATAGGGGCCAGCCTCTTCTGTAACTTGCTCTGCGTGGGGCAGATCAATCTGGGCCCGCAAAAACCCATACTTCAAAAGACAAGGCTTGGGTGGATCATCTCAGGTCCTCTTCCCCAGGTACAGTCTTCTCAGAATGCCTTCTGTAACTTTTCGCACAATACTGTTTGTGATGAACTTTCACGATTCTGGGAAATATTAGAGTTTCCCTCTGCCCGATTCCATTCTAAGGAGGAGGAGCATTGTGAGGAGCACTTCAAATCTACCCATGAAAGAAATTCAGATGGTCGTTTCGTAGTTTCAGTGCCTTTCAAAGAGTCAATTGAAAGGCTAGGGGAATCGAGAACCAGAGACGAGAAGAGGTTTTATAGTCTAGAGCGTAAGTTTCAACACAATTCAACCCTGAAAAAAATGTATGTCGAATTTATGGAAGAATACGTTTCCATGGGTCACAAGATGATCATTATCAACCATTCAGCTATTACCTCCCTCATCTCGGAGTTTTGAAGAAGGACAGTGATACCACTAAACTTCGTGTTGTGTTTGACGGATCGTCTCCTTCTTCAACCGGTTTATCACTAAACGACATCCAAATGGTCGGGCCAGTCGTTCAAAGTGATCTTATGTCTATCGTTCTCGATTCAGGCAACATTCTCATGTAGTATCAGCGGATATTGCAAAGTTTTATCGCCAAATATTGGTACGTCCTTCTCAGAGACATTTGCAACAAATATTATGGCGGTCTGATCCATATCAGCCTTTGCAAACCTTTTCTTTGAACACGGTTACTTATGGTACTGCATCGGCTAGCTTCCTCGCTACCAGATGCTTGAATCAATTAGCGCAGGAATATTCTGAAAGTTTTCCTGAAGCTACCAACATAATAGCGAACGATTTTTATGTTGATGATCTCTTAACTGGATCTGACTCAATCTCGGAAACCATTCTTTATTGTAAGCAAATCATCCATATCCTATCCAAAGCTCATTTTCCACTGCGCAAATGGGTCTCTAACAACCCTTTGATATTGGACGCTATTCAGCAATCAGTTTCTTCCTTGGACATTGCCTATTCTCTTGGTTCAAACGATAACACAAAAACGCTTGGACTCCATTGGTATCCCAAGTTTGACTCTCTTAGATATGTTATCCCATCGGAAAATCTTCCGAAGACAATCACAAAGAGGTCAATCCTGTCGGGTATAGCTCGCATCTTCGACCCTTTAGGTCTTCTCAGTCCAGTTACAGTCCAAGCTAAAATGTTGTTACAACAACTTTGGCTGGAAAAATGAGAGTGGGATCAGTCAGTACCTTTACAGATTCATTCTAGTTGGCTAGCTTTTAGGGATCAACTCCCACAACTCAATGATGTTCAAATTTCTCGTAAAGTAAAACTAGACAACGCTGCTCATATTGAACTATACGGTTTTTGCGACTCTTCTGAACTAGCGTACGGATCCGCTATTTATATCCGTAGCTTAGATCAATCAGGTAACGTCCAAACCCATCTATTATGTGCAAAGTCAAAGGTTGCTCCACTTAAAAAAAATCAGCATTCCGCGTCTTGAGCTCTGCGCTGCGGTAATACTTAGTAGGCTAGCTACCAAAGTTTTCGAATCCCTCTCTCTTAAATTCAGTAAAATATTTTATTGGTCCGATTCTATGGTGGTTATTGGATGGCTTAAAATTTCTCCTCATCTTCTTAAAAAACTCGTGGCCAATAGAGTCTCGGAAATTCAATCCAGCACGGATATCTCTTGTTGGAACCACGTAAGTACGAAAGAAAATCCTGCCAATCTTATTTCTAGGGGTATCAATCCACAAAGTTAAAAATCATCTGATTTTTGGTGGCATGGTCCCAAATTTCTGAATGATTCCTTTCAAATTTGTTCCACTCAACTGCTTGAGTTCACCAATGAACTTCCAGAGATGAAACGAACTGAAATAACTTCCCCAAATTTGACAGCCCTCTCCAGTTTTCCTTTTGAACGATTTTCAACATTAAATCGTCTCAAACGCACCTGTGATTTTTTCACAATGCATCAGCTCGTTTCAAATCCTCGGAAAGAAATTCTGGTCCTCTTTCTATGCAAGAGTTGAATTCCTCACTTTGTTATCTTATCAAATCTTCTCAAGCTGAATAATTCCCAGTCGAACTTCATAACTTATCTAAAGGCAAAACACTTCCACGCAAGAGTAGACTGTTGTCCCTACATCCTTTCATTGATGAAACGGGTATTCTCAGGGTTGGTGGTAGACTAAGACATTCTCCATTTGAATTTGATAAGAAGCACCCTATAATCATTTCCGCAAACCATCATTTCTCAAAGTTATTATTTCATTATGAGCATCAAAGGCTTCTTCATGCTGGACCGCAGCAATTGCTTTACTCAATACGTGAAACATATTGGCCCATTCTTGGAAAAAATCTTGCAAAGAGAACTGTTCATGAGTGAATCGTGTGCTTCAAAGCCAAACCGATTGCTAAAAGTCCTCTTATGGGAGATCTTCCTGAAGCACGAGTTACTCCTTTTCTTCCTTTCATCAATACAGGAGTGGATTACGCAGGTCCGTTTACGTTGAGAGGCAAACCTGGCCGAGGTTTCAAAGCCTACAAGGGTTACGTTAGCCTTTTTATATGTTTATCAACGAAGGCGGTTCATATTGAACTAGTCAGCGACCTGACCAGTGATGCATTTATTTCCGCTTTTAAACGGTTTATTGCAAGACGAGGCAAGCCGCAAAGAATCTATTTCGATAACGGTACAAATTTTGTAGGTTCCAAAAACCGGTTACTGGAACTAGATAAATTTTTGAAAAATCACTGTGATGAAATAAAATCTTCTACATCTTGTCAAGAGATATCATGGCATTTCATTCCGGTGTACTCCCCACATTTTGGAGGCATTTGGGAGGCTGGCGTGAAGTCAATGAAAAGACATTTAAAACGTGTTCTATCAGAATCACTTCTCACATATGAGATCTTTCAAACTGTTTTAGTGCAAGTGAAGGCTATTTTAAACTCCCGTCCTTTAACTCCTTCAACCTCAGACCCTTCTGACCTTACCGCCCTAACTCCTTCCCACTTCCTAATTGGCCGCACGCTAACCTCTATTCCTGAGCATAACTTTATGGACATCAAGGTGAATCGATTGGATCAATTTGAGACACTCCAACAACTCCGTCAGCATCTTTGGAAAAGATGGTCTCTCGAATATATATCAGAGCTTCAAAGCCGACAGAAATGGAAAGAAAATAAGTCACAAATGAAAATTGGCGACCTGGTTCTTATCAAAGACTGCAACCTAAGTCCTTTACAATGGAAGCTTGCTAAAGTCACCAAGTTGTATCCTGATTCCGATAACATTCCACGAGTAGCTGCTTTACGTACGATTGATGGTGAAATTCGAAGAGCTATATCTAACTTGTGTCCTCTGCCTCTGTCCCGTGGGGCTGTTCCGCTGAAGATGAATTGAAAGGCCACCCTTTCAAGGTGGGGGGCATGTCCAATTTCCTTCCCAAGTCGGCGCCCATGATTGCTCCTGGTGAAGCTAGCGACGTGGAAAACAAAATCGCATTGACGATGTCAGAAAAAATAAATAAGTTGAGTTGTCAAATTTTCACATTTTGTAATTTAGATTCATTAAAAGAAAAGAATTGCAACCAGCGCGTTCATTCTTCAACTACATTCATACAGTTAGGCTCATCGATACTTGACGAAAAATTGAAAGTATGTTCTGAGGAAGCAATCAGGTAACGTCCAAACCCTTCTATTGTGTGCAAAGTCAAAGGTTGCTCCACTTAAAAAAATCAGCATTCCGCGTCTTGAGCTCTGCGCTGCGGTAATACTTAGTAGGCTAGCTACCAAAGTTTTCGAATCCCTCTCTCTTAAATTCAGTAAAATATTGTATTGGTCCGATTCTATGGTGGTTATTGGATGGCTTAAAATTTCTCCTCATCTTCTTAAAAAACTCGTGGCCAATAGAGTCTCGGAAATTCAATCCAGCACGGATATCTCTTGTTAGAACCACGTAAGTACGAAAGAAAATCCTGCCAATCTTATTTCTAGGGGTATCAATCCACAAAGTTAAAAATCATCTGATTTTTGGTGGCATGGTCCCAAATTTCTGAATGACTCCTTTCAAATTTGTTCCACTTAACTGCTTGAGTTCACCAATGAACTTCCAGAGATGAAACGAACTGAAATAACTTCCCTAAATTTGACAGCCCTCTCCAGTTTTCCTTTTGAACGATTTTCAACATTAAATCGTCTCAAACGCACCTGTGATTTTTTCACAATGCATCAGCTCGTTTCAAATCCTCGGAAAGAAATTCTGGTCCTCTTTCTATGCAAGAGTTGAATTCCTCACTTTGTTATCTTATCAAATCTTCTCAAGCTGAATAATTCCCAGTCGAACTTCATAACTTATCTAAAGGCAAAACACTTTCCTGCAAGAGTAGACTGTTGTCCCTACATCCTTTCATTGATGAAACGGGTATTCTCAGGGTTGGTGGTAGACTAAGACATTCTCCATTTGAATTTGATAAGAAGCACCCTATAATCATTTCCGCAAACCATCATTTCTCAAAGTTATTATTTCATTATGAGCATCAAAGGCTTCTTCATGCTGGACCGCAGCAATTGCTTTACTCAATACGTGAAACATATTGGCCCATTCTTGGAAAAAATCTTGCAAAGAGAACTGTTCATGAGTGAATCGTGTGCTTCAAAGCCAAACCGATTGCTAAAAGTCCTCTTATGGGAGATCTTCCTGAAGCACGAGTTACTCCTTTTCTTCCTTTCATCAATACAGGGGTGGATTACGCAGGTCCGTTTACGTTGAGAGACAAACCTGGCCGAGGTTTCAAAGCCTACAAGGGTTACGTTAGCCTTTTTATATGTTTATCAACGAAGGCGGTTCATATTGAACTAGTCAGCGACCAGGCCGGTGATGCATTTATTTCCGCTTTTAAACGGTTTATTGCAAGACGAGGCAAGCCGCAAAGAATCTATTCCGATAAAGGTACAAATTTTGTAGGTTCCAAAAACCGGTTACTGGAACTAGGTAAATATTTGAAAAATCACTGTGATGAAATAAAATCTTCTACATCTTGTCAAGAGATATCATGGCATTTCATTTCTGTGTACCCCCCACATTTCGGAGGCATTTGGGAGGCTGGCGTGAAGTCAATGAAAAGACATTTAAAACGTGTTCTATCAGAAGCACTTCTCACATATGAGAACTTTCAAACTGTTTTAGTGCAAGTGAAGGCTATTTTAAACTCCCGTCCTTTAACTCCTTCAACCTCAGACCCTTCTGACCTTACCGCCCTAACTCCTTCCCACTTCCTAATTGGCCGCACGCTAACCTCTATTCCTGAGCATAACTTTATGGACATCAAGGTGAATCGATTGGATCAATTTGAGACACTCCAACAACTCCGTCAGCATCTTTGGAAAAGATGGTCTCTCGAATATATATCAGAGCTTCAAAGCCGACAGAAATGGAAAGAAAATAAGTCACAAATGAAAATTGGCGACCTGGTTCTTATCAAAGACTGCAACCTAAGTCCTTTACAATGGAAGCTTGGTAAAGTCACCCAGTTGTATCCTGATTCCGATAACATTCCACGAGTAGCTGCTTTACGTACGGTTGATGGTGAAATTCGAAGAGCTATATCTAACTTGTGTCCTCTGCCTCTGTCCCGTGGGGCTGTTCTGCTGAAGATGAATTGAAAGGCCACCCTTTCAAGGTGGGGGGCATGTCCAATTTCCTTCCCAAGTCGGCGCCCATGATTGCTCCTGGTGAAGCTAGCGACGTGGAAAACAAAATCGCATTGACGATGTCAGAAAAAATAAATAAGTTGAGTTGTCAAATTTTCACATTTTGTAATTTAGATTCATTAAAAGAAAAGAATTGCAACCAGCGCGTTCATTCTTCAACTACATTCATACAGTTAGGCTCATCGATACTTGACGAAAAATTGAAAGTATGTTCTGAGGAAGCATCGGATGAAGATATCATTACCTGTATGCCATTTTTGTTTTGCTGAAATACAATTACTGAAATAAATAATAATCACACCTTTCACATTAAAGAATTGAAATTCAGCTGCATGGAAATTCACCATTCGAACGTGTCGATCTTGTGCCTTCCTGACATCTGCATAAGCATGCAAATGTATCTGCGCAGTTGAATCCGATTTTTCCTTATAACGTTTTTTAAGTAAGAATTTTGTCGCTTATTTTGAGTTCAATTGCTTATCATAAGTGATGAGTTGTTTGTTACAATGTTCTTTCACTAATACCTACTTCAAAAACTGTTAAATGTCATGTAATAGTGAAGATACTTTATTGCTTTTTTTTTCAACAGAAAATTTAATTTTTTATGGATCATCCAACTACACAGGAAATATTTCACCATTTCAATATATAAAACGAATAATAAAATAATCAAAACCCAAACAAGCTTGACGATATGCAAAATTGACAGATTTTTTGTAGGAACGGTGATTTTTTTCTTCACCACGGACGTTCACAACTTATACTTATGGAAGATTCAAAGGAACAGTAAGATATAACAATGCACTCAGTTGATTGATTCGATTTGAAAAAATGTTTGCCATAAAGTATTGTCAGTTGTAATATCATAAGAGAGAGAGTGAGAACAAAGTGAAAATAATTTGACAGATTTTCCGAAAACTTGTTGCCAGGCGATAGACACGAGAGCCCGAAGGGCTCGAGTGGCTATTGCCAAATGGCAACAAGTTTTAGAATAAATTTGGAGAATTATTTTCTACTTTATCGAACTCTCGTGTGGTATTCGATAGATTATTTTTTGATGCACCAATCATAGACCTATTCTCTAAACATATAACTTTTTTATTTCAAAAATTTACTTGAATTACTATAAACAGAATGAAGTTTAGAATTTGAAGTTCTCATTATATAATAGACAATTATTATGGATGTTTTGTCCTTGGCATGACGTAGAAATAAAACGTATATAAGTTTCAAATTGGTTTCAAAGTATCTTACAGATTCTATGCGGAACTCACTTTTGGTACTGGATATGAGTGAATTATTGTGTTTATCTTTCTGGAATTTATCCACACTAAAACGGAATATCGTCAGATTACTTGGAAAACTAATGTTAAATAGAGGAAACATCAATTGATAATAGTCAATAATATTGCACAACGAAATTTTGGATTCCACGACAAATCTTTCGACTTTTAAGAGATATTTAGATTATTTTGGAAAAATAACACAGTTTGTGTGGTGTTATTTTTCTAAAAAACATGGTCTTCCACTTCCAGTATGGAATATATTACGTTAGTATGATATTTGAATAGTTTATTGACATTCCGTAAAATTCAATCAACAATAATCACAATCACTACGCCTAATCACTAGGCGCCATCTCTGGAAGCGATTACAGTAGTAGACCACAATTTCATTTGTTTTGTCTTCATAAAAATCTGAACAAAATCTAATCAGTCGACTCACCATGGTGTTTAGGCATCCTAACGAGGACGTGTTATATTGGCATAATTATGAATATCATTTTTTTAGTGTCAAAATTACATACTTTATTGGAATAATTACTATGATTTCATTAAACAGTGAAGCAGTTGTGTGGTCAAGACGTTAAAATTTGTGCTCCGAAAATTATTCGAACAATAGCAGTATGAATTGATAGTTTTTCGTCTAAGTTAGTTCATACTGACAGAATAATCTGTCTGAAGTTACAGGTGTTATAAATCATAGTATAAAGTGTAACGCAAACCTAGTAATTTGCACTATAGCTTCCTCGGCTGAAAGCAGTACTCGTAAATATCAATATAAACAACTCAATAAATAAAAAGTGGCTATTTCTTACTACGCTTTTCAAGATGCCAGATGTATGTGGTACATGTTCCAATGCACTAAGCCGCTCAAATCCAGGTATATCGTGCGATGGAAAATGTTCAAATTTCTTCCTCCTGAAATGTGTGAAGTTACCTTCATCTTTTGGGGAAATTCAAGTTGTATCCGGTGTCAAATGGTTATCTAATATTTGTTAAGAAACCGTAAAAGAAAATTATGGAAACATGAATAAACTGCTCGATTTTATTAACAACATTCAATCGGATTTAAAATCAATGAAGAATGAATTTCATGAATCTCTGAATTTTCATGGTGCAAAAATCCAAGATTTTGGCACAAGAATGGATGACTTTCAAAAAGTCTGAACTCAGTTAAAGTTATGAAGCAAGACATTACGTATCTGAAAAATGAATATGCAGCTCTTCGCACTGAAATAGAGACACTGCAACAACAAGGTCGTAATAACAACCTGTAAATCTGTGGTGTACCTGAGACACCGAATGAAAACACGAAAAGTTTGATAACTAGCATTTTTTCCAAGATGGGTGTTACATTGTCCGATGTCGAGGAATGTCATCGAGTGAAATCATTTCCCAACCCTAATAATGACAATAGAAATCAAACAAAAAACATTTTTGTGAAATTTTCATCACATTTCTAGAAAAATCAAGTTGTGGAATCGTCAGGTGTACCACGAGGACACAGTCTCAAATTGAGTGATGTCGGTTTGCAGGGTGAAGGAGTGTTTTACATGAACGATCACTTGTCTCCTTACTTTAAAATGATCCACAAGAAATCTAGAGAATTTTGCCGCTCTAATCATTTCAAGTTCTGCTGGGTTAAAGAATCTAAAATATTTGTGAAAAATTATGAAGCTTCTTGTTCTCACCTTATAAATAACGAAAGTACCCTCAGGAATATTTCCATACCATAAAACCTCCATTTACGTTTCGTAGGCTATTGTTTGGGGATATATTTGATAAAGAATTCGAGCTAACCTCATGAAAGATGGGCGACACTACTTCACGGAAGATCATAAAACTAATAATGAATTATGATGAAAGGATTTTTCGATTCAATTGGGTCGAACTAGCCTTCGCTGATGATTGGCAATGACCATGAAACCGGTACGGAGGTGTTCTCCCAAGTGAATCGAAAAATAATTTCAGCTTTGATATTTGAAATGCATTGCAAAGTGGTTCTTGTAGAAAACTTTGCCAAGTATTAAACAGATATAATTCAATGGTCGTAGGGGGCAGTAGTTGTTTTCTGTTGAATACTTGCCGACGAACATACCTATTGTATAGTTTTTTTTGCGGAAGATTGGATTACGTAATCCACCACAATTCATTATTAATTCGAGCTGAGATTATTCTACCAGAATACAAGAGGTCTAAAAAGCAAAACCAAGGAATTTTACCAATCGGTATGTGATGCTGAGTACCAATTTGTATGCATAACAGAAAGGTGGTTAGATAGTGATGTTCTCAACTCCGAAATCTTCCCCTCAACATATACAGTACACAGAAGAGATCGTGATCCAGTTATAATTGGTAAATCGCATGGTGGTGGTGTTATGATCGGTGTAGATAGTAGTATTCAATCTCAAACTATGTCAAATTGGTGCAAGAATGGTAAAGTTGAGGACCTTCGAATATCTGTGGTTTTGGACGGGGGTAAGAAGCTTTTATTGTGTTGTACTTATGTCCCGCCTGACGCAAAAGTTCAAGACCTAGTTGAATGTTTTGATAAAGTCGAAGATATCCTCAATAGAAATCGACGCGATTCCATCATAATAACTGGGGACTTGACCTGACGCCTCTGACATGTATAGCTTCATCCCGTCTAATGCCACGGATTCCTTGAGTGAATATTTTATAAATTATTTCTCTTTGCTACAACTTAAACAATATAACAATATGAGTAATGTCAATGGTAGAATACTAGACTTGCTGATGTCCCCCAAAATTGACATGTTATTGACACATTGTAAATATCCGTTTGTTAAGGAGGACTCACATCACAAATCTTTGGAAGCCATACTTAAATTGTCAACTCAAAAATTATTATCAAACAATAACTATAAGAAATTGTTATTCAAAAAAGCTGACTACGATCGAATCAACACTTTCCTCGGCAACATCAATTGGAATAATATTCTTAATAAAACTGATATCGAGGTGGGCCGTTCAAAAGTTTTATAATGTTATGAATGATGTCGTAGAGGAGTTTGTTCCTTAAAAAATTATCACAAAAGGCTCATATCCTCATTGGTTTGTAAGGAGAACTGTCAGAATGATTCGTGCCAGAAATAAGGCTCACAATAAGTGGAAAAAGCATAGGAATGCAGAAGATTATCAACAATTCTCTACATTAAGGAAACATATTAAAACATGCATCAAACAAGATTTTGATAAATACGTTACTATTTCTGAAAATAATTTAAAGTCCAACTCTAAAGTTTTTTGGTAATTTCTGTCAAATAAAAGGAAATACAACTAATTTTCTCGATGCATACATTTCAATGATGGGCATGGTACCGATTGTCCCACTATCTGTAAAATATTTGGTGAGTATTTTGGAAGTGTATACGAATCCAACTCAACTCCATCCCTTCTGGAATTATCAAGCACATCCAACATTTCTGATATGAAACAAATCACTAAGGAGGAAATTCTCGCTTCAGTGTCACGGTTAGATAATAATAAGGGTTGTGGCCCTGATGGATTCCCTGCAGTATTTTTAAAATCATGTAAGGAATGCCTAGTTGAACCTCTCCACTTATTGTATAACAGATGTCTGCGTGAGGGTACACTCCCAAAAGTCTGGAAAATCGCTCAAGTAATACCGATACATAAATCTGGAGACATCAACAATGCTAGAAATTATAGGCCGATATCATTACTGAGTTTATTTGGTAAGATATTCAAATCCATAATTTCTATGAAAATATTTTTTTTTATTGTAAAACATTTCATCACCACTACTCAACACGGTTTTTACAAAAATCGCTCTGCACTAACATACCTGGTGTCATTTTTACAACATATTTATAGTAATATGGAGAAGGTGATCTCAATCTGTTCTGTGTACACCGATTTTTCAAAGGCTTTCAATAAAGTTCATCATCCTACCTTATTAATAAGGCTCAGAAATTTTGGTGTGCACGGTTACCTGTTGGGACTTCTTCTCACCTCATATGTTCAGGATAGATACCAGTACGTAGCACTCAATAATACAAATTCTTGCATGTTGACAGTTACCTTTGGGGTTCCGCAGGGTTCCCTTCTGGGACCCCTACTATTTGGTATTTACTTAAGTGACGTGGAGAAATGCTTCCAATACTCCAATATATCATTATATGCTGATGATATGAAAATTTTCCGTCCTATAAAATCTCTCACCGACTACAAAAAAACACAGGAGGACCTAGATCGCTTCTCAGATTACTGTAATATATATAAATCTTCACTAAATTCTAAGAAATGTAGTCAAATCATATTCATCCGTAGTCAGAATCCCCATATTTCTTCGCTCAAGATTAACAATGATAGCCTGTTCATCTCTGATGAGACAGTTGACTCAGCTGTAACTTTGGATGCCAATTTGACCTTTGACAGTCATAGTGAAAAAATTGTCAAGAAGTCTCTCAGAACCCTCGGTTTCATATGGAGAAATATTAGGGATTTTAAGAATTTCTCCTCTTTACTGATTATGTTCAACACTTTGATAAAGCCTATCCTTGAATACTGTAGTGCAGTTTGGAACCCATCATATCAAAGATACATAAAGGGATTGGAGTTTGTGCAAACGAAAATGATCAATATTATAAATTACAGATTCTGCAGATTACTTTTCATATGGCAGTAACCTCAATCTACAATCTCGTGAATTTATCTCTCAGACGTGACTTTAATGATATATATTTTATTTACAAAATATTTAATAATCTGAATGATTCCAATGAATGCACAACCATCTTTTCACTGAACTGTCCCTCATATAATCCATCATAGACAATTATTTTTTACTTCTTATTTTTCCACAAATTACTTTGGTGGTTCTCCAATGATTAGATGTACGGTAACTTTTAACACTATAATATTTGATGACTTGGACATTTTTAACCTCAGTGTAAACTGTTTCAAAAAAAAACTTTAATAGCATTTAACGACTTACATGATGCTTACCTAGTTGAGTTATGAATTTTGTTTTAGATTCATAAATAAATAAAGTTTTTTTTTTGCTAAGTGATTACACAATTGTAACCTTTATTATAATTGTGTGTTATCCTGTTATTGGGCTCGTCCTGTTGGGTAACTTTCGTAATTAAATAAATTAGAGTACGAGGATTTTAATGAAAAAATATCTAGGTATACTGACAAAAATATGAAAAATTTATTGAAAGCAACAAAATTTAACGATCGAAATTAATAACGATATTATTGCAAATTAATGTTGGACATAGGCGTCGAAACTATTCCTTTGTTCTAGTTGTTATTTGTAACTTTTCAGTTTCTTGTGCAGAGAAGACAATCGATGAAACTGGCTGCTTCGTACATTCGTTGTTTCTCATTTTTTCTCAGTTAATGCATGAAATTTAAGCGAAATTTCACTTTGGTGAAGAATTGACGTTATTGATAATTTTTTTAGATAGAAGTATATGTCATACTTGCTATCGTTAGAAAGCTTGTCTTTTTCACATTCAATATTGATAATATTAGTTGAACTCTCTCGATACATACAGGGAATGTAGCCAGTCGGATAGTCTGAGTAATGGGACAGTTTTCAACCAAACAGTGGCGTACGTAGGTATAACTTTTCGAAGTGCTTATTTTTCGGAGGAAAATGCTAGTTAATCTTCTATTAGAAAATTTTGTTCCAGAATAATTTGAGGGCCCTAACCTAATCCTGAATTATTCCTGAACAGGTGAGAAAAAAAATTAAATAGGTAATGTTCCTTATTAATAAGGTAAGGTTCAGTAATTATGATAATGGCAAATGTCTTTGTTCTAAGGTTGATAATGTTATTGTTAATTACCTATTTAGTCATTATGATTAGAAGCTATTTGGAAACAGTTAGCCCTGATTTAATGATGGTTAAAGTATATAATGATGTTTATCTTAATGTATCCTCACTTGATAAAGCTAATGTTTTAGCGAAACATGTCGTGATATTTTAAATGTGACAATTTAAAATAAAGTTGTGAAGATCAAATCGTTTCCTGGGTATTTTCTACAAATTAAATAGTTATTGTTAGACATAATTATTTTCTGTTTCAATGGATTACAAAATCACTACTTTTTGAATAAAAAAGACTCTTGTCGGACAACGTACGTAGAACGGCGATCTCATTTATTTATGAGTCCTGATAACGAATTTTTTATTTGAACCCGTGATCTGAGATAATAAATCATCTCAAATTGATTTGCCATTGAAGGATTTTTGGCAATTTGCTGATGATAAGTTCTTGTGGCATTAAAATCCAAACTACGAGGACTTCAATTAAATGGTGGAAGCAGAACTCCTAATGAAAGCCGAGTAAGTGAAATTTATCAAAGAAACAACTGTTAATGTGTGGTTTGATAAAAACATCCCTTATTGTCAACACTTTCGTGCACCAAACTGGTTCAATCAAATAGCCATATTGCTAGAATATTTATCTGACTACATTTCCCAACCGATTATGATTTTGAACAAATTAAATAATAGATGATAAGTGAGTTACAGGGGCGAACACAAAAATACGAACACACTGTACATATCGAGAGAGTTAAAATAATATCAGTACTTCTCAAATGGGTAAAACAAACTTTCAAAGAATACTTAACACGACTGTTAAATTAAAAAAAAAATTATGACGTCACTCCTCCACCAATAGCACATGATAATAATAATATTCCCTCATAAACACTCGTTGAGTGTACCCAAAGGCATAGCCTGTGCGGGTAGAGGACAGCTATTATTATTATTTGCCATGGCGCTCCGGGGCGACTTTTCAGCTGTAGGAAAACCTACAGCACCACCTCAGATGGTTGGTGTGCACTCCAAGCTAGCACTAGACGAGATTGGCATCTAGACAACTCAACATACACTTGCTTTTCAATAAGGCATGCGGTCGCTTATCAATCCGATATAAAGTAGTTGAGAAAAATTCTCGTACCTACATCGGACTCGAACCGGCTATCGCTATGCTGGAGTTTCGAACGGCCTGTGCCTTAGACCACCGACCACACAAACAAATATTTGAAGTCACAAAAATATGCGAAGTAAAACGACTACTAAATTTCAATATTGTTATCATATTAACTAAGAAAAATAGGCGGGTCCATATATTCGACTATACACTGTAAAAAATATTTCCATGAGATTGCATGATCCCTTATAGGTAATGCGTTGCCATGCACATTCATGTAAAATTACATACTTCTGTAATATAATGTGAAGTCATTACTTGACTTTTAATGTAAATGTCCAGTATATTCCATAAATTATCACTTGTATATTGATGTAAATTTCTCATTTATTCCAGATTCAATGGCAATTTCTACATGTTAGGTGTTTTCACCATTAAATTCAAGTACTCAGTGATTACATGCTTTAGAATGTATAACTGGATATGTATTCATATATTTGTGAGGAAAAATCCAGGTTTTGTAGTGAATTGAACTTGGTTGGACATGCATTTTTTACATACCTCAAATGTGAATTTCCATATATTCCCCGATGATTACTAGAATTTTCTTTTGATTTCAACTCTATTTACTGATGTAATTCAAATTATTGCATGTTTGTTTAGATGACTTCACCGTTTTTGTCAAGTAGTGTTAACTTCATTATATATTAGTGCAAAAGTATTCAAGTCTTTTTGGATAAAAATTTAGTTCTCGTTGTTAATTGTACTTTATCCAATATGTTTTCTAGCAGTTTAACATGGTATTAATTATCCACTAGCAGTTAGGGTGAAAACTTCAGAAGATAGAAAATCATACAAAAAATATCGATACTTTCAATGCTGAATTGATGATTTTCATAAAAAAAAAACTTTTGACGTTATTGCGGTTTTATGTTTTTACAATTTTCGCTTCACTTCATGTTATAATAGTTATTTATGCAACAAGTGCAAAAAGTGAGTGTTTATTCGACGTGAAATTGTCCGACGAGGCCGTTAGGCCGAGTTGGACAACACGTCGAGTGCAATAAACATTTTTTGCAAGAGTTGCATACAACATTTTTTCTACATTCATGCAAAAAGCAAAAAATTATTTATTTAGGTGCGGCACTAGGTGAAGGAAAATGAAATACGCAATTTAAATGAATAATTATTACTATCGATTTCATTACCATCATCTAGTTTTCCATTAATATTACTCGTTTTAAAAACTTTCAGTTCTGTAATTGTCAGAATTAAATTTTGACTGACGTTTATATAACCACAGTTGCATTATAAAAATCAAAATCACAGTAGCCATGAGCGCGTATGTTATCACGAGGTGTGGTTATAGTACAGACAGTTTGCTCTATGCAGGTAGACACGGTTTAGAACATAGCGGATCGGTTTTGATTATGGAGTTATTCTCGGGAAGGCATTGTTTGTTCAACTCTGACTGCTAACATTAATACAAAATAATATAAAATATATAGCTGTTTAAAACGTATGGCCAATCTCACAGAATATCTGCTAAATATGTAGTGGGTTTGAACGATTATGTTAATCATGATGACAGCACGTTGAAGTGGAATGACAGATGAGTGCAATAAAAACTTTATTGCACTAGTGCAATAAAGAGCTTCTTTTTCCACTGAATATAGTTCAATAAAGTTTTGCTTCTTGCATGAATGTAGAAAAAAGTTATTATTTACTAAAATACCCTGCATAGCGTATCTGAGCAATAATGGTGTACAGGCACATGAATTGAAAAAATCATTAGACAGCAGGTTTTCTGAATCTTTCTCCATCCCTCCACAGAAAACGCTGAGCACTGCGATCTTATGGTCTAATATTGATTTGATGGAACATATCCATGATATCTGCTGATAAGACCGTATTTCTTTCTCTGAATTTGAAAATGACCCCCAGTAGTGAATTCAGTAAGTCGGGTCCCTTCAAAAGTGAGTCGTTCAAACTGAATCCTCAAGTTACAGCAGCTGCATCAAATACGATCCGTATCGTTTATTAGGATTCGTTAGTGCATTTTCCTTGCTAGATTTTTCTTCAGACAATTTTTTTTAATATACTTTAGTCATATATTCAGATATTTCCTTTTTATACTCTTCAGAAAATCCTGGGTTTTTATCCATTTTCTTTTCTATGGAGAACAGTCGTTTTATAGCTGTTGCTTTGCTGTCGGGTAAACGAAAATCATATTTTTCCACAATTAACCAGATTTCCATCTATTCAAACTGATTCTTTCGGTGGTTCGATTCAAAATTTCTAGTGCTCGTCCAACTTCGGTGTACAGCAAATTTTCTTAATATTTTACTCCTAGACTCTCGATTTTGAAATAATTTTTGACTAGCTCATCTAAATCATTGTATTCATGTTGGACAAAAAGTAATTCTCTGTCTTCAAGTTCTGTATAATTTTTACAGATGTTTCCGTGTATGACCCAGCCTAATTTAGATTTTGATAGAATTGGGGCATTTTTACCACCTTCAAGAACCTCTCTTGGTACAATAAGATCAATATTGTCTTGGCCTATTAAAATTGAAGGTTTGGCAGCAACAAAATGATGAAATGTTGATTTGTTTCAAATGATTCCATTCTCTACTAAGTTTTTTAATGAATCGATGACAAGACTTGACAGCTTTTCTTGACTTTTTTATCTATTGACAACTTCTCAAAAACATATAAATTACATTCAGGAAATCTAAAGAAAACAAATATTTCGTAAAAACCGAAAACTACCTGTCTCTCCACACAGTTAAGGCAAATATTTGACAGAAAACAACTACTTTCCCCTACGGATATTGAATTATATCTGTCTAATCTAAAATTATAAAAATTAAAACCAAAAACATGAAACTTTCATTGTACTTCAGTCTTTCCTGTAAGGACCTGTCTAGATAATGTTTTCGATAACATCCTAGTTTGTAAGTTTCGCATGAAGCAAATTCATCATGGCAAAACGAAATAAGATCACAAACTCCGGCGAAAAATCCAAAGCTTAGTCAATCACGCTGAATAAATTTCAATATTTTTTTCATATCAACTGAGAAAAATAGTCGTGTCCATACATTCGACTATATGGGATTCAGTATTCTATTGAAGACTATCATGCACTAAAGCACAGCTTTGCCGATGATAGAAAGAGCATTCGTTTCGTCGGTAATGATCCGCTTACAAGCTCGCTCACTTCGTTGGAATGCCGCCGTAGGAAAGTTGGTAATTTGGCTCGTTTTATAGACATGTTCATGGAACCTATTCTGAAATATCATCAATTGTTCGACCATAAGCAGTCCCATTGAGACTGACCCGTCGAGCTAAGTCTTCACATTCTTTTGGATATATACATGCCGAACGTTTTTTCTCAGGGCTCTTTCTTCCAACGAATTGCAGAGCCATGAAATTTCCTTCCTCAATAGATGTTCCCTGAGGCATACACCCTGCGGAAATTCAAGAACAACACCAACTGTTACCTACCCTATCTCGTGTCTCTCGGTGACCTCTGAACATTACAGGATTTTTGTGGGAACCAGAACATGAAAAATGATTCGAAGCCAGTTTTTTCATCCACCTGATATTCACATAGTCCCCCAAAAAAGTTCCATTCTCCCCTTCACTGAATTGTTTATTAATTAAATCCATATCAAAAAAATGTGTAAACAATTGAAGGCATAAATTCAATTCCATTGTCAGTTGGAATAAACGGAAATTGGAATAGGCAAACAGCACCAACGCAATAACTGAATTGATTATTTACAAGGTTTTTCAAAATTTGCAAATCCCACATTACATATGCATGCTTATGCTGAAAGTACAATTGCAGATTTTTCAGTGAAGCACGTTGGATGAATAGTATAGTCATAATATAAATATAATATCGAATTTCTTTTTACTCATGATTTGAACCATGTAATTTGAACTATTTGAGCTTATGCATTATTCCAGGATATTATATTCATGATATTCATCAATATTTGTTTTCATCGTACAAATAGGAATTTTTACAAATAAATTGAGATTTATTTTGGTTTGGGACACATCTGAAAAAAATTATTGGGTTTTCTACTGGTTCTCACAAGAAGTAGAAACCTTTGAGGTCCAAAGAGCATATGACAATATGAATGAAATGCAATGATGACAATAATTTTATTGTGGAAAAGATGGAAAACATTCATTATTTCAGTTCAGAATAGTTTCTTTTTGAAGAGCATGTGATAACAAAAGTAAAATGCAATTATGACAATAATTTCATTGTGGAATATTTTCCTCATCTGTCAAAATTTATTCGCTGATAAACCCGCTTCGTTCCTTAATTTAATAAAAATAATTGCGTACGTTGTGGAATAAACGTTATTGGTTAATTGACATATTTGGGAAATAATCTGATCAAATATAACTCGACCGTCGTTTATCAAATCAAATAAATTTTGGAATTTTCATTCAAACATTTTTGTTTTAGAAAATTCATCTGGTTAAATTCGAAGATTTAGGTTCAAAGAATAAAACCCTCGAGCTAAAAAGCTCTCGGATTTTATTCAGAACATTAATCTCCGAATTCAACTCGATACATTTTCAATCAAAATCGTTTTCGTTGAAATTGAAAAATGTATTCGCTGATAAACGAGATCTTGTTATATAACCCTTGAAAAGATTCATTATTTTAGTTTACTTAATTTGTTTCTCCATATGTGTCATTTTTACCGCTCCTGTACCCAATCCTTCAAAGACGGTATGGAAACGCCGAAAAACTCGCTATTGAATATTGTTAATGACATTTTTCAAAAACCGATTTCCAAAGTATAGTTGAAAAGTTGACGTTTTTCGAGATATGTAATTTTGTTGTAGAATTTCTACTCCAGTGAGGCAAGGCAATATTGATAAAGCGGTCGATTTCCACAGCTTTTGTTGAATTTTGTCATATAGTGGAAAATAGTGTTCTTGACAATATTTACGAGTACAAATATTGTTACATTCTGAGTCATAATTTGCATGACAATGACATGCAGAGAACATCAGAATGTGACTAGGTTACGAGTAAACTTTGTTATTGCAAATGCCAAAAATAGCACCCCTGGCCTTCATGATTAAATTTTCATCCATTGTAGTTTACCAGGCTAATTTAGTTCAACCTCTAGCAAAATGTTGTATCCCTGAAAAATAGAATCCTTTCAAGTATTGCTTCCTGAATATTGAATTTTCAAGTAACATGTATTTTTAAAAAGGTTTTTATACGTCTTACCAATCTTCAATGATACTCAATTTTATTAGAAATCGTTTTGATTGAATTCACTTGAAGTTTTTTCATAGGTTTATGTCTTTTGATATAGATCAGTGAGCCATGATGAATATGAGTAAATCTGAATTCGTATCAGGAGTTCAAATTTGTTTCAGTTTTATATATTGTTAAATTTTCCCGTTTGGATGTTAGTTGAGGCGGAGTATAGGATTTGTGAAAGTAAGAAGTTGATTGAAATTGTTTCATCCGGAAGATGAACTTAATTTAAGCTGCCTTCATCGTTTCCTTATAATAGGTAGTAACTTTTGGGTAATATTAAATAACTTTTAATATTTCATACTCCTTATTAGAAAGGCATCCATGTTACTTCATTATATCCAAGGGTATTTGCATTGTTCACTTCTTTTCATTATCTCAACTTTTGTATAGCCTACATGAAGCTGTATATAGTAATAATAATATTATTGATGGAATATATTAATTTTTCACTCAAAAATATTGCGACAGTGAAATTGAAAAAATCACGAACGGAGTGAAATGCTAATTCAAAATTATCATAAATTCTCTAATTGAAATTTTGCTGACTTTTTGTTTGAAAATCCGTATACGAAATCATATTTACGCAACATTTTTTGATATCTTGCCAACTAATCTCACTTGTTGCTCCTTCATATTCCTCTTCATAGGTCACGTGACATTTATCAATATCGATCCATAATAGATGAAATTACACATAGATACATGCCACCATATGTGTTATCAGATGTTCTTATTTTTAGATGTATCATTCTTGTGATAAGGAGCAGTGATCTCAATGTCTAAAATGATCGGTTATGAAGAACTAAAATTTTAAATTTTTTATTTATCACACAGTTACAGTATAGTACAGTCTACTCAGTTTTGAGATGAGAATTGGTTGTAACAACATCAAATTTGGCAAGCTAGTAGTTGGAACCATGTCAAACAAGAAAAAAAACTGTTTACCAAAAATCAGGTGGTGGAACCCAAAAAAAATTGATTTGAAAAAAAAATGCATTTTTTTGTTGTCATCTTGGAAAATATTCAGTTTAAAAAAATATGGTTTGAATAGAGTTGGAGATCATTGAATTCTCTACAACAATGATCCCTAGTAATTTCCTATAAAATGAGCCCGTTGAGGCTTCTGTTAGACCGCCGCTGCAAGTTCCGGCGCCGGCGGTGCCAAACGTTCAATGTATCATAACTTCGCTAAACATGATCAAAAAATCACCTGAATAGTTGTTTTTACCACGTTACATAATCCAACAGCGTTTTTTACGGTGGACGCAAAATTCATAGATATTTCAGTTAATCCGGGATAATTTCACTGAAGCAGAAACCATTACCTTCTTTAGATACCATGCAATGATTCAAGAGTAGTGAGACAGGTCTCACTTACACACGCCAAAAAAAAACTGGGTTTTACTCCTGCCCTACTCCTGCCCCATTTTCAACTCCCTCATAATTCCGACATCTCAGCCAGTGAATACACAACCTGCATGAAAAATAAAGTAGTCGATTTCAAGCTGGAGGTTTGCACTTCATATTTTTGTTATTGAACTCACAAAAACAACTCCAAAATGTGTTATAATTTCAAAAAATTCAGAGTCTGTCCAATAACTCATTCTTTTTAAACGATAAATAATTTTATCGAACTACAGAATTTTCAGAAACCTCTGACCATCCGAAACGAAAGAAGATTAATTTATCTGTTCATTCCATATACACAACATCGTCCAGGATCATCGAACCATTATATCTAAGCCAACAATGTACACACTTTTGGAGCTGTTGTCAGTTCAGATCATGAGCTGCGAGCGTAGTTCAGAGTGCCGGTTTCCGACTTATTAAAGACATGTCAAACCCTACTATCATACAAAGGTTTTTGTTCTTGTTGTGAAAATTTTAGTTTATTATTGAAAAATTTCATAGTGAAAGATACTAATTAAGATTATAATAGATCCAACTGCGATTATTCGTCTGAAAGTGAGAAGTAATTTATAGTAAACCAGACAAGACGTCAAGATTCTTAGAGTGGATTGGAGATGTATTGAATCCTGTGGTTTCTATAAAATTATTAGTGTTTATCTTATACAAGAATTAGGGTGAAAATATTGAATTACTCTGGCAGAGAACAAGAGTGATGTCAAATGCATGTACCACAGCTGCCTCTCTCCCATAGAAGAGATATTCTATTTGGATTGGTTAAGTGGACATTTTTCCTAAAGGAATAGGAAAAACAAATAGTTCCAAACGCTGCTCTGGTAACATTCCCATCTCAGGAACTATAGGTTCACATCTCCTGATTTTACATACTTGGCAGTTATTGAAACACTTCTTCACGTTAGATCGAATTTTCAAGATCCAATATTTCAATCTCAAATTGTTCACAACAGTCTCAATTCCTATATAATCAGTAATGACATGGTAATGATGGATTAGTAGTTGAGTATATGTATGCTTGGGATCTAGAATCATTGAACACCTATAATCATAATCCATATTCAGTGATTCTCCTTCAGGAAACCTCCCTTTAAGACGAACTGTACTATCACTGTGCAGAAACGGATTTAGTTTATAGAGGCGATTATGTTTCGTTAATTTTTTTTCTGTTTTTAACAAATGTATCTCTTCTCCGAAACACTCGTATTGACTCTTCTTCATCCATAATATGGAGGCTTCGGTAATTTCTTGGATGTCGAAATGTGGTATACTTGGTCTTGCATTTTTATGTTTTCTCATTACGTTTCTGAAATGTAAAATCCACGCGGAGGCTCGGAGAATCCTGGACCATTTCAAGAACCGACTAATATCAGTTAATGCTGCAAATTCTTTGTGATGTTGCTGATCCATCGTGATCAAAATTATCGCCTCATTGTTGTTAAAACAAGATGGTTCACATGGCTAGAATTCTTTCGATTTTTTTGTGAACGATGGTCCTTGCAGCCAATCACTGCCTTCTTGGAAATTCACAGATTTGAATTCTTTGGTAGCCAAGTCTGCCACGTTCAGATCAGAAGGCACCCAGTGCCACGAAGAAATTTCGGTGTCTTCCAGTATTTCCCCAACTCTGCAAGCCACAAACATGGGGAATCGTCTGGACTCAGAACGAATCTGTTTTAGGACAACTAGAGAATCTGTCCATAAATTAACTTCTTCAACTTTATATTCTATTTCCGACAGTATTGTTTTAGCTAGTCTGCTTGCAAGTACAGCGGCTTGCAGTTCTAATTTTGGAATACTTTGTTTATTCAGGGGAGCGACTTTAAATTTTGAACTAACGAAGCTTGTATACTTTTGATTCAACACAACTCTCAAAAAAGTAGCCGAAGAATATGCTTTATCACTAGCATCGCAGAATAAATGCATTTCTACTCCAGTCTTCACTGATTTACTGATTTCTGGAAAGTAACACCTTTTGATTTCAATTGGAGAAGATTCCTGCAATGCATTCAACCAATTCCCCGCCATATTTGAAAAAGATCTTCAGGAAATTCGGCATCCCAGTCAACTTTGCTTCTCCATATGTTCTGCATCAGAATTCAGGCTTTTACCATAAGTGGAGCTAGAAAGCCTAGTGGATCGAAAACTGACATAATAGTTCTTAGTTTTTATTTAAGTACCTACTGTTTTGGAGCTGTGAGTAACTCAGTCTCAGTACGTAACAACATGACCAACCTGTTGCTTGGGACTTCACTTGTATTGCTTAATCACATACTCCAACTAGGCCAGTCTTTGGTTCAGTAGCTGTAGCTGGTTAAAATTGGAGACCCGCAAATATGACAATTTAGACCAGAGTTAACTTTTGAATCCTTTTGATGTTTTTATCCTCAAGCAACCAAATTCATCAGGAAAATAGGGAAAAGGATCAAAAAAGAAACGAATGCACCCAAGGCTACTTCTCCTTTGATTGAATTGATAGCGATCCAAAGAGGTTATGCTGCTTCTTTCACTGGAACTATTCCATAGTCCAAGGATTTCAAAGAGTTGAACATAAAGCCTCAAAATGAATTCACGAATACTTCAACAAACCATTGTTTCTTCATCCAACACGATAATCAGCAGTGAGCATTTGAATTCCTTATCCCTCAGTTTCAGTGATAAAATAAGCAAACTCAGAGAAGTTCTGAAAGTAGAACAGAGTAGAGGCGTTTGCACCCCAAACAATTTGAACATCACCAGCGTTGTGGAACTCGGGTACTCTCAAAACCCTTGGTCAGAATAGATTGACAAATCAAAGTAATACCTGCCTCATGAACGGTATTATCCAGTGCATTTCGAACACAAAATGTTTGTTGGAGCATTTGGATAAAGATGTTCACACGGCAGATATAAACACGATTACTTCAAGTATAGGGTGCTTTGAACGAATCTTTTGCGAAGGTGATCAAGGACCTCTGGTCGGAAAATTCAGCTAATCCATTAGTTGATATACATACACAGATAAAAAGGATATCTTCAATCAAATATATACAAACTCTTGAACAAAATACTCTCGTGAGAAGAATGATTATTTCTAATTGATGAATATGCTCTTATTTCAAACTTATTGAGCTGTTTGCTTCTTTACATAAATTCTCTTGGAATGAATTTTTGCAGCAAAACATTCTACCTCTTTAACCTAGCAACATTGACTCATCTGCAGAACATAATCCTCTTGACTCAAAAATATAATTCTTTGGCAAATATCTGGAGGAAGCACGTGATACAGTCAACAAATTAGCTTAAGCCATATAGTGGGTGCTCGCGAAACCCTGCGAACCCACGCTAAAGCGAGAACTGTTACCGCGGGACCTCCATCTTGTAATCTTATTCCGTTTGACTGACTGTTTGAGGGGTTGTGTTCGAAAATCAAAGTTGTTTTATTCGTCATAGTATTCAGTAGTTTTGTGTGCAGATATGCCACTGAGGAAGTGCAATATGGAAGTTGAATTATTCCTGCACAATTGGAATTCAGATCATTTATGGGCCAGTTGTGAAGGTGAGTTGAAAATATTTTCGTTTTCAATTGTTGTGTGTATAATGGCGAAAACCATTTTTTCTGTATTCAATCGCATTGTTGTGCATCGCTGCTAACGGTTTTCATTAAATATGTAGGTATGAAATTAATATTACAAAACTATTCCTACATATAGCCATTATATCTCAATTGTTTCATAGAGTGTTTTTAAGAAGTGATATGAACACATTAAAGTTTTCAGCAACGATTAGAAGGTACTTATTGTAGATTATATTAAACAAACAAACAAAATATTCATTATGGACTAACAAATGCTGTCGCTCGGAATCTTGCGTATGAATTTGCTACAATGGATAGAATTGAATGCCCAGAAAGTTGGAACAGGAACAAATGTGCAGGAAAAGAGTGGCTCTACAGTATGATGCGATTACATAATTTTTTTCAAAAGTCCACAGCAAACAAACTGGCAAGAACAATAAAAATTCGTTCTACGAAAATGTGGAATATTTGGAAGAAAAACATCAATTTGATCCGGATTTGGATGACGCAGCTTGCACCACTGTTCACAAGTCACATAAAGTTATAAGTTGGTCAAATAAAATCATATGAAGGAGGTACTCTCGTTATGTGAAAAGCCGTTACTTCTTTCTTGATATTTCCATTACAGATAATATATAATGAACAGATGCCCACCAGAAATTAAGGTTGTTGCATCACCTACAGGTCGGATTGTCATTTTGCCACCCATTAAAGGCTATCCAAAATAATTTGAAGCTTATAGTTATGGATAACTACGAAAGCCATCTCACCATTTCACTACGATCTCCCATTCAGAACACTATGTATCTACCAATGATTTGCCTCCAAATGATAGTTCACCTGGCCCATCAACCTTACAAAAAACGCTATAACTTCCCAAAGCAATACTTCGGAATGTATGTCCAAAAGAGAGAAGGTAGAGTAAATATGCACACCAGAAAATGACAAACTCATTGAAAGGCCTTGACAACCGGAAAAAATGAGTAAATAGAAATAGAAAGAGAAGCAATAAAATCTTTGAAATCAAAATTGTATATTAAAAGGCACTTCACTGAAGTTGAAGAATCGATGAAGAAACAAGGAATGGTAGCTTTGAAATCCAAAATGGATTTCAAACGGAAACTTATTGAAGAGGAAAAATATTTTTGGGGAGAATGTGAAGACAATATATCACGTTATTTCGATAGCTCTCTAGAACTGAGCACTGAAGAAACCATTGATGATTTTTCCGAGGTCAGGCCTAATTCCAAACTGAAAATTGAAGTATTTGTTTAAATTAAGATTTCTGGAAAAACAGACTTATGGATACTTAGTAAGTAAAGTGAATGAAACAATCAATGGGTGACGAATTGAATTCAGTGTTCATCAAAAACGTGTCCGGAATTCAAAAGTCTATACACACTGACGAAACTGAGTTTGTACATAAAAACTTTGCCCACACCAACTAAACCAACATCCTGACGCCGTGGAAATATAGTGACATTCTCACTGAATTTATTCAGTTCCTTCAGTCCAATTTATTGAAAATATTCTAATCTTGATCTAACTTCTAAGTAGTATCTACTAGTTTTTTTAGAAATATTTGTATCTTCAGAATAATTGTTTATTTCACGAATGAAGATTTGGTTTTCCTTTTTTTACTGTTATTACTGCTCTGAAAGCATGAGCGCAGTTAACCTACCCTCGGCTAGTCAACCTGTCTACTGAGGTTGACTGGGCCATGTAGTTCCTACATACTTTTCATCTTATAAAAACCGTCTTTAGGTTCATCTTATTATAGCAAGTGAGATTATGAGTTCAGATGAAACCGATTATTTAATAATGCCTTCATTCGATATACGTCATTGGATATAAAAACTTGAAAAAAGTTGAAATGACCTCGTTAACCTTTTACTACCGGACACGGAGAATCAACAAAAATATTTAAGATGAATCCGGATTAACATGAGAAGATGCCAAATTTCATCTTCTGAATGCAGGAATCAACAGAGATGTCGATAGATCAAGATCGTCGTGAATTGCCTAGTATAGCAAAAACACCGCAATTGTAGAAATGTAGCTTAACTTCTCGTTCAGTGTCTGTCCATCGGTAACATAATCCACGAACATCAAACACGTTCAGCGATCATTCTTTATTCCAGCTCTTCAATAGTTTCAATTTGGATTTGGAATACTCCATTAAAACGGTTTAATGAAAATGAATGGAGCAATAGAATCCCTTACCCGCTGTTTAATCTGATTGTGCGAAAAGACACAACGATGCTTTCTGAATTTTTCATTTCCAATTTATTGCAATTTGGCTGAACGACCCACTCAGGATATACCAAGAAAGAAAATTAAAAAATATGTATATCACTGTGTGGGATGGAGCTAATAAAATCGATAATATCGAGTACCTTCCCTCCGAATATTTCCAATTATGTGGGTCATAACATTTGATTTTGGCCCTTTTACTTGTCTGCATAAGTACAAAATATAAAATTATGGAGTCATTGATTTATGCATAGGAAATAATTAGAAGGAAAAACAGTGAAATATAGTTAAACTTATCAGAGTGGTGCAGCCGTTCTCAAACTTCTCGGGTTGCTCCATCACCAGTGCATTTTCAAGATGAAAAGGGCCCCAAGCTAATGTGTAATGACGGGTCTCGTGATACTTCCTTGATAATTTATATCCGTTGCGGGAGTGTGGATGATGGAATGAGTTTTATTTTTATTATTTACTCCCATTATCTCAGTCAGGTGAAACCATCGTCAGTTATTTCTTATGAATTGTTGAATGATGTTCATTTCTTGGTGTGAAATTTTCTTATCGAACCCCGCGTGCTTGAGTTAATTGCCGAAATTTTTTTTTTTTTAAATTCATGTTCTCGATAAATTTTCCGGCAATAATTCAAGCACTTGGGAGATTATAAGTGATTATTTCCCTCATCTGTCAGAATGTATGTACCCACGATAAATGTTGTTCAATTAATAGCACACAATATCAAGAGGTATAATTTTTGGGAATGATAATGATTTAGAAATATCACTCATATGTCTGACGAATAGGATTATAATCATGACCTCCTGCATTCCAAAATCTTGAGAACGGTGGTTTTTTCGGTATGCATCTGCAATGTTTTTGACAAAAAAAATTATAACTCCCAAGGGATTGGGAGATAGTAAAGGATATTGGAGGTGTGGATGGAGACCACTAAAATGCTTGAAAAAATGGATTGAAGTACATAGCATTTCATTTGAAAAAAAATGTAATTGACCCTGTAGATTTTCCTTGGTTCACCCTGTATATCCGACAATAATTTCTAGATATAGACACAGTTCTCTAGTTATATTTGGTTTTTGAATTATCGTCCTAACTATCTTAGAACTCAAGCAATCGGACTCTGACGCACTATTGCCCCACCCTGTATATCAAACTTGTTATATTCATCTATTCTGACAAATGATTGATTGAACCTGACAGATGACATGCAGCCACCTCTGCTTTCAATGGAATTGGCACTAATAACCTACTAAAAAAATTGGTACAGGTGAATCTTAAATTACTGTTCGATGAAAATAATTAGGAAGGTGTGTTTGGGAACTGACTGGTGCGGAAAGTATATGGCCATAGCCTGGAGTCGGAACAAGAAGTAGAAGGCTGGAGGAGAATCGCTGGCTTTTTGCCGAGAACCCTGATTACCTAGAGGCAGTGTAATATAGATACAGGGTGATTCAAGTAACTGATACATTTAAAGGTTTCTCCCATTTTCCAGGTTTCGTCGTGTTGCTGTTCACAACTATCGAATTTGCACTCAATGAGGATTATTAATAGTTTCTAGTCTTCGCTTTTGAATGGATTATAGAATTATTAGAATACCAGAATGAATGATACCATGAAAGAAAGAATTATGGAATTTAATTATTATATATTGAGAGACTTTGAAACGTAACAATTTGGAAGCCAATTTAGTTAAAACTTAGAATTTCAAATTCAAAATTTTGACTTATATCTTATTGGTCGGTCGGTGGCTCAGTGGCTAAGGTCTCTAGCAGTGGAACTTCTAGCTCTCATCAGACAGACGTTCGAGGCTCGGGTACTGAATCTTTTTTCTCAAGGGTCTCTTAAGGTGGCCACATGTCTTGTTGTGGATCAAGTGTGATGTGAGTTGCCTAGATGCCAATCCCGACGTCTGGTGCTAGCTTGAAGTGCGCACCGACCAACCGGGGTGGTGCTGTAGGTTTTCCGGGGTTTCCTACAGCTGAAAAGTGAATACACACCACCGACAATATCAGTAAGTCGCCCCGGAGCGCCACGGCAAATAATAATAATAGCCGTCCTCTACCTGCACAGGCTATGCCTTTGGGTACACTCTACGAGTATGAGAAAGTATTATTATTATTATTATTATATTATCTCGAAATTTTCAATTCAAAATCCCGACTTACATCTCGGAATTTTGAACTTTCGAGTTATAACTCAGGAATTCAAAGAAAAATTACTTTTTGGTGTCTCTTCCAAAGCTACGTAAAATTAATTGTAAAACCAACATAATAAAAGTTTTTATTGAACTATTCGATTATGAGCAATAACTATTTATCACCGTAATTATTCCTACAAATAGGTATTATTTTTTTTTTCTTATTCCCCCAGAAACATAATCTGCTGAATAGCTGAATAATTTCCATAGAAAACGAGAAAACTATGTGAATGTGTTCGAATAATGCAAGCTTGGATGATATATGGATATCTATTGACTCTGACGCAATCTACATCAGCGGTAATCGTCTATATACTGATACTCGTATTTAAGTGTTTGATGTTGCGTTCAACTCATACATATATGAGTTGGTGATTAAGTTATAAAATCCCCCAATCACAATAACAGAACTGTACGCAATTGAATGATTGAGCTCTAGATTAAGAGATTACCTTCGAATGTTTCAATAACAGAATAGGTACTCAATGTTTTTTTCAATAATGACACTTTTGATAACTACTAATATCTTCGCAATATGTTGGATACCAGGGTGAAGAGGGATCAAATTGAATGAGTCAAGCACCTATAAGGGGCGTAGGGGAAATGTAGCAATTTTTGTTAAATTCTTTTTTTTTTCATCCACATTGTTTCATATTTATGAAACATTTTCTTTTTTCGTGAGGAATTGGACTGGACTGGAAATAGTAAATCGCAAATCACACCATGAAAATATGATGACATGTTAGGCCGACGTTCGTTACGAGTCAGACTCGACGTTTCGCCAACACAAGTGATTGGCCTTTTCAAGAGACGTTTTTGTACTTGACTGCCACTCAAAATACTGTCGATTGCTTGACATTTGACATTCTTTGTTGCAATAAGTATCTGCGAGTTAGCATTCTTATCTCTGATTGGTCCATAGTGTTAGGTAACATTATCAAGTTGTTTCTAATTGGGCAAAAACTCCTGTGCAGCAGTCGACCACACCCAGAAAACAGGCCACCGGTTTGATTATTCAAATCCAAAAATTCTAGACAAAGTCAGCAATCAAAAAAACAGGTTATTCCTTGAGATGGTCCATATCAACAAAAATCCTAACACAGTTAACTACAAAACCGATACAGGACAACTTAGTAGTATATATTGTAATATTTTAAATTCCATTCAACGTTGTGTGTAGTTTGACAGTTGGTACCAATGGAATAACTATACTAATTAACACCATTGTATTTAAACGACCCCTTATTCAAACCATAGTAACACTTCCAGTCAGGTAAATTAAGCGATTAGTCTGCAGCGGAGAATAACAATTTTCCTCCCAAATGTTCCATAGTTTAGAACTAACTCAGTGAATTTTGTAAGTTATCATTTTATTTTTATGTAGTCCTTCAACAACTTATATTCCTATTTAATTGTAGATCTTCCTGAAGAAGTCAATAAAGGTTGACGAAATATTGAAGATTTAAATCGAATGAGTTTCATTGTTCAACAGACCGCTACCCGAGAATTCCTACCTAGTTAATAGAGTTCGGTCGAGAATACCAAATCTTTTGGCTTTATGTGATCAAAATGTAACGTATTTTAACAAAACTTTTATGACATCTTTCCAATTTTACCTGTTCTATATTGAAATTCATCTTGTACAATGTGCCCCCTTTTGTTGAATAACATCGCGTCAAACACCCTCAACTAAGATTATCCCTGATGATGGAAACGATTAATTAAATTTCCGAAAGCTTGGACAAACTTAAAAGAGTACTCTTTGATTTTGCTGAAGACCAAAAATCTGATCAATAATTCTAAACTACCAGCCGAAACCAAGAAAGCCACTATCCCTAGAGAGAAGTCATCACGCACCCCTCGTATCTACGGACTACCAAAAATACACAAGCCTGATATCCCACTCCGACCTATCGTCAGTGCCTTTGGATCACCAACCCAGAACCTCGCCAAGTATCTAGCGAGTACTCTTCAGCCACGAGCAGAAGAAGCTTCATCCTACGTGAAAAATTCATTCCACTTCTTAGACCTTCTCAAATCCTATAGAATCCAGAACACAGATATCCTAGTGAGCTTCGATGTTGTCTCCCTCTTCACAAATATTCCCCTAACGGACACGCTAGAAATCCTTAAAACGAAACACAGAATTCCAAAAGACACCCTGGACCTCATCAGTCACTGTATGAACAACACGTACTTCCTCTTCCAAGGAACTTACTACAAACAAGTGAAAGGTGCTCCCATGGGTTCCCCCCTTTCTCCAGTCCTTGCAAACCTTTTCATGGAAGACTTCGAAACCAGGGCTGTAGAAGCATTTGACCACAAGCCTACTTGCTGGTTCAGATACGTTGACGACATTTTCGTCATATGGCCTCATGGTTACGAAATCTTAAACACGTTCTTAGATCACCTAAACGATATCCATCCCAACATGAAATTTACAATGGAGACCGAAATGAACAACTCCCTAGCTTTCCTGGACGTTCTCATCACGAAATCCAATAACTCTTTCACCCACACAGTACACAGGAAACAGACCCACACCAACCGATACCTACACGCAAACTCTCATCACCATCCAGCACAAACAAAATCCGTATTGAACTCCCTGATATACAGATCAATTCAGCTTACCGACAACCAGAATAGACCACAAGAGCTGGACAAACTGAAATCAGCCTTACTTCAAAATGGTTACAACAATTCGCTAATCGACAAGTCTATCCGCCATCAACTGACCCGTCCTCCAAAAACAAATGATCCACTAGAGAGTATTCAGCCACACAAAGCTTTCCTACCATACATCAAAGGTGTGACAGACAAAATCAGTAATATCTTGAGAAAACACGAGATAAAAACAATATTCACGGCCAACAACCAAATATCCAAATTCCTCAGGTCTCCCAAGGACACAATACCAAACGATTCTCAAGGTATATATGAAATACCATGTTCAGACTGCCCGAGAAGTTATATTGGCCAGACTAACAGACGAGTAACTTCCAGAGTCTACGAACACGAACTTGCTGTGCGTCAGGCATCTTCCACTTCCGCACTTTATAAACATCGAGAAGACACAGGTCACAAAATAGACTTCAAAAACACAAAAACAATTTCCACCGAGAAAACTCTGCAAACCAGGATCATCCGAGAAGCCCTTGAGATAGAGAAGCGCCCCAATTGCCTCAACACTCGCGACGACGGACGTAGACTTCCCAATACCTGGAAGCCTCTCATTGCACGCATCAACTCATTTCCTACCAACCCAGTTCCCGCACACAGCTCACTTAGCGCCAACCAAGTTCCCGCACACAGCTCATCTAGCGCCAACTCTGTTCCCGCCCATAGTTCACCTCGCGCCAATACATTGCACACGGCCATTACAGCCACGTCCACTATAAATACAGTTCCTCAACCCACAATTCCTCAGTTCTCTCGAAGGAGTAGGCAGATTGAGACCTTAGAGAGAACCAGTGACGAGACATGGGGAGTAGGCAGATTGAGACCCCGACGTCAAGTCACAAAAACCTAACGTAATTATACCTGAGGAGTAGGCAGATTGAGATCTCATCGTAGAATTACGTTTCAACCATTTATTAATTTTCTTTCTTTTTCAGTTCTTGAAAATGGCTCCAAAATCGGAGCCGAAACGTCGAATTTCAACAAATTCTAGACGCGGTTCAACCCGAACTTTTAGTTCTTAGTATATATATATATATATATATATATATATATATATATATATATATATATATATATATATATATATATTCCAATATTTCGACAAGTTTTATTGTCATCATCAGGGAAAGCTACAAATCATGATCAAAATATAGTGAAAACAATTGAACAACATGGATTCTAAACCACTTACGTGTTGTTGAGATTGATTGCAATGGATGAAGTAAAAAGACGTGTACAGTTATTGAACATATTCAGAAACAGTTTGTGACATAAAGATAATCGTCACACATTAAAACATTATTTTGTTATGGATAAAAACTAATTATATTTGAATTTATGTAAAATGGATACCATACCGGTGTCCGTAACGGCCGGCGTGAAGAAGAGAAACAATTATATTATTTAAAATTAAGTTGACATGTGAAGTTAGTTTGGGTACGTTCCTGCATGGAACTGTACTAGAATGTAGAATTAGACAGATTGAACCTACTCAGAACTGGAAAAGTGTAACACGAGCTTGGAACAATAGATTAGACATTGTTTCATGATTATGACCCATGACAGTTGTAAATTTATCAGTTTATGATTCAAATAAATTTGGAGAAAAGAAATTTTGAAAAGTTACTGTTTTATATCTGTTTACGGTGGTCAGCCGTTATTTGAAATTTTTATTTATTAAAGAAGGATTTAGTTCAATTATAATATGGATTGAGAGTTAAGCTCTTTGAGATTGTATTTCTGTTTATCCAAGTGCAATAAAAATGAATATATTTCGCTTAAATGTTTTATATCTGTTTTTTTGTTTAAACATGAGGATGACTGTGATATGAAAGCCATCTCCAGAAAGATTCTTTTGTAATTGTTTGATTCTCTGGCTAAGATTTTTGCTGCCTTAAAGTTCATATTGTAGCCCTCACGATGTACATGGACACTTAGTGCACATCTCTCTGGGTGCAATCGACAGTCACTCTTATGTGAACAAATTCTGTCTTTTAACAACCTGTTAGTTTGACCTATATATTCATTCGAACAATTGGAGCAAGGAATACAATAGACAACATGTGATTGAAAAGTTACTGGAGTTTTGTCTTTAACACTCGTGAAGAGAGAGTTGACAGTTAAACTCGTTTTATTGGCAATTTTCATATTATTAAAAGATTTGAAGATTCTAGTAAGTTTTGGAGTTATATCCGTTATGTAAGGAAGAGATGCATAAAAAGTATTAATTGCAGAAATACAATGTCAGAGAGCTTAACTCTCAATCCATATTATAATTGAACTAAATCCTTCTTTAATAAATAAAAATTTTAAATAACGGCTGACCACCGTAAACAGGTATAAAACAGTAACTTTTCAAAATTTCTTTTCTCCAAATTTATTTGAATCATAAACTGATAAATTTACAACTGTCATGGGTCATAATCATGACATATATATATTTATAATGTAGTTATTTTGTGGAGTTGCAGCTGCTTTTCAATCAAACTCTTTTTTACTTTATTGTGAGAGCTTTCGAAATTATTTAATTTCTTCTTCAGTCACTCTAAAAGAATAGGTATAACTGCTAATGAACATATCAAATAAAGGTACTTACAGTATATGAGTATAAGATAAAATAACATTCAGAAAAATAAATGGTTTCAAGACAGAAACGTGAAAAGTCAATTTGAAGTTTATGAATGATGGATATAGGGTGAATTAGTATAAATTTTATTGTAAAAGGTCGATTCAAGTTATTGATGAAATAGATACCTACTCTATGATTTTTATTGTTGTTCAATTTTATTTCAATATCTAAAATATTAAAATTAAAATATTAGAATAAATTATAATTAAATTTTGAAAATCGGTCTTATTCATTGAATCTTTTTCATTCTTAATGTAAACCATTTCTAAGAAACATCTTTTGAATAAATTATTTTCTTTAGTTAGAATTGAAATATTTTTGAAATCAATGGAATGTCCTGTAACATTTACATGTTGTGATAAAGCGCAAGCATTGGTTCTCAAACGTATATCACTTTTGTGGGAAACAATCCTTGATTTCAAATTTCTTGATGTTTCACCAATATAGTTTTTTTCACATTCACGACAGTTAATTTTGTAGACAACTCCTGCTTGATCCAGTATAGGAGTTTTATCTTTCAATTTGGTAAATAATTTATTGACAGTTTTAACTGGTTTATTAGATAAGATAATATTAGTTTCTTCTTTCAGAACATTTTTAATTTTGGAAGTGAGTTCTTTTATATATGGAAAGGATCGAATTTTTTTAATGATGTTTGTTACAGGATTTTCGTTATTGGCGAAATCGGTATTGTTGCTAATTTGAATTGGAAAATTATTAGAGGAAAATATTAATTTATTGAGGAGTCGTTTAGGATTAGAATTGTCTGAAAGAAAATCGAATAATTTTTAAAATTTTTCATCTTCAATGTATATAATCAATGTAGCTTGAAGACCAGTACCTACTCCTTTTTTTATTAAACAATAATAGGGGGAACAATCTCTATAGGTATACAAAAGAGTGATGTTAGAGAGAAAGACGATGACGAGGTGAGCGATGTTACTCTTTGTGAGTGATTGACCCCCTCTTGTTGAATTTTCCATTAGAAAAGTAAAGACTTTCTTTACTTTCAACTTCACTAAGATTGGTTTCTTCACATTTTTCATATATTTTCTATCCCACTCTTAAATCTTAAAATAGAGATTTCAACATCGTTATTCGTTGAATTTTTCAACTGATTTCAGAACTTCAACATTATCATTTTCAATTCAAAACCCATTGTGCTTTGTAATTTTCTTCCAGATTTAATTGCAACTGAAGATGTGAATTTGCAGATTGCCGATACAAAATTTTTTCCGACTTGATGTCAGATCTAATCGTTTATATAGAGATGACTGCACCCCTATATCATTGACTCTACTATTGAACAACTCATTTTTGGGATTACTACCCACCTTTGTTTTAGAGAGTTTTTGTTATTTTCCCTAAAGTGTTATACTATTATAGAATATACAATATTCTTATGAAATTTTTGTATTTTTCCTCTCCCCCTGTTATATTATAAGTGATTATAGGCCTATATCCGCACAGGAGATATAGAGTGAATAAATAAAACTTACCTAAATCATTGGCTCCTCATGTATATGGGAAAGAACTATCAAAATGTAACTCAAATGATTTTTTTTATTTTATGTGGTTGTACACCATTAATGCTCAGATACGATATGCAGGGTATTTGGTAACTAATTCCCTTGTTAAAATGAAGTTAAGTGAAAATTATATAAACATATAACCGCAATAACGACAAAACATAATTTTTTTAGTGAAAATAATCAATTCAACGATAAGGGTATCGACATTTTTTCGAGACTGAAAAAAATACTCTACTTTTCAAACACCCCAACTGCTAATGGAAAAATAATATAATTAATACCATATTAAACTGGTAAAAATAACTTGAAGGGGTGTGTAAGAAAATATGTTGGATAAAGTTCAATTTACAACGAGAACTAAATTTTTATCCAAGAAAACTTGAATAATTTGCACTAACATATAGTGAACCATGTGCTTGGAAAAAATGGCTAAGACACCTAAACAAACTTGCAATATGTAAATAGAGTGGATATCACACGAAAATTCAATTGATCATCGAGGAATATATGGAAATTCACATTTGAGGTAAGCGAAAATGCATGTCCAACAAAGATCAATTCACTACAAAACCTAAATTTTTTCTCACAAATACATGAATACATATCCAGTTATACATACTAAAGCACGTAATGTCAATTGGCACTACTTGAATATAATGGCGAGAACACCTAAACAAACATGTACAAATCGCCATTGAATCAAGATACACCCTCATACAGTATATTTTCTTGTCATAATATGCGAGGATCGAACCCGCGTACTCTTCGTCAGAAGTCAATACGTCCCGCTGCTTTACGAACTGAGCTAAAGGAGCTACTTTCTGCGCCTGTGTGGAAAATATTTTGCACGCTTGTGATATAAGCCTCTTTCCGTGTAACTATACAGTGCGATATACGTTAGTTTCCCATGTGGTCGTAGGAAAATTAGATTTTTCGATGTCAGTCTGTCTCTTTTCAAACATGGAGTACTTAATTTTTGCCTCAAAATGCATGACTGTTCTGCAATTTGGTATATGAACCGTTTCCTCAGAATTGATGATTTTTAGTTGGCATAGTCCGTGGTTTATATTGTATAATAAAAATAATAATAATAATAATAATAATAATAATGATACTCCCTCATAAACACTCGTTGAGTGTACCCAAAGGCGTAGCCTGTGCGGGTAGAGGACGGCTATTATTATTATTTGTATGTACTAATATAATAAATATGTATTTTCTGTCGTCAATTAAAGTTAGAATTTTAGTTATGAATAAAAACCATTTAACTGATGGGTGTATCTCATTCGTCTTTCCTCAATTCAATAAATATATACAGGGTGTTCCTCAAAGATGTGCTAATATTCATGGGGGTGATTCTTTGACTCATTTTGAGAAAAAAACTTCCTATGGACGTATGTCCCAAAAGTCTCAACTTTTGAGATTCAATTTTGAAAAAAAATAAGTTTTTTTCAATAATAACTGAGATGATATCGAAGACGTCTTTACAGAATTTGGTACATGTCTTCTATGCATCAAGGTGCATTTTATAATATACGAAAATTTTTATTTTCTCTACCAGTGGCGTCCGTACGGGTTTTGCATTGAATATTTTTGCAGAAAAAATACTAAACCACTGCTTCCTCTTGAAATAAAAATTACTTTCAAGATCCTCATTCATTTTTGAGCAAATTTGATCTCATGGGTTTTCTTTGTCCAACGCATGAAATTCGCTTTTTTTTACTTTTTTCAGGATCAACTCCTCAACAATCTTATGAGGTGTGGAAACGTTTGTGCATCGACTGAAAGCATAGGTATGTTCAGATTCTACGTTAAATTCTGATATCATTTCACGTATAATTTTTGGAAATCATGTTTAGTTATTACCCATTTACCTAAAATGGATTTTGAAAGAACTTCATAACTGATACACCAATTCTATTAAATTTGTATCGTTCATTGAATTGGAGAAGAATCCTTCCGAATGAAAACCAAGCTTTTCCACTTCTACGATTGCAGGCGATTTGTCAGTCGATATATTTGTTCATGTAAGAGAGTGATATACCCTTTATTGTTTCATGATATATTGTGATCACGAGCGTTGATTAAGATAAATATATACAGCCATTAAGCAGTCAATAGGATCACAAATACAGTAATCTGTACTATATGAACAAACACGAACACATATTGTAAAAAGGTATGAAAACGAAAACATTGGTTCTATATAAACAAATAAAATACACGTCTTAATCTAGTACATCAGTGAAATATTCATCTATAGAGAGTAAAATGGTCTATACATATTTCACAGCTTGTCTGAAAATATTGAGTAGGTAATCGAATTTCTTTGACAGAATTTGGCAGATGGTTGTACATTTTGCATCCATTAATATATGAAGGAAATTTTGACTAAGATCTGAAACCTCATTGTTGAGAATTGAAATACGTTTCCAATGAGGTATCACCTGACCACCCATGCTATTTGAGAAAAAGTAGTGGTACTTGATGGACAGACTGCTTATAAAGAATCGATTGTTAATATCTTGGATGACTTGAGGATGAATGAGGATTTGAACGAGTATTAATATTTGACTTCACACATGTACCTGAATGGCACGTTTTTGTAATGTGATTATGTGTTTTGTTCGTGATCACTACAGCCTTTCCAGAATGCAATCCCGTATCTCAAGTGAGATTCGATGAGCGAGTATGATATACTATCTTTCCAGCTGAAAAATCTTACTTTTTTGCAAATATTTTCACTGCATAATATCAAGATATTTTCTTTCTCAAAGCTGTGGAGTGATCTTCAAACTCTACTTTTCCATCAATATGAATTCCTAAGATATTTTCTGAAGCTCTTATTCTTAATGGTATCTATATTGTAGTGAAAAAATGTAATATCACACTATGAAATTCCATATCAAATTTACAATGGAATGTATTTTTCACGTTAGAAAATCGAACTGAAATATTACAACGTAAAATTCCATTGTAAACTCGAATAGGATGTGAAAGTACACTGCATATTTCCAGTGCAAATTTTTGTTGTTGGGTAATAATATAATGTAAAGTTCCATTGTAAAATTATATCAGAATGTAAAAATACACCGAAAAAAGTGCACAGAGTTTTTCAGAGTAATTTTCCAAGGTGATATAACATGTGGAATGCAAAATTCCTCTCGAAGTAGGTCTCAAGAATGTGGTTAATATATGGGTAAATTGCATGGCACTGCACGTTTTCATCAAGTTTTGTTTTGATATTGGAGGCAGATATATTCTCCAAAACAATTTTTTTCAAATAAGTATTTGTTAGTTATTTTAAAATACAAGGTTATTGAAAAAACTTAATATTTTCAGACCGTAGATGGTTACAATATCCAAAAAACAAACAAGGAAAAATACACAGCCGATCGTCTATTATATTCAGAATAGCAGATAATCCAATGATGTTAAAACTCATATTCAAATCAGAAGGAGTAATCTACTGAAAAATATTTTTTTTGTCGCGTTAAATAGGCTGTAACTATTTTGTTTCATCACAATATAGGTTTTTGGTTGAGGAATAATGCTGGAAAATTTATTTCAGAAAAATAATGTTTTCACTACGCTCCGCATGAAACTCTATTGTATTTTTATTAATAACATACTGATTGGACACATTTATGAGTTATCATTTAAACTTTTTCTCCCTATTTCAGGGTGCCATCCGTTTACACGGATGGCTCAAAAACTGACGCGAAGTTATTACAAGCGGAAATCATTGCAATACACCATTGCGCTCAAGAGCTAATGAGGCATGACTTTTCAGAAAAACACCATTATCATTCATTCAGACCGCCAAGCTGCGATGAAAGCCACTTCAATGCAAGTTACGTCCAAACTTGTTCGGGACTGCATTGAAGCCCTAAAAGAGCTGGGCAGTGAGAACTGACTGACTAGCTTGGGTACCAGCATACACAGGTTATAGAGGCAATGGAGAGGCCGATTCACTAGCCCGTGAGGCCCTGAATGGTCCAAAATCGTTCTGCGGAATGGCAACAATACTGAATAATTCACCAGAAATGAGACAGGCCAAAGAGTTTATCAAACAACCGCAGCCACAGAATATCTACTAAGCCACTAGAAGGAATGCTATGCAGGTTCTGCCAGGAAAAAGAGGAAACATCAGTACACATACTATGCCACTGCGGGGGCTTGTCAAGGCTTAGATTTCTAACGCTAGGAGAAGATGAACCAAAAGTTCCCAGATATATGGGAGTTCTAAAACAAGTCGATTTCGAGGTCACACACAATAGATCTGAAAAGGTCGTGGTGTAGAGGTTTGCAGCACAAATCCCCCAAAACTAATCTTATCTAATCTAATCCCTATTTCAGCTAACACACTATTTTTTATTTAGAGGAAATTGGTTCCTCATTTCTGGGGAACAACAATTACAAAACAATCTACTTATAAACCATTATATTGAACAATATTGAAATTTTAGCCAATGTGGGTTTCGTTTAAATTAATCATAACCACTTTGCGTGAATATCCCTGTATGTATATACTTCCTCACCTGCCTATATATTGAGATGGTGAGTGATAGTATAACGTCAGATGATGGACTCTTTATTATCGTTCATTAAAATAACACATAATTGATATTTTCATCGAGTTTGTGTTCGATACTCCAATTAAGTCGGGTAATTTCGATCCAGGCTAACAAGCAATTCAGAATTGAGCTGATACTTACATATAATTTCCATTTTAGCTTCACTCTGAGCCGATGCGAAAGAGGGCGCTTCTGCTGATACTTCGCATCTGAATAAGCCGCTTGTTTTCCAACTCACAGGGTGAAGGACCACTCTCTTGCTATCCGATTTCGACATCTGCAATGATAATATCCTCATACAATAATTATAAGGCACTTATTTATATTGAGGGATGTTCTACAAGCTCTTCATCATGATTATAGAAAGTTTGTTCACAAAATATTATTGTTGTCGGGTATTCGTTGCTTCCAATCAGCTACTTTTCAATTTTTCTTGATTCATTTTAATCAGCATTCACTTTTTTTCCATTGTACCAGTGTGGCATAAAATAAGGAATAGGCAATTAAATGTAGAACCCTAAATGGTAAGTAGAGATGTTGATGTTCCTGTGAATGTGTAAATGATGTAACACCTCACGTATTTACGTTCAAACTGCGAAAATAATAAAATATTCACATTCCGGTTCGAAACTACGAAAGCGTCTAGGAGTCACACAAATAAAATAAAGATATTTCTCAGAAATTAATTGGATTTATTTCCAATATATTGGATTGATTTTCAATATATTGGATTTCTTTCCAATTGGATTTACTTTCAATGTACTGGATTTCTTTCCAATATACTGGATTGATTTTCAATATATTCGATTTTTTTTATTATTCGAGTTATTGTTAAAATTTTTGTTGAAATTGTTATGTCCGTCAACCGACTGCACCCTTACGAGCAACCCTCAGAAGTCAGAGACTTGTGCGAGCTAGGGAAGACGTAGCCCCTGCCTCTTAACGTGTGATTACATGCACAAGACCGGTGATCATGATGGGAATCGAACCCACGCCCTTGTGATTGAGAGACAAGCGCTCTACCATCACGGCCGGATGTAATGTCAACATTACGAGGATGGATTCCTTTTATAGTTATCTTTTCAAGAAGAAGAAAATCATTTCATAGCAAAAAAGTCATAATTTGGAAATATCACATTACAAAATTTTAAATAAGATAGGGACGCAAACTTTTAAAGTAGAATACCCCATACACAGAGTGAACCTACAGTATTCCCTTGGTCAATTGCTCCATTGTGAATCACTATTACAATTCCGTATATTCATTTGCCAAAGCTATACAAAGTCTATCATTGAAGCGTGGATAATTGGAGGTAATTTTTCAAAGAACATTGAACTACATCCATCGCATACCTCTGCAACGTTCCTCTAAGATTACTCAAACAGCCGAGCTACGGAAGTCCTGATCAGAAATGACACCCTATCAGACTAGTTTCGAGGTTTTTGCCTCTCATCAGTGATCAAAGTTTATCCTACAGGCGAAGCCAGGTCAGATATTTGAATACACTACTACAAGTTTTGTCGACAGCTCATAGTGAAAGAAAGCCTCTCTTCATTTTGCAGAGGAGAAAGAAAGCCTAAAAGCATTCATCCGAAAACAACTCTCTGAAATTTTTGGAAATTGGTGACTCATTTTTGAGATTATGTTAAGAGTTTCATATCTTTTTTATATTATATTGTTTTGAATTTTATTTAATTTTACTTATTTCTTTGTGGTTTAATGTTTTTATCGCACTAGTATTTAATCAAACCACAATCCAAATCACCTATTCATTCATATCGAGTAAAGTGTGCCTGAATTTGATCTCGTAGTTATTAAAAAAGGATGAAGATGAAACTTTTGTCAAATTTCCACAAAAATTTTATTTAATACGACCGCGGTTTCGGCTTTTACACCATAAATTACATAATATAATTATATACACTAACGTAATTATTTTTGTATACCGGGTTACATAAGAAGCGAACTCCTCGAGTTGAGACTGCCTGATTGAGAGCAATGAAAAGGCATATGCACAAAAGAAATTACTCTTTATGCATTCGACATAGAGTGTGCATTCGATAATACCTCAGATGCCTCCATAACCAGATCACAAGAGAAAACGAATATCATTGCCTCATTGATCAGATGGATACAACCAATGCTGGAAAGCAGAATCATGGTAGCGACCATGGACGGAGATACAGTCAGGACGACAGCAGAAAAAGGGGAAGTTTTGCCTTTACTGTGGTCGCTGGTTGTCGACGACCTGTTAGTAAAGCTACAAGAATCACGAATCAAGGTTACGCCGTTGACCTAGTCGTCACCATTATATATGATAGATATGACAGAGTAATCTCCGGCCATATGCAAGTTGCCCAAAACACAATCAGAAGCTGGTGCGCAAAGGAAAAACTCAATGTAAATCCTAGCAAAACGGTACTGGTCCCATTCACCAGAAGGCGAAAATATCTACTTGAAACTCTGACCCACTAAACATGAAACATAACAAAAATATTTTCCAGATATAACTTTTGTGCAATTTTGTGATATTGGCAAACTAACATTACATTAATGTCATCTTGACGTTTCCAACGCAGTGTTTTCAACTATATGTTTATGTAACATCAAAGTAATGTAACCAATAATATTCATTAGATAATACATATAATGTTGATTATATGTTGCCCAGATATGTCTTAGACAGAGTAGTTATGTTATTTGTTCGATATTTTTCTCTAACCTTCTCAAAACATTACTGACATGTGTACAGGGAGCCTTGAAATTAATATTGTCTTAAAGGTTTCTTAAATGTAATTTTTGGGTAATTACCACGTCATGACGTCCTTCATATGACATTTCAACATAACCTAAAACCTAACCTCCTAATCATATAACAACATATATCATAAATGTCGACAAAAATTCAAAACCTACGTAACTTAAAAAAATTATATCCACGTTCAAACAATATTACCCAGTAAATATGAAATAAATATATCACTGACGCCATCGTTCATTTTATCCTAATAGGTAGTCATGGCGGTCATGGTAGGAGTTTTGAGTTCATATAATTAAAATATAAATCAAACTACTTAAAAGTGATTGGAATCAATAGGATTGCAAAACTCATAATTTTCATGGTAAGATTATGATTTTCCACTACTCCATCCACTAATTGTTATTTTATCATTTAGGTTGTGTAGTGAATGTAGTGATATCTACTATTGATTAGAGAATATCTACACATGATGCTATAAATAGTAGAAAAGCTATCAGTTGTGGTTCCTGCTAATCAGATATTGGACAGTATGGAAATGGTTGCTGACATCTGGAGCTGTGTCAAATTATTTTGAACCGATTAATCAAGGAATTTTTGGAACTGAAATCAATGAATTTAGCTTGCTAAAACAACAATATTGGAGCTGCTTAAGTGAACTCAAAATTATATATTTTATACAGAGTGTTCTGATCTTTCTTAATTTCATTAATCTATGATAATATTAACGTTTCTTGAGATTGTAGAGAAATCACTTTGAATTGTTTAACACAAATTATCAATACACTAACTGCATTTTCTCTTTCTTTTCAGTGTCCTTTCACATTCCTCTATCAGTTTTGATGTACAAACTGGTACTTATTGAATGATCAGATTACATAAACTCAAATAGCAGTTGTTGTTTCTGAACTAATCGAAGATGAGCCCTTCTGGACTGGGCAAAGAAAAAAATCCAAAAGTTTTGAATTGATAATTATGGACATACTTAAACGTAAGTAATTATTTTTCTTTTACCTCTAGGGGCAACACAGAATTATTAATAATTATTGGATGGTCGTTTCCTCATATCATAAAGATTAATATGAGTTTTCAGTGACTGTAATGACTATATTTTCAGAATATGTAAAAGATGTTTGAAGTTCAATCACAGACGAAGAGTTTGACTCATAGTGATGGATTGGATAATATTAGCAGAGCAGAAACTAAAAAGAAAGGAGAAGTGACCGAGACAACAACCATATAATTGTTGATTCAGTGATATCTGTTTTTATTTTTCAAAAGAAATAGGTTTTCATTCAATATCATTCTTCTAATAACACTTAACTTTGGTAGATCTATCAATAAACTTTTCATCTGATTCAGGTGGTGAGTCATATTATTAGGTACTTTGGTCTGTTCACAGTGATTCAAGATTATATTTTTTATACTGCTAATTTTAATTTAATTGTTAATGATGTAACTGTCTTGTTTTATAATGCTTTATCCATGAGATTTTAATCATTGACAATAAAGTTTTTTGATTGGTATGTTTTACATCATTACCCCCTTATATACATATTTTATTTCTTAGTATACAGGGTGGAGCTTATACTCATTGTTTACCAATTTTTCTACACTTAAAGTTGTATTTCTGGAATTTCAATCGCCACTCTTTGGTAGATGAATAACTTTGTTGCTATTGTTGTTATTCATCTACTGAAAAGTGACTACTGAAATCCCAGAAATATACCTATAAATATAGAAAAAAAGTTTTGGTAAACCATGAGTATATGCTCCACCTTGATGTTACAATGTTACATTTTACAAATGTTGCATAGATGTTTTGGGTAACATTATATATATATATATATATATATATATATATATATATATATATATATATATATAATGAAGTCACATTAAAGTTACGCAAAATATGATACATTTATGTAATGTTAAGTAATTAACATTACATTGTAATATTTAAAAGAGGCACAAAGGCATATGGACGCAACGTATCTGTAACATCAAGCATATCTCTGAATAACATCACCAAGTCACAATGTGATATAACAGTTATGTTTAAGTTATGTTTTTATGTTTACTGGAGAATGGGACTCAGCCAACATTTTCCAAAGAAGTAAAATACCTAGGCAACATAATCGACCAAGAACTGATATGGAACACCCAAATCAGCCACATTCTTTCTAGGGGGGTGAGACATGGGGTCTGAAACCAAAAATTATTTATTGGTCATGCCAAACCATCATTAAACCTATAGTATCCTACGTTTCACCGGTATGATGGCCGAAAATACAACTAATTTCAGCTGAATTGTGCAGCGGCTAGCTTGCCTGTTCACCACATGAGCAATATACAGTGAGCACCGCACCATATTTGTTCAAAAAAATATTGTTTTTACTGTTAACCAGCTGTTATCCCCCTACTTCATCCAGATATGCACGAACTTCTGTCTGTTGACGATTCCATTTTGAAAAAAGTTGACTCGTCGAAAAACAATATATTTTTTTTAAACGATAGATCCCGCCGGCACCTGGCTTCCATCATTTCGCAAAACTCAGTTCTGCGATCTCGATCGTCTTCGTTGAGTTCATGTACCAATTGTACTTTATAAGGGTGGTACTTTTCATTTTCAAAAACATACAATATTGAACTTTGACTTATGCCATAATCACAAGTTGTCGGGTAGGTTTATGTGGATTCTCCTCGATGTCTACCAAAATATGCTATTTCTTTCCATCGTCAATCTGGTTTCGAAATATCGTTGACAGTCCCAAATTCAGGAAATTTTGTTTCTATTCTACTACGGTAGCTTGAGAAATGTTATAATCAGGATATTTATTATCGAACATTTTTCACTTACATTCTTCTGGGTTCTAGTTTTGTCCCCACATCCCAGTATTATTAACACTTCTATTCTTTGACGTTCAGTCAAATGAGACATTGCTACAACTTTCAGCTTATTGGCTGAAAATAACACTGAACAAAAAACACAACCAACAACTGCAAAACTATTTCTATTCAACAAGTTCACAGAGAACAATTTTTTACTGAACTGTCACGGCTGACAAAAGACGGTTGGTAAATAAATTAAAACAATTGAAGGTGCATGGCATCATACAGCGGATCCAATGGAATACCTACGTGATGCCTTTCAACATTTTGAAAAATGTTTTTTTTATGTCGTATGAACGAAATTAAAACATGAAGATATAGCTGTATAGAAAATTGAATACCCTTCAAAATGAGGTATCACTTGACCCTATTGCATTTAAAGAAATTGGGGGGGGGGCGGCTGTCACGTTGAGGGAGGTGAAGGAGGGGGAATTTTTTTATGTTACAGAGTGTCTTTTCAAATACATTAATAGAAGTGTTTCAAGGTTTTTCTGGAAAATGACTAATAATTTTATTTACAATTTTTTTTTAAACCTGCAAAATGAATTTATCCGTTACATATAGTGCTCACTGTATAAGTGCCCTACTACAGCTCCAGTGGTAATGCTAAACCTTCCGCCATTGCAACTATGTGTGCAGTAAATAGTGCCTTCAAACTGTTCTAGACAAAAAACTCAACAGCAGGAAATCTGATCGGACATCTAAAGATTTTGGAACATATCTGCCTAGAGGCCATGTCTAAACCGACCGATATCATGCCGATCTGATACGATTTCGAAGTGCAGTTTGAAGTGGTCATAAACATCCACCAGATTCACACAGAGAACAGTCCTCAATTGGCAACGGATGCCTCAGTGTGGTACACAGATGGACGAAGGGGTTGGAGTAGGCGTTACAGGGTCAAATTTCAGCCTCTCAAAACCCCTTGGTAGGACCTTAACCATATCTTTCAAGCAGAAGTACAAGCTATAAAGATTTGTGCCCAGGAATGCCTTGAATGCCCGAAGAGCGAAAATCTATATAGCCAAGCAGCAGTGAAAGCTCTGAAGTCACACACTTGTGAGTCTAAGCTGACTTGAGATTGTACAACAAAAACCTGAGACAACTGTCCACAAACAATCCCTGATGTGGGTGCCATGTCACAGGGGCATCAAAGGCAATGACTTCCGGTGTATTAGGGAATTTATGTAGTACGAAGACAGTAATATTTGAAGATGGTGTAAAAGCCGAAACCGCGGTTGTATTGAATGAAGTTTTGTCTTCATCCTATATTCAACGATCATTAAGTAAACGAGCCCGTAGTTATTAGCCAAGGAAAATATTTTGCATTTAACAATAATCATTCAAAATTGATGAAGTTATTTGAAATGGTTCACAGTCAGCCTGTTTGTTTCTGATTTTCCAGCACCTATATCAATAACATCGATAGTTATTCATAAAATTATTGTAGTAGGAAAAGTAGGGTACAAGTGTGAAAGTGATTTTCCATACTCGTTGGAATTGTGCACTCGGCATGCCCCTGGTGCCATTCGTGTAAAACTGTCACTTTCCGCACTCGTTATGTAATATACTAGTTCGCAAAGTTTATTTTTAGGCAGCTTCGATATTTTATGCACTATAATGCTGAAAAGTATTACTACACTCAGTAGGAATAGGGTGTAAAATGTTGGTTTACGCAAGCACTGTCGTAGAAAAACTTTTATTCTCATTCTACTATTTTTATTGGTAATAGAATTATATTTGCTAACACTTGCTCATGAAGAAATTCGTTTGATATTCTTCCTACTTACCTTTGGTTTTTATTAACTCCTCTGATCATCACAATGATTCGTTTTCGATGGAACCAGAAACTAAACAATAATTGATTTCGGTTTCATCATAATATAATTATTGTAAATATCTGGAATTCGATGGGGTGTACAAGTGAAGTCATTCAGAATGAGTGGATTAATTTCCGGATTATTACACGAGGCAGTGTACACCTAATTATTGGTGATATTTTACACGAGGCAGTGCCACGTCTAATTATTGGTGAAGTTTCATTAACGTCAGTCAAATCTACATTATAATTCAAATGCTCGAACATAAAACCCTTACGTATTCGTTTAATTTCCCGTGATGAAATTGAATTTTGAGAAATCAATCAAACATTGTCGAATGTGGATCACAGTTAGTCAACAAATATAAGCACTGATGGTTCATCTTGTTTGATTCGTTTAGATGTTCAACTGTATAGTATGTATGTTATCAAACGTAGACTATTTTGAGACATTCGAATGGTAAATGCCATAATCAAGTAGTTGAAATGAATTTAATTGCAAAAGTTCTAGTAAACATAGCGCAGTATCTCAGAATTCCAGAACCATGCAAGTATACAGGCCATTGCTTCAGGCAAACTTCAATCACTATTTTAGTAAATGGAGGAGGCGATTCACGCAATTGAAAAAACATGGAGGATCGAAGAGTACTAACATAGCAGAAGGTTATTCAGATGAAAATCTTACTGACAAAATTTCTTCATGTGGAAAAATTAACCACTAATAATCGTGGAAGCAAGCTCAGAAAAATCTCACCACCAGAATCTTTATCTGAAATTATCATAAAAAATTGTGAAAATTGCATATTTTCCTCCAATATTGTAAATGAAAGAATTATAGTTTTTAGATATTGGTAATAATTGTATTTAAAAAACATTACCATGTTATTATGTTATTATTTTATAATCTCATTTGTTTTATTAATAAATCTGTCTGAATTTAAGATCTAAATGTACATACTTATTGATTATTATAATAAAACAAGCTGGTATCATCAAATAGTTTTTTATATTCAACTACTTAACCTACACTGTGCATGTTCCATTGAACGTTTAATAGTGTTAAATTACAAGTTAGCAACTTTAGTTATACAAAAACAAAAATATATGTTCGGAAAGTCTAGTACATCGTTCTGAAGAAGTTTTCTTCCACTAAAAGTAGTATAAATGTACCTTTTTACAAGTTATTGAACTCTACATCATATACATAACGATAAATTGAGCGATAAATAAAGCAAATTACAAACTTTAGTTATAAAAAGCAATTAGAAAATAGTTATTATGATTAAAAACTTTAATTTTCTAAACTTTTCATTATACTAAACATAATATAAATGTATATTTGGTAACAAATTCACATTATCATTGATTTTGATGAAAATTATATTTGCGAAAGTTTTTCATAGATGCACCGGACATTACGTATTTATCTTTGAAGGTATTTTTGGTTCTAGTAGATGATAATTATGCGATTTGCTCTTACATGATATCAAAGATGAAGGAAGCGTATTACTTTCCGACCGTCTAAGACAGTGAAAGCTCTATGTTTTACTGTAGCCGACAGTGAAGTAATTAGTTATGTGAGCAGTAGTAGTTTTAGGTTATCCAACGACAAGTATTGTGGAAATCAGCAGCTGTGGTGATTGGTTACGTTGAAGAGAGCATTATCCATCTGAAGAATATTTAAAGTTCAAGGTTAGGAGTTCAACCTCATTGATTTCCGTGAATGTTAACATTATTGTTTCAAATATTATTCCCTTTCATCAAAAAAAATCGAAATATCTCAAACAACTCTAATTGTACTTTCCATTTTCATTCATAAAATCGAAATTGTTGAATAATGTTGAAATGAAAGTTTTGTATTTGTTAGTTATATTTTATATAACGACAGATAGTTATCGTGTCAGATAAATAAACAAAAATTTGTCACTTCACATTTCTCGAGTTGATGTTACCATAGTAACATTAAAAAACGCGCATTTTTTTATTTCCATTTAAACACGCCGAGGAGTGCTTCAAATATGTTAAATAGAGCACCAATAAAAAATACAATAAAACACGAACTAATCAAGAATATATCTCCATTCATAGCACCCAGTAAACTTCAGAATAATTGCTCAATTCTTCATATTCAGGGCCATTTTCTTAACGACTGTCTCTACATTTTACTCAATGTTTTACATTATATATTTTAATATTCAACATTGAGCTGTAATGGAAGTGAATGAAATCGCGTAACAATCATTTCAAATCAATCTTTAAACTGCCACAGAGGGTGAATAAATCCACAACATTAGAATAATGGACTGTAATTTTTGTTTTGTTATGCGTATGCAAATAACAATCCACATGGAATCATTGAATTTCAGTTCAATACGAATGTGCTAGGTTTCGAATACATGAAAAAGTCGTATGTAAACAGCCACATTGCGTGTAACTCAGAATCAGGTCAAGCAAATAATGTCTGTAATTCATAAACGTCGTTGTATGAACCTCCCATTTGAAGTCACTACCCAACAAGAACACAGTCATGACGATATTTTATGAAAAGTGCTTGTCTACATGTATACAAGAAGAAGAAATAGTATAAATTATGAATGAATCTCTAATTCTGTGAAACTATTCAAATCTAAAAGAAATTTACATGAAGACTTTTCGGGATATAAGGCCGAAGTTGATTGCGAGTTTTACTCGACGTTTTGCCAACACGAGTGGTTGGCATTCTCAAAAGAGATTTTCTGTAGTATTTGACATAGCTACTCAATTCACTGTCGATTGATTGACATTTCGCAATATGTATCGGTGAGTTTTTTTATTACATTATTCAACAGATACAAGATCCAATTACATAATAGGAGTATACAATAAAGTATTTAACATAATTTTTACATATCAATATTAAATGGTAAAAACAGGACAGTCCAGTTTTTTTAAAGAGGCCACACTGCAGCAAAATATGTCAATGGTTTCATCTTATCATATGTGGAGCACATTTTATATACAGGTGCGTATTCTTACCTTAAAGTTAGTGTGACAAAGCGGGAGATAGAAATTAATATTTCTTCGAGATGTAAGCCTAGGAATATGAAAGTTTAACATGTCCAAAATATGGGTACAGTCCAAAGTTTTATGAATAAGATTATAAAGGAATGTAACATGTGACCTGTTCCGTCGAGATTCAAGTGAATCCACTGAAAATCTAGACAGAAGTTACTCATGCGGAAACCCTACTGTCGGGTAGTTGCCATCAAGTTTAAAACATGCATACTTCAAAAATTTTCGTTGAATATTTTATAGATTAGATATATATATCTGACTATTTCACTCATCTTAAAATTCTCACATAATCTGACCAATCACAAACCAAAGACAACTCGTGTTATCGCGATAACACCAGCTGTCTTTCAATTCTGATTGGAGGATCAGCTGTGGTATTTTCAACGACGTAACCATGGCAACACAAAGTTTGGCAGTTCTATCAAAATTAATTGTACCTGATTGTGTCAAAATGAGTCGCTTCGGTGCAAATTCAAATGAAATTATGAAACGAAACATTATAATATTGACGATTGTAATAATTTGTTTATGACTGTTATACATTGTTCGTATTTATATTAATGAAGAAACTTTATTCGTGAAATAGTCTAATAAAATTCAACTCGTGATTGAATTTATCTCATGAGTCTGTCTTTTATTTCTGAACTCAACTGAATTATTTTAAGAAAACACCACTCGTCCTGCGGACTCGTGGTGTTTTCACGAAGCAATTCAGATTAGTTCAGAAATAAATGGACAGACTTATCGCGAAAATTTAACCACTCGTGGTATTACTCCTGATAATGTGAAGCCCAAACTATTGACGCATACTCTGAGTTTGATCTAACATATGAGAGATATAGTTGTAAAAACGTTTTTTCATTTCTTCCAAAATCTTTAGTCACTCTGATGATGAATCCTAATGATCTATATGTTTTTTTGACAACTTGCTGTATATGATTTCTAAAAGAAAGTTTTTTCATCAAATGTTACTCCTAGATCTTGGAGGGTTTCGGGGCGGTTCAATACAACATTTTCCAGTTCATAATTGTGAAGGATTGGATTTAGCTTAACAGTGAAGGACATAACATGACATCTGGAGACATTAAGGAATAAGTTATTCTCGATGCACCAGGCATTGACTCGATCAAGATTTTCTTGGAGAAGAGTACAGTCCTCTCTGGTGATAATTTTATGGTATACCTTAAGATCATCGGCGTACAGTAAGTGACAATATCATTAATGAAAATTATGAAAAATAAGGGGCCTAGATTAGACTCCTGGGGTACACCTGAAGTTAGAAGGATTTCAACAGATCTGTGACCATGGAAATTAACATACTGCTTTCTCTCATGAGGGTAAGAATGGAATAAAGATGTGAGACTTGTAGTTAGTCCAAAATTCGATAGTTCGTGAAGAAGGATTCCATGGTCCAGCGGTATGATTTTTGATTATTTCCATAGTAAAGGAAAAGTATTAGTTGAGAGGCATAAGTTGAACAATGTTCGAAGCCGGACTACGAAGGCAGCTGCACAGTATCGTAGCACAAAACATAGGATATTGTCAGGTCCACTAGTTAATTTGGATTTTAATTTTCTCAATGCGACTAACACTTGCTCTTCAATCACTTCAGTTATTGCCAAAGAAGGAATACTATCAAATAGATCAGAGTGAGTGATTTCTGTAGGAGCTGAATACGATTGCTGAAAATTGGCCAAAAGCATTACAGATGTCTTGCAACTCAGATGGTGAAGTAGCATTTTTTTTTTAATTCATATAGTTTTATAATGCAGGGGAATTTGAAGTGATATTTTCTTCTACAAAAGTAATGTGATCTCGATGAAGTTTCACAATGTTAGACTTAATATTTCTCCTCAATCTTTTGAATTCTTCGAGATCTCTTAAATAACCGGATTTTCTAAACCCTTTTCAAAATTTATGTTTACTACGTATATCTCTGATTAGGGCTGCTTTATACTAAGGTGAATATATTCGAGTAGTTCTGATCTTTTTTGGGACATCCTGTTCTATAATAGAGTTCATTCTGTCCTAAAAAGCACTGCAAGCATTATTTGTGTCTACGTATTGATCCAAGAAAGACCAGTCGCATTCAAGGAAGTCCTTATAAAGCTCTGGAAAGTTAGCTTTTCTGAAATTGCAGAAAATACTGATAGGAGGATTGTATTGATTGAAGAGCTATCATGTGCTTTTTCAACAACACAAGAGCAATTTTACAATACAAGGTCAAGAATCCTGTTGTTCGCATTTCTAATATTATTCAATTGTTCAAATTCCAAGAAAGAGCAGAAGTTTTGAATAGCAAGTGTAGTGGGAGTGACTATTTCATTCCATCCAAGCAATTGGAAATGTTGAAATCTCCTATAATCAAAACTTCAGAATGAAACAAGTATTCCAAAAAAATATCATTATAAATTTCAGTAGAGATATTTGGCGGAATACAGATGACAAATACATATATGAATTGCTGAAAATTAAATATTTTCTCACCAACAATGTCAAAGTGTAGCAATTCTATAAATGCGCGTTCATCCAAATTGAGGTTGACTGCGTTGAGCTGATAATTTACTGCCAACATAACTCCCCCACCCCGAATAAGGATCAACGCTTGAAAATTACTGTCTGATCTGAATATATTGAAAGTGCTCTTCGAGATTTCATTGTCCAGAACATTAGAACCCATCCAAGTCTCAGTAAATGCTACCAGATCATAGCAGCAAGTATTTAGGTTATCGTAAAGTACATGTAGTTTAGTATTCAGTACTCTCACATTTTGATAGTAAATGGAGATTTCGTTATCGTTGCTAGAGATTGTAGGCTCATTTGTCAGAAAAATAGATTCTTCATGAGGCGATCTGTAAGATTTTAGTTGCTTCTGACAGTTTATGCCCGAATCTAATTTAAATTTATTCAACACATTTGAGTACGATTGGCAATTTTTATTGTCCCACGCCCCATGATCTACCGGAATGTTAGATTTTTTTATTTTCATTGAGTTTGACACATTTGATGCGTTCTTCTCATGCCCTCCTCCACAGTTTAGATATGATACATTACATCTAAAACATCGCGATATTTCGATAGCGTCGTAGATCTTGCAAAGGTCTAGACTGACTAACAAGTGACCGTTATTGAGTACATCAGAATGAGTTGACGAATCCAGCTGAAGAGTGACCTGATAAATATTTGCATTAGATTTTATTGGACCAAATTTGATTATTTTACAGTTAGAATCAGAGCATATAATATCATCATTTTGGTCAGTATGAGTTTCAAAAGGGTATCATCATCTAAATTTTGTGATATTCCAACAATACGAATACGGGGATGTGAACCTCTTGAACCTTTCAAAAAATTGTTGTTTATCTTGCTAATGCTAAAGTTGGAATCCTGCATATTTAAATTATGCATGATGTCAGATTTAGTTTGACTATTTTCTTGAGTTACCTACCTACTTTCGGTTTTACAACAATTGCTGTGTGTGAGCTATTGCTAAGTACAGATGAGTAAGATGTTTTTACGTTTGGTTTTGAGGTAACTTTCAGAATTGAGAGATTATCCTCAGTTATTATCGGTATAAACAGTTGAAAGATTATCCTCTGCCTTTTTCAAGATATCGGATTTCATATCGGAAAGAGGTCCTTCAGCTCATCAATAAATTGACTCACCTAGTTTTGAAAGAAGTCACGGAGTCTTAATTCATCAAAAAGATCAGTGAACTTCTCACAGTTCTTACACTTCCAAAAAACGCCAGGTGTCTTTTTCATCTGAGCCAGCAATTCAGTAGTTATTTCCACACACTTGGAATGGAATTTATTCTCTCAAAAACCACTACAAGAAATAGGGTTTTTTCTAGTCATTTCTGCAGAACACACACCACACGACATTTTATATGCAGAAAGCTGTTGTTGTAGTTTATGCAGCTGTACGACGTCCCTTGAATAACTTTTTTTATCACTGTATGGGCTGTTTTCTAAGGAAGATTTTGATATAACTTTGAAGAAGATTTTTTTTTTAATTCACCTTTCAAAAACACTTTCGAATGGGGAGCCGATTCAATGATTTCATTCTCTTTACCTCAATAGTGGATATTAACATATGTGATGTGAAACATCGACTAAAAAGTAGAGAAAGTGATTGAGAAAATGTAGAAATGAGCAATTATTCTGAACTGAAAAATGAGAAATAAAATTTTCTATATTTTTGTACCACTTGTATAGAGAAATTAACAGAAATGAGAAAATTCTAATTTAACCAGCTGCAAAAGGAAATTCAACCGTTCTCTTGAACGAAGAAGCCTGTTCGAATAAAATAAATAATTTGTCAGGACCTATGATAAGGTAAGGTCGGGTAAGTCTAAATTTGGGGCAAGTGTGAGTTTTCCCTCTACCTCTATCGCTAAACCGGGCGACAGCCCAATACCATCTATCGAGGAATAGCCTATAATTATAATAAATCCATTACCATCATATATAATACAAATGAGATCTTGTGAAATCAAAATATTGTAATGATTTCGAGACCGGCCCTGATCTAATTAATTATGCACCCTCGTTCAACTACAACTGCATATCTGCTGGCGTACCGATCGCCGAGAACAAGCTGGAATAAATCGATTGTTCGATACTATTCGAAGAGCCATCTAGATGAAATGTTCTATACTCCTGAATATTCGAGAGCCGTGAATGGAAACTGCTTGGGAGTATATAAGCGGGACAGTCAGAATTCAGAGTGAGTTACAGTTCCAGAGTTCGCTGATAGATAGCCACAGTAGAAATAAATTGAAATAGTTATTGAAGTCAATGTTTTAGTGAATAATTGTTGTAAATAGTGTTATAAATAAATTAGGAAAATTAGTTAGTGCAGTTTTACTACAACATTTTCCTTAATATGATAACCTACAATTCATCACTCCGAACGAGTACAACGAGTTTATTTCAAGCTGTGAGTTTATTGTTGAAATCTGAGGTAAGAATCCATTTTTATATTCATTTCTTCTACCTAAACAATGAATCTGACTACAAATTGCCGTTTTTTCTTGAAATCGTTTTTTTATATGATGTAATTGTGGATACAGTACATCTTTCATTGAAATAAGGTCGGTTATGTAATTTGAGTTATTGGCTATGCTCTTTATTGGGTCATCAAATTGTTTCAAGTCGATTGGTTTAAGAAATGTATGTTTTTGGGTAGTGATTCTCGCTTTTCCAAGAGAGAAAGGAAGGATGGGGTTGGGTATTTCTATCATGGTTATCTGTTGTCCATTAGTGGTAAGGATCCCGAGAAGTAGAAGGAACAGCGTTGTCATCTGGAAAAATTCGTTTCTGAGATTGTTTTCTTTGAGGTTTCAGTTTACTCTTATGATATTTAGAATTTTTCGTTTTTACTTTGATGCCACAATCCTTGATAGGTTGGATTTGCTTATAAAGTGGCGATAATTTATTTCGGGGCGATTCTTTCAGAAACACGTTTTCATTGATTTTTATCGCTGGTGGATCATCTCTTTTGGAATTAACTTCAGTAAGGTTCTTAGATTTTTCATTATTTTCTTTGCTTATTTCGTTTATTATTTTTTGATTTCTCGCGTGTTTTTCAATGTAGTCAGAAGTTATTTTCGAAAATGTTATATCAAACGGAATTTGGTGTTCAATGTTTCCTTTAATAATTTGAAAAGGGGTGAATTTGGTCGCGGAGTGGATGGTGTTGTTATATCCTAATATAGCGTATATCATTTGTGTAGTTATTAGTCTATCAGGATGTTCGAGTTTCAGGGTTCTGATTTCTTCAATGAGCGTAGAATGTAGGCGTTCTACAGGACTGTTGTTATTGGCATTTTTGGGAGTTATGTAATGTAGAGTTATTTTGTGCAAGTTACAGAAATCTTGAATTAGACTATTTTTGAACTCTGTTCCAGAGTCGCAAGTAATTTTATTCGGAATACCGTAATGGGAAATGAATTTCAATAAACCATCTAATATACTGGGTGCATTCAAATGAATCGGGTATGCTTGGGCAAAACGCGAGAAGCTATCAATAATTGTCAAAAATTTAGTTTTATCTGCCGAAAATGCATCGATATAAATATGCTCGAATGGGTATTCTCCTATAGGAGTAGGGTTGAATTTGATAATGTTGGGGTGACGTTCATATTTTGTCTTTTTGCAAGTGACACAAGTGTTTATTTAATTTGTCACGTCTTGAATCATGTTTGGCCAATAATATGTTCTACATAGGGAGTCTTTCGTTTCATTTATCCCCCTATGAGTGGTTTTGGTTTCGTGATGATGCTGGATTTTTAGTTTCTGTTCGTCTTTGTCTGTGATGTCGGTTAAAAGGACATTACTCCGGACTAGTTTGAAGGCTGAATGTTTAAAGTGTTTTTGAATCAATGGAATTACTTTATTTTTCAAACGTTCTTCAAAAAGTATGCCATGTACTATTTTCGGTTTAAGATATTCTAAGAAGATTCTCACAAGATCATTTTCGATATTTTTACTTGGTAGTACTATTTTTAGAGGAGTTTTATCAAAAGGTTTCGTTACCCTTGCCCGAGGGGAAAGAGTGTCTACACTTTCGGAAAGTATAAGTTGGTTTTTGAATTTATTCAACGGTTGTTCAGAAATTGGGATTTCAAGAATTGGATTTTCATGGGAAGAGTGCTGAGTTTCATTGCTGTCGTCGGGTTCCTGCGGCTCCTGTACTGCTGGAACTAAGACTACGTTTGATAAGACGTTTACTTTTTTCTTTTCTGGTGGTTTTTCTTTTTCTTCTTCTGTTGGTTTCTTGCCAGTTCGAAGTTTTCGAATTTCATCGTTTAGGCGATTGTCAAGGTCTTGAAGGTCTTCGTCGGAAATTTCTGGGATTTCTTCTTTGTTTGCCAAGTCCGCGAAGATTTCGGGAAAGTCCTCTTCAAATCGGTTGTCTGATAAATCGGTATTGGCTATCATTGATTGGTTTTCCAGTGGGTGGAGTTCTATTCTGGAAAGGGCATCTGCGACGGAGTTGTTTTTACCTTTTCTGTATACAATGTTGTAATCGTACTCTTCCAGCTTCAAGCGCCATCTTACCAATCTTGAGCTGGGGTCCTTGAGGTTGAAAAGCCATTGCAAAGGTTTATGATCGGTTACGATCGTAAATTGATTTCCGAATAAATATGGCCTAAAATATTTGGTGAAATTCACTATCGATAAAAGTTCTTTTTCTATCGTGGAATAATTTTGTTCGGATGGGTTTAATGTCCTCCAAGCGTACGCGATAGGTTTATCTTTTCCTATGGCAACCTGCGATAAAACGGCACCAATTGCCACGTTAGACGCGTCAGTAGTCAGTATAAAGGGTTTCTTAAAATCAGGATACTGGAGTAGGGGTTCATTTGTGAGTACTTGTTTGCATGTTTCGAAAGTTTCCAAAAATTCCGAGGTATGAGTTATTTTTTCGCCTTTTTTCAGACACCGCGTAAATGGTTTGGTGAGATGGGCAAAATCTTTTATAAACTTCCGATAATACCCTAATAAGCCAAGAAAAGATTTGATTTCCCTAGCAGTAGTTGGTATGGGGAAATTTTGAATTGCCCTTATTTTATTAGGGTTAGGTTTGATGCCATCGGGCGTGACAACATGACCTAGAAATTCGACATTTTGTTTCATGAACTCACATTTATCTAGTTGTATTTTCAATTTAGCTTCGCGTAAAGTTTTAAAGACTTGTTTTAAATTGGCTATGTGTTCTTGCAAGGAAGTCGAAAACACGATAATATCGTCCTTGTACCCTAGACAGATTTTGTTCCGTAAATCTTTAAGGATATGATCCATTACTCGTTGGAAGCTTGCGGGTGCATTCTTCAACCCGAATGGCATGCGAACGTATTCGTAATGCCCATGCTCCACGTTGAAGGCAGTTTTTTCGATGGATTCTTCTTCCATTTCGATCTGGTGGAATCCAGATGCTAGGTCGAGGGTGGTAAAGTAATTGCATTTTCCCAATTTGTCCAGGATATCGTCTATATTCGGAATCGGGTATCGGTCGTCGATTGTTTTTTCATTCAACTTCCTATAATCTACCACGATGCGCCATTTCTTCTTTCCTGATGCGTCGGTCTTCTTCGGCACAATCCATATTGGGCTACTCCAAGCGGAGGATGATGGTCGAATGATTCCATCGGTGAGCATCTTCTGAATTTGCGTTTGGACTTCCTCCTTATGGCAATGAGGAAAGCGATAAGATTTCGTATGTATTGGTATCTCGTCTTTGGTCTTTATTTCGTGTTTGATTTTATTGGTAAATGAGAGTTTATCATGTTCATTATGGAATATGTCTGCAAATTCTTTATAGAGTTTTAGAATGGCTCGTTTTTCTTCTGGATTCATGTGGTCTGTCCTAATTTTGTCAGAAATGTCTTTTGTCAAATCGTAATATTGAATGTCGGGTAGAGCGCTCTCGATATGATAAAATTCGAAATGTTCTTTTTCAATTCGGATAGCTTTAAAGGGTTCGTGCATTGTGACAGAAATTGTCCTATCTGTATTATTGAAAATTTCGAAAGTAGCGCGATAGTTCGAAGCACAAGTCAAAGTTTCCGGTATATACAATCCATTGAAATTTTTATTAGTAATTATGATCTCCCCTTCGTTAATATCGACGGGATATTTCCGGACCAAACTTTCGAAAGGCGGTATTTCGAAAGTGAAGGAAGTTTCGTGAGGTTGTCTATAAAAGAACGGTATTTGCACCAGGTCATTGCGTAGTAGCTGATTGTTAAAATCGATATTCAATCCTAAATTTTTTAATTCTTTCAATCCTATAATACCATCAAAAAATTCATGGAATTGAAATAAAATATACTCGGTCTCGTAACAACACTGGAATTCTTCAAAGGCGGGTATAAGAGCTCTAAACTGAATTTCTTTTTCTCCTAGAGAAGTTTTCAATTGGGAAGGTTGTCTAAAAATTCTGTCAGGGAAATATTTTTCGACAATCGAAGGTTTCAGTATTGAGGTGTGACATCCTGTATCAATTAGTAATTTTATCGGAGGGTTACGAATTTTTATATATGGGAGTCCATTGACCGTGGCAGAGTGAAGTTCTATCATGCTGTCTCGTTCTTTGGAGGCGATTCGTAAAAATTTTCGCCCTCAGACTCGTGAATGTCGTTGCTCCGTTCATCTGATGGTTCGTGGGGAGGACAATATTCGTCGGGGTAATGGTCAGTATAAGAATTATCTTGAAAATGTTCAGGTTGAAATTCTTGTGTAGTGTTAATTTGGTCATAGGAGTGATAGTCGTATCGGTAGTTATTCGGATAATAGTTATAAGCAACGTCAGACTGGTCGTAACCGTGATTGTACATTTCCTCATTCATGGGTGTCCATCTTTGAGGTTGCGATTGGGCCGGATTAGTGAATGAATGGGGCATGTGTCTATGAACCGTAGAGTTCCTAGATGTAGTGGACATCGGTTCGAAAGTCCTTGTGTCGGGTTTACCTGTTGGTTTAAAAACGTTTCGTGGCGGACCAAACACTTGTCTGTTAGTTAAAAATGTTTGTCTTACTGGTCTGGGTTGGACATGTATTGGTTGACTGGGAAATGGGGGCTTAAAGATATTCTGGCTGTGATTTGGATATTGAGATTGTGTTCTAATGATATTGGAAGATTGATTTCGGAAGTCTGATGCCTGATTTTGGTTCCTGATTGTTTGAATTGGAGCCATTGGTTGTGAATTTAAAGGACTATAATTTAAATGAAGGTTATTATGATTTTGTCCAATTTGTCTATTAGGTTGTTTGGGTGAATTAACGTTCGGACGATTTTGGAAAACTAGATTTTGGGTGTGTCTGAAATTCTCATCCTCCTGGACAAGGTTCATTGCTGCTTCTAGGGAATTCGGATTTTGGACGATAGTTTTGTCCTGTAGTCGGATATTCAGGTTCCTCAAGAATACTTTGAGATATTGAGATTCGTATTGTCGAATATGTATTAGTTTAGTAGCTTGGTCCATGTTGGCGTCGGAGTTTATTTTGAAAGCTAATTTACTGCGTAATAATTGGATTCTTTTTGCGAAATCCAGGGGATGTTCGCCTCTATTTGGTGTAAGAGTAAACAATTGTTGTTCGAGGTTATCGAGGCTTTGTCGATCGCCAAAAGTGTTTCTCAATTCTAATTTTACTTGAGTCCATGTCTTCAGTTCGGACCTTGCTCCGATTATTAACTGGGCTCTATCTTTCAACTTACTCAATAAAATACTCAAGATGCACTGATTTAATGTGGCGTCTGCACCATGATATTTTTTATGAAATTGCTCGGCGGCGTTAATAAATATTTCGAGGGTCTCTGACGACCCATCGTATGTTGGAATAGTATCGGAATAAATCTTGAATAGTGTATAATTGATTTCTGTTGCCATATTTGAAACTCGCAATGAGCTTGAATTATTTGTCAAACTTTCAATTATGGGGTCAGTCATCAAATGCTATTTCGTACGTTTATATACGCTCAATTGTAAATATATAACTGAAGAATATTTAGACCTTATTGAATTTATATTGAAATATCTCACAAAATAATTCTTAGAATCGATAAAATTATTTCTTTTAGGAATTTGAAGATAACAGTGTACAATACAAGCTATTCTTTTTTTCCTCACAGTCAGTTTTCAAACCGTGTAATATTTCACGAGATCAAGTGTCGTTGTCTTTGAGATAACGGGCGGCGAACTCTGAGTATCAGGTTTCGAAATGCAATTACGTGTATTTAATGTAGTTATTACTAAATTCAGGTAAATTATAAAATGATTTGAATGTGATCAATAATCGCTAATCTATAGTCAGTCCACCGATTTCGATTACGATAAAAGAAAAAATGATGGATTTACTGAATGGGTTTGAAAATCAATATTCAAAAATTTCGAACAAAAATCTTTACGATAAAGTTTTGAAGGAAAAAATTTGAAATCAGAAAGGAATTCTCGACTTACCACGATGGTGAACCAGGACGTCCCCTTCTGGAGTCTGCAGCAACTGGGTATGCCGGTTTCTGGGTGGTCTATCGAAGCTGTTCTTTCGATAACGGATTAACAGTTAAAACTGACGAATTTCACGATCGATATTCTTCCGTTATCCTACCGACTGCGCCAATTAAGCTTTCGGGCCACGAGAAACTATTTTTTTTTAAAAAGCAAAATCGAATTTACAAAGTACAAATTTATTTGTGAAGACAGAGATGTGTCTCGTACAACGTCGCTAACAGAACTGAACTAACTATAAAGCACGGTTAATCATATTTTCATAAAACTTAGTCAGCACTACATGGAAGTTACAAGTTAAGGGTTTCTTAGGGGTTTGTATATATAACTCGCGTGAGTCGTTTGGGCAAATGAGAACCTCTGGTTTTATGAATGAATATCTTGCCATTAATGAAAGTATTTTTTATTAAAAATATCATGAATAGCACTAATTTCCAATAGCCGCCAGTAATACTAAGCGCCATGTCGATAAATGAAATTCTTCAAATTTCACGATTTTTGAACAATATACCAGTGTTTGTTACGTGCTTCAATAGATTCTATGGATACTTTGGACACTAAGTGTTAATACATGTGTCAAAATTGAATGAAAAATGCAATTCCTGAACGATGAATTAACATCTGACAAATGCGTCCAAGTAATATCAAAAAAATCATTAGGGGACAATTTGTGCAACCATAACAATGTTATTAATATATTTGCTAGAGTGATTGACTTATGAGTTGTATCGATTCGTGTCATAAGTTGTGTGATATAATTCAATTAATTCAATAGTACACCACTTCAAATGTTACGGATGTTTTAATATCCATTCCTTTTTGGTCAACGAATTGGAAAATCTGAATAAAATGAATCACCATTTCAAGTTTTGTTAGATTCTGACAACTTGAATATAAAGAAGCATTGGGAAATGTATGCCATGACTAAAATGTGCAGGTGAGCGGTACATGTTTATTGTCAATAGTGTAAAAGTTAATTATAAAAATGTTTAATAATAATAATAATTCATCATCATACTTTACAATCTGATAATACATATAAACATTAAACACATAAATATGAAACATTAATAAACACAGACAATCACAAGGAAATGAATCCGCGCGTGGCATGAAATCTTCGTAATAAACATCATTGAAATATAAATACACTCAATTATATTAGAATATAAAAATATGAAATTTTAAAAATTATTAAGACTAAACAATTAAAAATCAAACCAAAATACTAACAATTAAAAATAAGTATTGTTATAGATAATTATAAAACCTTTGTTCAACACACAAAACTAGAATATTAAATTTTAGTCGGGTTAAGGAAAAGAAGAACATGTATTTTGACATTGATGTCACATAGAAATAAATTCGTCTACAGAATATTTGCGGGTCTATAACATGCTCTGCGTGTAGCATAAAACTTTCTAAAGTTGCCAAGGGAATGGCGAATAGTTCTTATCTTTTTCTTGAACATTTCGTATGAGTTGATCGTTTTGAATTCGGATGGTAGCTCATTGAAAAGTTTTGGTCCCAAGAAAGTGTAATAATTCTGTCCTATCGTTTTTTCGGTTCTAGGTATCACTGCGTTAGTTTTATGCCTTGTGTTGTACAGGTGTTGAATAAGTACCAACCACGATTTGTCTGTACTGCCTCAAGAGGATCGCAAAGACAAATATCTGACTTACATTCATTATCGACGATTCTTTTTACAGGCTACAAGATGGTTATTTTCGCGGCTTCTTATATATCAGGTTAAGAATGCATTTTTGAATTTTTTTGAAGGTTATCGGTGAGTGTTATCGAGGCTCCTCCACATGCAATAGCTTTGTAGGATAGATGACTTTCAACCAAAGAATGATACAATATTTTTAGATATTTTATATTGATGATGTCAGAAATATTTTTGAATTTATTTTCCATAAAACGCAACATTTTATTGACATAATTCACTTGATCCTCATTTCGAATGGGGATCTATATACCTAGGTATTTAAACTTATCAACAGACCCTCTTTTCCAAAGTTTTCCATCGTCATATTGTATTTCCAGTTCTTTATAAGGTGGTTAATTTACTGAGTAAGACGTGAATGGCAAAAAATTAGTTTTTTTATAATTCATTGTTAGTATTCTATCGTTGAATAAATTAATAATATTTCGAATATCAACTTGAATAGTATTTTTGAGAGTTATCCAGTCAGTTCCTTTCGTAAAACACAGCAGTGTCATCCGCGAAACTCACAACTTCTCCACACGTATATTGTTCGAAAAGATCATTGATATATAAATAAAAAGAATTGGCCCCAAAACAGTGCCTTGAGGCACTTCATATTCTATCATTCGATAACTACTCAAGGTCCCATTGATATTGACGCATTGTTTCCTGTTGCATAAGTAACTCTCAAGTAGTTTAATGGCAACTCCTCAAATGCCAATTTGAAAGCACTGATAGTAATTTTGAATGGTCAACATAGTGTCGAATGCTTTCGCCAGATAAATTAAAATACAGATAGATGGATTTTTTTGGCAGTTGCATTATTTATCAGCCCTATCAATCTGGCAATTGCATCCGACGTTGAATGATTTTTCCGAAAACCATATTGTCTACTCGACAAAATATTATACCTTTCGAGAAATGAAACCAACCTCTTTTGTAGAATTTTTTCGAATAGTTTTCCCATGTCCGATATCAATGAAATAGGGCGGTAGTTCGTAACATCAAGTTTATTTCAGCAATTTTCAATATGTCTGGAAATTTCCCATCATTCATGGATTTATTTATTATGAAAACTAGCGGAGGTGCAATTTCCTCCTTGATGTTTTTAAAAATTTCTGCTACTGAAGAATGTAGTGCTTGCTCTGTCATTAAGTGATAATTTATATTCATAACTCATGAAAATGTCTACCAGAAAACAATTCATTCACATTTATCGGACGAATTTCGAAAAGAATCATTGAACCGAAATTTTTTTGCATGTTCATGCCATATGCCACTCATTTAAATACGTGCAAAATGTCTGCCTGTAGAATATTTTGATTACTTCACGTTACTAAAATGTCAACTGGCAGACATATCTTTATTGTTCAATATACTACAGTTTTGGTACAACTCAATAATTACTAATACCATTATAGTACCCGCGTAAATTGTTCGTCGATTATTTTTCTGACATCTGCTTGATGATGATTTTTTTACAAGATCAATTGGAAGATGTTGAAGAGATACCTGTTATCAATATCAAGATGAACTTCGCCAATAGCGGTTTGATATTGAGATAAAACTCCAGTATATTCATTACTAAACAAAAGATTCCAAACAGTACAAGTGCTAGAATGTTTCATTGATAGACGTTAATTGAATCTTCAAGAATCACATTTTCCATTACATTTTGACTCGTGGATTTGAACACTCAGTTTCCAACAAAAATTTTCTGCCATTCTATCTTCGATGGATTTTAGAAAAAAATAAACTATTGAAATAGGTACATGGCAGACATTTTAGTTTATGGTTTTATCTATGTAATAAGTGGATGACATCTTACTTGAAAGACCGGGAACAATATGTGAAGGTTTCTGGTGCAGTATCTGAGAAAAAAAATTTGAACATCGGAGTTCCGCAAGTCACTGTCTTGGGGCCCATATTATTTTTATTGTATACCTATAAATGAGCTAGCTAACTTGAATATCAGCGGTAAGTCATTTTGTTTGCGGATGATGCAACTATTGAATGGCACACCAAAGATAAAAATACACTCAACCCATTGATCTCTACAGATCTAGCTGAAATAAAAAAAAATTGTGCGATACCAATCAAATGATTTTCAACTCGAAGAAAACTAAGATGTTATCATTTAAGTGGGACATTGACAAAATACAACTGAATAATGATACACATATTAGGTTCTTAGGCCTTGTATTGGACCATAATTTAAAGTTCGATGAACATATTATGTCACTGACAAAGAAATTATAATCTGGGTGTTATGTTATTAGAATTATTCGCAATGAGATTGGTTGTCGTACTGCGATCAAATATGGTATAACATTTTGGGGAGCCTGCTCACAACAATTGTTTTCAATGATATTCACATTACAAAAGAGGGCATTGAGATACATATGCCATATTAACTATCAAACCTCATGTAAACCCTTATTCATATCTCAGAGGATACTAACTCTAACATCGATCTTCGTGTTGGAATCTACTGGTTTAGTTCATAAACATAAACTACAATTATTGAAATCAGACGCAGTACACAATACCAGGGCAAATGGTCAAAATATACCTTTAATAATCCTCAGAACCTGCCAAAATTCAATTGTTTACAATGGTATAAAAATGTTCAACCATCTACCGAAGCAAATTAAAATTATTCATAGCACTCTAAGATTCAGAAAGGCTGTAAAAAATTTCTTACCTACACGACCGTTTTATGATCTGAGGGAGTTTTTTGAACAACAGTTTGAATAGCCGTGCACGAACTTATACTGTTTTAATTAATGCAAGGTAAATGTGTGTATACTTGTATATTTTTATAGCAGATATATGCATATATTATGTTAATATTTTTATCTGACAATTCTCACCAGCTGTTCGATTGAAATATTTGTGAAATTTCGTTCTATATATGTTTTACTTATTTTAATCTGTTAATTGTATTGTTATCAAAATATTTTATTGTACCATTACTGTATATATTTATATGTTTTTCTACATTCATGCAAAGAGCAAAACTTTATTGAACTTTATTCAGTGGAAAAAGAAGCTCTTTATTGCACTATTGCAATAAAGTTTTTATTGCACTCATCTGTCATTCTACTTCAACGTGCTGTCATCATGAAAAACATAAACGTTCAAACCCACTACATATTTAGCAGATATTCTGTTTTAAACAGCTATATATTTTATATTATTTTGTATTAATGTTAGCAGTCAGAGTTGAACAAACAATGCCTTCCCGAGAATAACTCCATGATCAAAACCGATCCGCTATGTTCTAAACCGTGTCTACCTGTATAGAGCAAACTGTCTGTACTATAACCACACCTCGTGATAACATACGCGCTCATGGCTACTGTGATTTTGATTTTTATAATGCAACTGTGGTTATATAAACGTCAGTCAAAATTTAATTCTGACAATTACAGAACTGAAAGTTTTAAAATGACTAATATTAATGGAAAGCTAGATGATGGTGATGAAATCGATAATAATAATTATTTATTTAAATTGCGTATTTCATTTTCCTTCACCTAGTGCCGCACCTTAATAAATACTTTTTTGCTTCTTGCATGAACGTAGAAAAAATGTTGTATGCAACTCGTGCAAAAAATGTTTATTGCACTCGACGTGAAATTGTCCGACGAGGCCGTTTTTGCACTTGTTGCATAAATAACTATTATACCTACTTTTATCATTTGACAATTTCATCAGTTTGCATAACTTTATTTGATTTGATTACCATTACCAGAGCAGTTACGATTTATGTACTTTTCAACTATATTTAGAGGCTTTGTCAATAGGAATTTTATTCTTCAGATATTAAAGAATGCTTTGACTTTGACTTTTGACTTTGACTCTTAGTTGGAAAATTATTGAATGTTAACAATTTCAATAATCGACCTGGCGCTCAATAGCTCTGCCAGTTCATTAGCTACCGCATGTATATATAGTATTTATAATACCAGTTGGACCGGTATAAGAAGTTTCGATAGAAAATTCTCTTTCCAATTGCCGCCTCGACATAGTCGTCGGTATATTATTTTTAGTGGTATTGTTTCAGTTACTCATTCTTACAATCAAAGCAATTGATCGCCCCGTGTGAAAACCACATGGCACTGATTGAGGAATATTGTGAACTGGCAAAATCATTCGGCTTCAGATAACAGGTTTTCAGTTTAGCTAGCTGAGCGTATTCGTCAAATATTTGAAAGCGCCTTTACTGATGATCTAGGCGATAAGGGCCATACGATAGAACTTTTTTATGATTGTACCAGGCATGCTTTGGAAGTCAAAACACTGGTGGTATGTGGATTTTCCATTTGCCGGGCAGTGCACATGAACACTCATCGTAGTGCTCTTATTTTTATTGCCGTTCCAATTAGGATTATGAATACTATACATATATAATAAAATTAAGTTTGAAGGAATCTAGTGAAATCGAATGAAGCCATATAACCCAAGCCAATTGTTCATTCTATGGAAATAAAGAGTTATTCATTGCATGAGTGTCTTATTAGCCATTGAAAACACGAAAGAGAAGCAACACGATCAATTCATTCTCGATAACATATATCACCCCTAAGACATTAGTGTTTTTTTATAAAAAGACACTAGTGTTTTATTGGCTTCATAAACAGAAGCATTATGACTTCATGGGATGCCAGCTGTGGATAAGAGAAGTAATCAATTATTCTGTTTTGCTAAGAGAAAACTACAAACTTTTCGATTCCCTCTTGTACGACTCAACAAGTACGGTTCTTGGATGGATAAACTTCTTTCGATGAGTTTTTTTCTGTCTCTATAGATTATAGTGCTCCGACAATTGCGTGTCGTAGTCTCCACGGGAAATACGTTTCACTCGAAATGGAGTTCATTCAATTCGAGAACCTCCATTACTTTGTTGCCATAACTGTCGTTCCGTTTATTACGCCACATAAACGGGCCATTTCGATACGTTCTGAAAAATGGACTCGATTATATTCGGAATTGTTATACACTTTTGTTGTCCCCCTTCACATCGTTTTGATAAATTGAGATGTTGCTGGAATGAGTTTTTTATAGCCAGAACATCATCGCTATCCAATTGTATAGCTATTTATCTAAACAGGGTTTACTGAAAAGTAAGGACTATATTGAAAACTGTTTACTCAATATTGAGCGTTTTGTGTGGTTATTAGGCTCTTATGAATATGAAATAAATCATCAACACATTTTCATTTTTGGTCACGGCATCCCAGTAAAAATATTTCTGTTTCAGAAATGTTTATGAAACAGTCTCATGTTTCGCTGTAACGTTCCTTTCAATAGTTCAGGAACATCCCAGAGACATTATATAAACCAGAAATATCCTACCACAAGCAATTAAAACATTCCACATGAAACATTTTTTCTTCCAAGCAGAATTGTTCCGGAAGCAAACCATTTGTGTCCAAGAAACGTTTCTCTCAAAATATTTTCCTTACTGCATCTGCAACAAATAAAAAACCTGAATTGCAAGAAGACATTTTCATAAACTTCCATCATTTTCCGGTCAAACAAAAGCAGTATGGCATATTCAAAAATATTCAAATTTTTTCGATAATTTATGTACTTACATCAGCCATTTTGCCCACTGTGCACATCCACAACCGGTACCTACTTCTCTACGATAAGGAATCAGGAACAAATATGTATGTCAATTCAAATAGTCGCGGCACAAATATAAAGGTTAAGTTGGGCAACTGAAATTTAGTCTTCTCTTTCCCATATATAGAAATATATAGTGATAATGATATCTTGAACATTGAACGACAAGTAAATGAATATTTGGAACCTTTGTGAGCGAAACGCGCGTCGTGTGATATTGACGTTGTTTTGGGTAGTTTCTATTTCTTGAATTGAACGGCAAGAACAGAGAAAATACAAAATCTACATAATTTGATCTAATAATAAATATTTGTATTCGTACTTACATATATATTTATAGGCCTTTTCATCATAGTTTTTTTTGTGTACGTGCGTAAGCTATCTTTTTCGTACTGCTTTGTAAACAAACATTTTAAAATACCCGAGTACAAATAATTAAAATTAACTAATATTAAACGAAACTCATTTACTTAAAAGTAATAAATAAATAAACTAATTAGTTTCCTTGTTGACCAACAATTAAATTAAATAGTTATTCATAACTGGGCCGCAGTGGTCATGATGGTAGAGCGCTAGTCTATCAGTCAGAGGGACGTGGGTTCGATTCCCAGCATGGTCACTGGTCTCGTGCTAGGAATCGCACGTTGAAAGGTAGGACCTCGTTAATCCTTAGCTCGCACAAGTTTCGACTCCTGAGGGCTGTCGTTCGTACGGGGATGAAAGCTGGTTAACGGAAAAAACAATTTAAAAACAATAATAGTTCCCATACGAAAAAGAACAACAAAACGGTGTTGTCATGGAGCGTGGAGTGAAACAAAAGCCAGGACATATTTTATAACCTTTCCAAAACCTTCTTCAATATTGTAGAAAAATAATTAAATCATCAGGCAAAGTACATATTGAAACATATTCAAAATGCAGAAGATGTAATCAATGGATGAAAGAATGTGTCCGGAGTGAAAGATGTTTTCAATCGATTGAATGATATCATGAAGGCTTTTACGGCCGGAAGTAGAATGAAGAAGTATGGTTTCTGGGCTTCGAGTCCGTGGTCGGTTCACCTCCGTGGAGGCGGTTCCCTTGGACGTTCCGCTCACAACTGCGGTGAGCACCTTCAGCTTGAATGTTGTCTTCTCGAAGAGCGACGTAAAACTGAAAATTCTTCGCAATTTATAGTCTCAGCCTGACCGGATTGGATGTTATCATTGTCTACCTGTCTAATTAAATAGACGTGATTGCCCCGTCGTACCTGCTCGATTGTGTTAATTGATTAATTGATGGTTTTATTATACAGTTACAAATATTCAGAATTATGTAAACAATGTGACGTTTCTTAAATGATTCGTGTTTACTGGGATGCAGGTGGTGATTTACTGGTAATCCAATCGCTTTATTACAATCAGCATTTGTAAATGTGTCCGTAAGGAACTTGCGCAGATGGACGCTAGATGTAATTCAATGTTCGTAAGGAAGAAGTAGTTGTTTTCTCTTAGATGTTTGCTTCATATTTTCCTGGTTCCATTAAATGGAGTCTCTCCAATGTTCTCTTTTAGTATTTTGTTCCTTTTTTCGATTCTTGTGAATGATAGTGACTTCCTGATTATCTCAATTTCATATGATCATTGACCTGACTATCAAGTACTTGAGACCTAGACCTCCTAAACGCCGGCGCTGTCTATAAACTGAATAGAATAGTTACTGCTGTAGTTTTTTTCTTACACATCTACACATTTACCGTTCATGGTATTAGCCAGGAAAGTTGTTGTTTTCTGACGGATGTTTGACTCATTTTTCCACTTGGTGGAAACGTGTGGAGAGAAAGGCTACTTTGACTTTATTGAATTTATTCGTTTCATTATCGTGATAATATCCAGCACATATTTTCGAACATTGTTCCTCCTCTCGACTGTGAAAGTAGAACACATGAAATCAGTTAGTCCATTTCCAAGTGATTTTTTCGGTGGTTCTAGTTCGAATTTTATTATAAAAATTTGCCCAGGTGTCTGTTGATGTAACCGGATCTGTGAGGTGACTGTAGTTCCTGAAGAAACGTTGAAAAATGTGTGTCTTTTGGTTAAGAACACTTTCAATAACAGTGAGCAGTGTGAGTAATTAGGCTTAGATTCGCAAATCCCGTAGAATTGATCGGCGCACGCATACTGTGTACCCTCCTTCGTCCTGCGATCGATATCGATATATCCAATATCAATACAATTTAAAATATATTTTATGGTTGTCAGTTGGTCTACCGCTGTCCCAGGAGCTGAACAAATTTTTGCTACCGTTTAGAACGTACGTATTTGAGTAACATGGGAAAAAATTACCTTTCTGTGACGTTGAATGATCTATACTCTTTGATGAAAGAAACTTCTCGACGTAATGATCAATTACACTCAGAGTTGAAAAATGAAATAAAAACCCTCAAAGATGATATATCATTACAACTAAATGAACTGCGGGTACAAAATAAAGAACTTCAGGAAGAAAACGAAAATTTACAGAAGCAGATCAAAAATATCGAGAGACGGCAAAAGAAATATAATTTAATTGTATATGGTATGCATGGTGAAGAATCGGAGACACTTGTGAACATACTGAGTGTAATTAACAACACGTTGAAAATTTATTGTGGAGAACGGGATATACGAGATATATATAGAATAGGAAAGGCTTCTGAAGGGCATCCACGTCCTGTCGTTGTGGAGCTGGTGAATTTCAGTTTGAAAAATAATATTCTAAACAACACGAGCAAGCTGAAAAATTCGGGGCTGTTTGTATCGCATGATTATATAGCTGACGACTATAAAGACAAGAAATTTCTTGGTGAACAGCTCAAATTAGCACGAAATCAGAATCCCGGGGCAACAATAAAAAAAAATATCCTTTTCTTTAAAGGGGAATCATTTTCTATCTATGATCTCAAGGTGAATCCATTGAAACGAGAAGCAGTTCAGCATACTTCTGCAGAAGAACTTCCACTGTCAGGTAGTTCCCAACAGAGTGGCTCCAGTACTCGCTCGTCAAGCAGAACAAAGAAGTAAAACCATTAAACTAATTATAACTATTGTATTTACTTATGATATTTTGCATTGTTTCTGTTTATTGTTGGTTTCTTTTTCATTGAATTACCACTTGTTGAGTTGGGAAAATGAAATTAAATATATGCCATTTAAATATAAGGTCTCTATTAGCTCACTTGCCTGATCTGATCAATGTCACTTCTAACGAGTATGATGTCATTACTTTAAGTGAAACCTGGTTGAACACTAATTGTAGAAGTAATGATATTTGTATACCTGGCTATAATATCGTGCGACGTGACAGAGGAGTGGATACTAGAGGAGGAGGCTTGGGCGATCTATCTCAAAAGCACACTTAAATACTCTGAATTGCCCAAAAATGAAAATATTGAAGATTTGTGGGTGAGCGTAAAACTCAAAAATACCACCATTGCCTTAGGTTGTATTTATAAACCACCCCGAGTTAGCTCTAATGTTTTTTTGAATGAATTTGAAAATACTTTAATAACAGTTTTACCCCAATTTGATGAAATTATCTGTATGGGCGACTTTAATATGGACCTGCTGAAATTCAATGACTCCCATGTTCTCGCTTTAATGAATTGCTGTTAAGTACTGGCTTGAAACAGCTGATTAACTCCCCCACAAGAATAACAATTAATACCTCATCACTCTTGGATCTTATCATTATTTCAGAAAATTTGCAAGCTGTAAAATGCGGATCTTTACATGTTCCTCATATATCTGATCATGAACTGGTTTATGTTACTTTGTATATAAACCATGAAAACGATACCATTAAATCATTCAAATATAGAGACTTCAAAAGTATCTATGAAAATCAGCTCTATTCTGATCTTCGATCAATACCATGGCACAATATTCACGATCTTGGTACCATCGATGAAAAAACAGCATTTCTCAATCAAAATCTCAATGACTTGCTCAATTTGCATGCACCTCTTAAAACATCTATTATGAGAAAAAATAAATCTAAACCATGGATTACTGGAAATATAAAGATCTTAATTAGGGAAAGGGATAGGAAATTGAGAAAATTCAGGAGAACCAAAAACAATCAGGACTTCAAAGAATATAAACAATTACGTAATTTCACAAACAAATCGATAGAAAGGGAAAAAAAAGCATACTTGAATTTCAATATTGCCAAAAATAATAATAATGCCTGGAGTACTCTGAAAAAACTAAATATTTATAGTAAAAAAAAAGACTCCTGAAATACCTGAACATCTGTCAGGAGTTGATGACATCAATGACTTCTTCCTAAGTTCGATTCCAACCACCTCTCAGAATTTAAATTTTGCAGAGTACTACGAAGGACGTCGAGATGATCTCACGAATTGTTTAGACTTTGAGAAAATTAACTATAATGCTATTTACAATAGTTTAACAAAAATAAAAACACGAGCTGTGGGGGCTGATGGACTGAATATAGATTTTATTATATTGTGTTGTCCGTTTATCATCGAATATATTATGCTAATTGTAAACTTCTGTATCGAGCACTCAGTTTACCCCAGTCAATGGAAATTAGCTCATGTAATACCTCTACCCAAGTCCGATGTGGTCCTTGACTTCAAGGATTTAAGGCCAATTAGTATCCTACCCGTCATTTCGAAAATACTAGAAAGTGGTATAAAAACTCAATTAGTGGAGTATCTGAATAATAATAATATACTTCCGCCTACCCAATCTGGATTCAGAAAGGGACACAGTTGCGCAACGGCACTCCTGAATGTTACCGATCGTATATTTCGAGCAACTGATTCCGGTATGATTACCGTTTTGGTAATTCTGGATTTTTCGAAAGCCTTCGATACTCTAAATCATACTGCTCTCAAACACGTTTTGCGATTTATTGGACTCTCCGATAAATCCTTTGCTTTTTTTGATAACTATTTAGATGGTAGGAAACAGAGTTTTTCTAAATAACAGACTCTCGAACATTAAAGATCTGACATGTGGCGTGCCGCAGGGATCCATTTTGGGACCTATTCTATACACTATTTACACTGGATTTTTCAGAAACTGTGTTTCCGATTGCTATATACAAATGTACGCTGATGACACCCAGGTAATGTATTCCTTCCCTTCTTCTGATATTGTAAATAGCTGTCTGAAAATCAACGATGACCTTGACAGAATTTACAAAATATCTAAAGATCACTGTCTTTCTTTGAATCCCAAAAAATGTAATGCCATCGTATTCGGTAAACCCACTGATAAATCGCTTTATTCGCAAATATTATCCATTAAGATAAATGATATTCCTGTTCAGTTCTGCGAAGTTGTTCGAAACTTAGGCCTTTGGATGGATCATTCGTTACGATTTGACAAACATATTTCAGAATGTATTCGGAAGAGTATTTGGAAATTAAAAATTTTGTATAGCTCTCGTGCATCGCTAAATGTGAATTTAAAAAAAATGCTGTGTGATTCCTTAGTTTTGTCCACATTCACGCATTGTGATACTGTTTTTGGTCCCTGTATCACTGCTGCAAATGCACAAAGAAATTCAGAATTATTGCCTCCGTTTTGTTTATGGTGTTCGCAGACGTCAACTAATCAGCCATAAACTCCAAGAAGCTGGGTGGTTGAATATGAAATCTCGTAGAAAACTACATTGCGCCACTCTTTACCATAAAATAATTCAAACAAAAACCCCGTCATACCTTCACAGAAAAATCATATTTCGAACTGATGTTCATAACCTGAATATCAGATCGAAAGGTACTATAACACCTCCAATTCACAGAACATCTTTATATGAACGCAGTTTTTCCTATACTATATCCGATATTTACAATGCCATTCCGAATGATCTGAAAAATAAAAACCTCAATACATTTCGAAAGAATTACATAGAACTCCTGAAATCCTCCCTTATCTAGAACTGTCGTTCGCTTTATTATTATACTCAATATCATACATTTTGATAGTTCAATTGTTTATAACTGGTAATTTTGTATTTAACACTTTATACTTTTTCTTTAAAATTCTTGTTGGGTGAGAAAATTCACTTTATTTTTATTTGTTATCTTTATATACTTTCTTTATATTCTGTTATTTTATATTTTGGTACCTATGTATGCAGGTTAAGTGGTAGACCATCTCGTGCTTTCGTAGCAACAGATGAACTTCGCCTTTTCAGCAAATCTTGAATGACATACTGAACTGGAAATTGTATATTTCGCTGAATAAAGATTATTATTATTATTATTATTATTATTGTTCGAATTGTTATAGTATAAAACAAATTCCCCAAATTAACAAATGCAGTGGTGGTTGAAATTTCCGACCCCTCCATGCAGGAATGTATGTAGAAATCCATCAGCACAATAATTACAGTGAACTTTAAGTGATTGTATGGTGCTGTCGTTTGTGTATCCGATTCATGGGCCGAGAGTCCGTGGACCGATTCCTGGCTGTGACAAGAATTTTCCATTCAATTCTAGTTATAGATTATATTTAAACAAGGAACAGTCGTCCACCATCCACTGGTGGGTTCACATCCACAATGCTGCTCCTTAGGTGGTATACGGAATCAGTAACAAAGCCTACAAGAACACTTCCATCTGAAGGACCTAAGTCCCTTAACACATGTCAATGAATACAAGTACTACTCTGCCGTGCTAAGCATAAAGGGCGTATCTGACTTTGTGATATTGAATTCAGGTCAGTTTTGGCTTATCTGCATCATTGTACACCGATCCTACTAGAATTTAATGTCGTAATTGAAAATTAGCAGATACAATAAGTTTATGAAAAATGTCATTTCTGCAAAAATTGTCCCCAACATTATATTAAAACATGATATTTTCGAAAACATGAAAAGTGAAGATAAGTCTTTTTTTGATTAGCACGTCAGTACTACTACGAAATAATTGTGTTATTCAGTTGAATAAAATGATGAAATAGGTTACGAAGGTATTCTATTTCATAAAAGCTAATTACAAAATTATGGAAATTGTTTTTTTTGTTCCCCCATTCCACCTCGGCATAAGTTGCCACTGTGACTTCAAATTGTGGAGGGTAGTCATAATGGATTTTCAGTAGAGAAGAATAAATAATTAAGATGATGAGTGATGTTATCCCAAGGATGGGAATGCTTCCCAGAATATGCGATCCATTATGTAATAATAAACATAATAAACACGAGATATGTTAGGTACTGTAGAATGAGCTATGGTAAAAGGTGTACCTAGAGCTTTCAGGCCAACAGGTATCACGTTTATTTGCAACAACAAAAAAAGAAACAGAAAGAGTTGAAGACACTAGCCTTTCCAAATGGCTTACTGAAATCTACCTCCTGTCGAACCCGCGAGAATTCTTTTGCAACCCTATGTTATTTTTGGAATAATCGTAGAGTTAATACTTTTCATTTACCACTCAACGATATAATAAGAAATGGTTTCACATTTTCCTTCAGAAGTTATTTAAATGGTGGCCTCTACTTGCCCTACGTGCTTCAAGACTTCGAATAAGCACAATACGTTTTTCTGATTGACTGGTTGTGTTTCAAAAACCACTGAAATGAAATCAGGAGAAACTACAGACCATAAAACCGATACCTCAATTCTAGTTCAACGTTCTTCAGGAGTAGGTATTTTTAGGAAAAGTGGTAACTAGATACATTATAGTTAATTGGTGGAGGGCCACCACAGTTTGGTTGTTCTTCGATTGTTATATCTATAGTGGTTCAGAAAAACAATTTTCCAAGAAGTTCACTCTGAAAGGTGTCTTAGCAAAAATGATGTTCATATACGCTAACTATGGAAACCACAATACACATTCACACCACAAACTGCATGAAAATTGATATCTCTCATCCAGTGAGGATTATTCTGTGACAAATGGTGCATGTTATGTCGGTTGATAGTGCGATTATTATGTAAGCGAGTTTCGAGTTAATCGAAGAAGTTAGAATTGTGATGGATTAACACTTGCATTTTTGCATAACGTCTTTCGAAATCTGCTGATCTGGTAACTCCTGCAAGACTCACTGATCTCAACTTCCACCGCCAAATAGCATTTAATTGTACATACGGAAATATATTACGACATATGTCCATCGCCTTTCTCCAATGTGCATTGAAAAAAGGTGGAAATATTTTGTCGTGTGCGACAAAACATAGACATTTGAGAATCGGGTCCCTGGTAGTCATTTCATTTAATTCTATAGTATCTCCCATCCCAATTGTGTATACTGAAAGACGTTTTTTCTTATGGCTGTTAAACATTGCAAGAGAATTAACTCTTGCATATCAGTTTCCAATGTGTTATATAATTTGGGTCCTAGATCCTAGGTACAAAAAGTTTTTTTATCATTGATCTACGTTTTTCAAGTGGCTGTCTGAAAAAATTTCACTTTTTTATAGATAAAATATCAACTTGGGAAGTGTTATGCAAGAATGTGAGCTGATTATAAACTGGCAACTGTTTCCATACGATGTGAATTTGATAAAAAAATGCATGATTTTAGAAAAATCTACTTTTGTTTTCAGGATGAATCAGTATAATGAACAGCGATATCATCAGTAACTGCTAAGAGTTCTCTCAAATAAATCAGTCAAATAGATGATGAACATTATGGAAACCGTCCCTTGGGGTACTCCATATTTCATATCGAAAGAGTCACTATAAATTTCCCGTGTTTCCACATATGTTATCTGTTTTTCATAGGTACTTTCCATTATGTCCTTTGGAATCCTTCGGAAACAAATATTTTCCAAAGAGTGAAGTAACTGACTAGGGCTAGCAGTGTTAATACTGACACCTTTACGCGCAAACCTCAGCTTCTGCAAGCTGAGGAAAACGTAGCCCTTACCTTTTAACATGTTTGCTATAGAAACTTAATATAATATAAATTATATATATATATCTACCAAGTACAATGAAGAAATACCATTTTCCTTCTTCATTCCAAAATTCGTGCATGTTTTATGCGTTGACCAGTGGCGTACTGAACAGCTTACCACATACTAGACTGAAATGTTAGACTTTGCAAACAGTCTTCAAGAACGAAAGAACTTTTCATGGAAGTATGGTCACATACCATTATATCCAAAATACTAATTAATGAGAATTGAGAATGGAAATCCTGTGAGGAATTAAAATAGTAACTGACCTCGAAGTAATTCATCTAAAGTTTCAGTTCGTTTAGTACCTGTGTTCAAGAAAAGAATAACAAGCTTACATATTTATCAGATTCAACTTTCTGTCTCGAACAGGTTGGAGATCATGACTCAGCTTGAAATACTGTTTACTTTGAAATAATGTACGGGATGAAGATAAGAAGTTTGAAGGTGTGATTCAGACTCCCCCTCGCCATGTTTTTAATTTATTCGATTTTACCCGATGCTTCCCTAGGACATACTTACAGGTTTTCGTTAATATTTCGGAAACCTCTACATTTAGGCACATAGAATGTTATGACTTTCAGGTCGAGAATTGATGAGCCTAACTGATGGCAAACACTCATTTGTCAATTCATTTGTCTAAAGAGAATATGAAGGAAAATATGGCAACATTCCACTGTAACTACGCTACTATTTTACGAAAATTAAACACTATAACATTGATAAACCTAGCTAGATAAATCGAGGTAAGAAGTTTCAATTATTTTCCTTCAGGAATTAAAGAAAAATATTAAATCTACGTTCTTTTCGGACTCTCGAAACTTTTATCTCAGAGGAGATGCATTGAAAAAACTTTTCATCTGGAAATGATGTATGGAATCTATATACGAAGTTTGTCGGTCTTATTCTGACTCACCCTGTATCTACAGTTTATAAGTATGCGCTTTCCATTTTAAAATGCTCATTGTATTTCACTCATCATCACAAACTCATTCAATGATTCATCAACAATTTATCTTTCACTAATCAGCACGTAATTTCAATGTGTATATGTCACGCGAGGGCATGGAACTAATGGAATAGTATCAGAACAGAAATCAATTCGAAAAAAGTTTATCCAAGTTATACGCCTCAGCTTGTTGAGGAAGAGACAATTTTGGAATTATCCAACTCACTTCTACCTACGTGGGTATTCAAGTATGAAATGACGTTGGAAATAACGAAATAATTGGATTCTAACTCTTCAACTTCAATTCGAGTTTCGCAGTTATAAACTTGCCACTGTTTTTCTTTTCCGATGACAGAGTAAGTTCAGGAAGTTTATCTGTTAAGTGGTTCTCGATCTAACATAAGATCGTTGAGAAATATGAGAAAATGGTTTAATGATTCGTTTTCCATTTGATGAATATTTGAATTCGGCAAGGCTTGAAACAAAAAACTCATTATTTTGTACCTAGTCAATATTCGATTTAGCGCATCACCGAACAGTCGAATGTACCTATTCGTGATCACGCGCAGCAAAGGATTTCAGGCATATATTTACGAACCATGTTAGTGAAGATATCAAACTCGTTAAAACTCAATTCAATGCTAATATAATATGTAGGGGGCAGCGCTAAACAGGTACAAATTTCACAATCGTAAGATCGGTTTTTTACACAAACCATAGACTTCATTGACTTCTCAATTTTCTCAACTGGGAAGGGAGGCATCAGTGTGGTACACAGATGGATCTAGGATGGACGAAAGGGTTGGAGTGGGCGTTACAGAACTAAATTTCAGGCTCTCAAAACCCCTTGGTAACACCTCAACCATCTTCCAAGCAGAAGTACGCTGTAGAATTATTTGTGCAGGAATGCCTTGAAAGAAACACTCGAAATCAATATACTGTCAGATAGCCAAGCAGCAATAAAAGCTCTGAGGTCATACACCTATGAGTCTAAGTTGACTTGGAACTGTAAACAATCCCTGAGACAACTGGCAGTAAACAATCACCCTGATGTGGGTACCAGGTTACAGAGGAATTAAAGGCAACGAAGAAGCAGATTGCCTTGCCAAAGAAGGGGCAAACACAAAATTTCCCGGCCCAGAACCCTTCTGTGGACTCTCCAGAGCCTACTTAAAAAAATAATTCCGACGCTGGGAAACAGATGAAATTAAATCTCACTGGAATAAAGTGTCAGGACAAAGACAAGCGAAAAGACTAGTTTGTCTATCACCAAAGAAAGCTAAACAGCTTCTCTAGTTGGACAAGAAAATCTTGAAGATGGTAACGGGACTTCTCACTGGACACTGCCCTCTGGTGTACCACCTCAAAAAGATAGGTAAATCAGAGAGTGATAGTTGCCGGTACTGCAAGAACTTCGATAAAAAAACTGCAGAAAATTTGCTCAGCGCTTTTCTGCAAGAGGCTTAAGTTATTGGAAGGGGCCTTCTTAACGCCCTCCGACATTAGGAACTCAGCTCCCAGGAAACTAATAAACTTCGCAAGAAGTCTCGGAATCCCGAGCCTCGAATAGATCAAGGGTCACGCACAAAAGAATTTATAGGTCGAAGTGCTCGTGAGGCTGCACAGACTGTACGATCTACAATGTCGAATACTGTCGATTCGAAAGCGAAACAGTAAATTTTTGGTTGATTAGTGGAAGAGATGTATTTGAAAAAAAATTATCAGTGCTTGTGATCGCAAGTTCCGCAAAATTTGTTTTGAACAAATACTTCATTCAATTCATCTTATTTTTTGTTATTAAGTATTTGGCACGAGTCATATATATAAAATATGTCAAATTCAATAAATAAAAGGAAAATTGACATACAAATTAAAAGTGAAACAACAACTACCAACGATGAGAGCTAGATATTCTATTCAATTTATCTTATGCTAACATTGCCAACTCAGAAACCGTAATGAATGCGGAAAAGTTTGGATGGAAAACAATTCAAGATTTCAGAATCGTGCTCAAAAATCCAAAATATTTTGAAGTGTTTTGAAATTATACGGAAATTGGTGTGATTCGGTCTACAATACAGGCCGTTTCTTTTATCATGTGGTAACATTGCTATATTCTAAACCGTAATAGATACAAAAACGATTAAATGGGAAAAAATTTAACTATTGTGGTGAGAAGTACATTGATCAGAGAAAATCTACGGGAACTCTCGCCCTTCCCGACTTATACAGGAAAAACTAAAAATGCTGTTTTCGGTTTTTTACGAATAGAATGGTTATTTCAGAAAATATAAAAAAATGAAAGAGGAAAGTTTTATTGTATTCAAAAAGTCATTTTTATTCTTTAACACCTAAAATTGCTCAAATACAGTTTTGTAAAAAGAAAATAACGTTCAATAATATCGAGTGATGAAACATCTAAATAAAATTAATATCTCAGCAAAAATTGATTACATTTATTTCGTGGGGGTAGAATTCAAACGACTGTTACGTAGTTGTTGTTGCTTACTTTTAACTGTTTTATAATAACTAAGTACCATTTAAATAACAAAAATATGCACACAGAAGAAGAAAAAGTTGAAATTATTTTGTTGCAGACAAGTTGCGGATATTTTAAATGCCAGGAATCCTAATCGCATAGTCAATCATACTACAGTAAAACGCATTTTAAATTAATTTAAAGAAACAGGCAGTATTTACAACTATTTTAAAAAACCTCACACAGCTGGAAGAGTATCTACAGAAGTAGAGAAGGAAGTATGTTTAGTGGTTGTGGGAAATGATGAAACATCAATAAAACAGATATCGACAGATAAACCCGTTACTACTGTACAAAAAATATTGATAAGAAATAAGTTCAAAACCGTTAAACCAAAATTCTTAAATACTTAAGGAAATGGATTTTATTCCAAGATTTGAGTTTTCCGCATGGTGCCAAGTAGAATACGAAAACAATTTACGTTTTCCAATAAATATTTTGAGGACTGACGAATCAAAATTCACAGCTAATTGAACAGTAAGTTCACAGAACTGTAGGTGCTGAGCTACAGAAAACCCTCATTGTACTATAGAGTGTAGGGACCAATACTCATTTAAGGTAAATGTCTCATGTGGACTATTAAACAATACTACGATTGGTCCCTTCTTCTTTGATGAAAACTTATATTTGCAAATTTTACGACAAGATTTAACACCAAGTTTAAATTAAATTCCTCGTAGACCTAGAGAAATAATTTGTTATCACTTAGATGGAGCAACTGTATATTGTAGTGCAACAATACGACAATTTTCAAATTAAATATTTAATAGGAAATGGATTGGATGTTACTCATAGTATTCCATTCCAGCAAGCTCAACAGACTTAATCCCAATGGATTTCATCTTATCGGGTCAACTGAATAATGAAGTTTACAAACATCGTCCTTTTGGGGATAGAGAATCTAAAAACTTTATTATTTGTGTGGAGTCCAAAATCCGAGAACATTACGAATGCAGTCAACGAAGTTGTAAAATGAAGTGAACTGTGCATGATGCGGGATGGACATCATACTGAGATATTAAATAGAGACAGGTATACTTATTTGGCAACTATATCAATCATTCGGTCGCATTCAAGCTCAACTCAAAACAATAATTTTGGGTATGAAAACCTCCACAAAATATATGTAATCAAATCGTGCTGAGATATTACTTTAATTCAAATATTTCGTCACTCGGTATTATTGAATGTTATTTTCTTATTACAATGGTGTATTATTTTGAACAATAAAAAGGACTTTGCAGCAAAAATGTTGATATTTAATTTACTTGGAAAAAAATTTACCGTAGGTAACATAACAATTTGTATTTGTATTATAACACGCTTTTATAATAAATCGTTGTATACAGGATGTCGTTCATTTATCGTTTTAAGCTAATTTTATTTTTTGAATATTCCATTTTAAAAAAATTCGTGAGAACATAAAACCTCTCGTACATAGTCAAATCCATATGTATTTTTCAATGCTGAACAACTTTTCCACATAACATTTGTCGATCTTTTCCAGAATAAAGGTACTTTACTTCTGGCTCAAAATCAAGTTTTTCAATGCACCTAATACATTACGCACGTTTTGCTCTATTTTGTTGGTGCTTGTTTAGATTTAGGGGATGCGCAAACTTTTATTAGGAATAACTTTCTGTTGGAAAACCTATAATAAAAAGTTTCCTATATGGTGCATACTTTGAGGATGACACTGTATAAATGATAATGTCAATTGTATCAAAAACTATCAAATTCATTAATTTGCAGTTAATACATTGAAATATTTTTGTACTAGAGACTTACTAACTCTACACGATTAACGACGATCCACAAAATATTGTGTCCTGGTGCAATCGTAACAAGCTTAAATTGAATACATCGAAAACCAAATATTTACACATAAATTATGAACAACAATTTGACCATTTCAAAGGTACTTAAAGAATCTTTGCAAAAAAACGCTACGTTACAATCCATATCTAAATTAGTTGAAATTATTGACAATTCTTCATATGAATCCATAGCATATATGATGAAGATCAAAGGCGAAAATATGAGAAGAAGAAGAAATCAATAACAAGATCATTACTGAGATCTACAAATGAAAAAAATAATCCTGAGAATAAACAATCAAGAAGCGAATATAATGCTTTCAAATAACAAACAGATAGCAGAAAGTGCCGACTCGAAACAGTGAAGAAAAATAGTTAACGAACTAACGAGACCCAGATGATATAGTGGAATACCATAAATTCAAACTGAAAACGGGAATGATACCTTTGAAAAGAGATCTCAGAAGAATTCAATTTATTGTCAAGATAATTGATATAATTCCACAGTTGAGACATTAAAAATCACCGGGAACCGATGGCTTCAAATCAGAAACACTGAAGATCATCTCAAGTCAAGTATATAGCCAAGCCGCTGATATACGTAATCAATAAACCGTTTATAAGAGGGAATTCGTCTAGAGCATTTCAATTATCCACAGTTGTGCTTGTTCACCATAATCTTCAAAAACTGAAGTTTCTTTTCAACCTTCAGCAGAAAACATAAAACGAGGCTCAACAATTACTTAAATAAATATTAACTGACATCAGAAGCGCAGTATGGATTGAGAATAAAAAAACTAACAAGGAGAATATATAAAGCCATAGATAACAAAAAACCGGTCATGGTATTCGATAATGTTGATCACACTATTCTGTAAGTGAGCTGGAAGACCTCAGGGCGAGAATCACAACACATTACCGACAGAGAACAAGCAACGATAAAGACCACTACTATTGAGAAGCAGATTATGGATGGAGTACCTCAAAGAACGGTTTTGAGACCCTTCAATATATATTCAAAAAACCTGTTTCCAGTGGATACACAAGATAGTGTGTCCAGAGAATAACGCTAGATAGCCATCTTAGTTCGGACGTCCATGTGGATTTTGCACTCAGAAAGCATCGGAGATTACTGTTTACCAAGTCACGGCTATACTAGACCTCAAACAAAAATTTTCCTCACGGTCTAGTCGAACTACGGCATTATTGGATGGGGCGGTTTATACAAGACATGCTCAAAACTACTAGGTATTACCCAGAGGAAATGTTCAAAAAAATGTCGAATAAAAATTAAACGGTATCCGAAGCACTTAACAGACTGGCGTAATCCAGAAAGTGAGGTCCCTGTTAGTTGGTGAAAAGGCTGGAAAAGGTCACTTCACTTTTCGAAAAGGCTATGGCCGCGCTTGAGATCCTGGGAGATCAGCTGCTCAGCCTTTGAAACATTAAGGGCATGCATGTTCAATACTATGGGAGTCAATAATAAGCTCCCGTTTTATTGGCTTTATTAGCAGACATAAGGTAGAGCTGATGTTCATATCTGGGACGAAGATCCAGTCGAATCATAGGCTAAATCATAGGGGCTTCAAGACAGTCCGCGCCGACCGTCCTCACGCACAGAGTGGGTGTGCGTGCCCATCATTTTCAGGAATGGAGTCACATACGTGCAGATTCAAGCTAGATAAAGCTCAATCAGGCCCGTTGGCATCAAGCTAGCATCCAGTCATCGCATGAAGGAAAAGGATGTCCTTGCAATTGAATTTGAAGGAATATAGGACGCTTTGGATATTACCTCTTCCACTTTTCTGGAAAAATATGTTCTTTTTGGAAAAACCCGATGCCTTCAGTAAAACCAGCAGATCGACATCTCCACCGGTTATGGTGACGCTGTAGTAGCTCATAGCTTGGGTGATGGCAGTCCCCACTATCAAGACGTCAGCGCCTCCTTCGGCTTGCTTTACGTGAATGCCATTGGCTTCCATTTCCGACATCAGCAAGGCGATAAAATGTTTTTTATTAGTATCGTTAGTCATAAATTTTGCCTGTGGAATTTTACTGCTGGTTTGTAGACTTATTGAAGGCGAATTTGGTAGATGAATGATGCAAAGAGTTTCTATACCTTTCAGCTGCTTTGGTGCTCTGGTAGTTGGGGTCTAAGGGGTATCCGTCGAAAACTACGATTGCACTGAGTAGGGGGTATGCATGATATGTGTAATAATACATAGGTATGTGTTCGTCAAAAATACTTTCCACCGATGAATTTTGAAGGAAATTCAACGCTCTTTCACACGTTTTCCCCGATTTTTGATAAATATCATAGTTTAATAGATATGGACAAAAACCGAAAAAAGTCCCCTTCCCTCCTGTAAAGAGCACAGGGTGCTCATGTTCGAAAACTCAGCAAACACAACCTCTATCATCCCTTGACAATTTCTCAAATTTTCGATAACTTCGTAATTGAGTCCAGCACATCCAGAATTATTTTACAAAGGTCCTGGATTATGATACAGGTCACAAGGTGATCCTGATCAAGGACCTCAACGCAAGAAACCAGAATGGACTTTTGGATCCTAGCCCAACGCCAATGTGGGAATACTCCGTCAATATCGAGGTGGTAATTGAGCTCTGAAGAGCCAATTCATTACCACTGAAATGGGTTCACTCCAACTATAATTGATCTGGTGGTGAACAAGAATGTCACAGATCTGAGTGACCGCAAGGCCGTGTTTGACATGACTTCGGACCACGATCCTGACCTGTTCCAAATGAAGTAAAAGGGGGAGGATAAACCCCCGAAGTTAAATAACGACTATCTGAACACGGACTGGAAAGAGTTTCGAAGAATTCTCAAATAGATAACTTCGATCGAGTCGAATATCCAAGGTCCACCAGAGGGCACTAGATATTAGTGAGGGGCAGACAGTGCAAAATCCAGGTTCCCCTCATTGATTGGCCGAAGTATTGACCAACTATGGGAAGGTAACGGAAGTCATCAAACGACTTCCGACAAATGAGACGCCCGGACCGGATGGGCTGGATACCATCCTGATCAAGAACTTACCGAGAAAGGTCCTCGTTCAATTGATACACATTATAAATATCATCATCAAGTGGCAGTACTACCCAGATTGTCTAAAGAAGGCTGCAGTAGTCCCGATCTTGAAACCCGGTGAGAATGGCCATGAACTTTAAAGCTACAGACCGATCTCGCTGCTGAGCGCTACAGACCAATCTCGCTGCTGAGCGATGCTGAGCGTGGTGGCAACGAATGTTGACAAGATTTTTCTGAGACGGCTAATGAGCCTCGAGAAAATACTCAAAATGAACCCTGATGAGCAATTTGGTTTCCGCCCCGGTCATAACCCGACCTCGCCTGTGGTCAGGATTGCACACGGGATGAAAGAGGATTTTCATCTAGGCCTTGTCGCGGTCATGATGGTGCTGGATATGCAGAAGGCCTTCGACACCATATGGGTTGAAGGTCTGTTCGACATAATGCTAAGGACAAACATTCCCACTTACATGATAAGGGTGATTGATTCCTACCTGGTTGGCAGGACTTTTGAGGTGAGAGTAAATACCACTCTCCCGCAATCGTGTCCAATAGAGGCAGGTGTGCCACAAGGCCCGAGTCTATCACCACATCTGTATTTTATTCATACTTCATCCGAGGGAACGGAAACGGCGATGTATGCGGATGACACCGCAATATACTGCCATTCATTCTCAAGCGAGGTCGCTGCAATGCAGATCCAGTCTAGGCTGGATAGGGAGATCGTGCAGTATTTAGCAGAAAACAAGATAGTGGTGAATCCGACAGAGACCGAGTTCATCAATTCCACGGGAAATTACAAGTTTACTCGTATCTACCGTAGGTTGATGATCGGAGGTCAAGTCATTGAGATCAGCTGGAAAGGCGTCTAACGGTGAACGCGCACTTGAGTCTGGCGATTCAGCGGTGCTCATTTAGCCGCTGTTCGTCAGAACATAGCCTTTGATGCCAGAAAACCAACTGCTTATGTATAAACAGACTGTTTGCCCAGTCTAAATTCCACTGGCTTGACAGGATACAGAACATGTAACTCCGGATTGTCACCCATAGCGACAGCTACACTCGATTGTTTGCGTTGGGACCGCTTGCGGGCGTCGACTGAATCCCGACTTATACGTCAAAAATTTATCCACTAGAGACCTGACGGAGCACGAGATGTTTGATAATCAATCCCGCAAGCACGACGGAGCTAATTATCATTCGTTCGATCTTTTTCAGGAGCACTGGGAGTAACCGGTTCCATAGGGAACCCAAGTTAACAATATAGAATGCTTTGTACCCCGATCCGGTTTTTGCTCATAGCTTTTTCCGAAACATCCACACAATTAATCGCCGGAACCTTTAATCTTCAGTATCAACATGGAATGCGAGACCCAAAACCACTCATGAGCTAGGCAGTAGGCGTAGATACTGCAGTTACCTTTGTCATCTCATTGATGACGTATTCGTGAACATCTGCGAAGGTTGTAGCAAGCGCCCTCTTGCAAGGACACTTGAGTTAACTCGGCACCATGCACATTCCCCGGGCTTGGCACAAGTCCGTACGCATGCCATCGCAACCCCTGCCCCTTCCTATCTCATGGGAGAAGTTAGTCATAAGTGAATGTGCATAATATAAATGAGATACATAATAATCATAAGGAATGAACTATTACTGATTTATTTATTCGGGTACTGTCGATAACTGAAGCCAAGCATCGGTTTGGACAATCTTTTAAATAGTTTGAATTCTCGTTCATGTAAGGTATCAAACGTTGAAAGAAAAAAGCCTCGTATTCGCTAGTTTCCACAAGTCTCTAGAAAACTTCTGAGGGTTGCCTGTGAGAGTGCAGCCAATTGACGGAAAAAATAAATCTCAGAACAAGGCAAAACGAAAAACTTCCAGTGTGTATATTGAAGAGTTCAATTGGAAAGTTGTTGTTTTCTACTAATTGTGGAATTGTGTGGAGAGACAGGTGTTTTTCGGTTTTACGAAATATTTGTTTTCATTAAATCTCAGAACAAAAATTCAATATACTTTTTATTACATATCTTGGAATTGGGACCGTGAAAATTGCTAGATTCTGGATGAGGCGAATATCCAGTACCTACTGAAGAGTCATTATCATTTGTCACTTTCCTAGCGAGGAGATTCGTTTCATCTAAACCAACAAGTACTGTTCACAACACTCCGCATTATCGAACATCCCAACTGTCTTTTTCCATGAGTTCAACAGGACGAGCAACCTATAAATAATTCAGTTAATCGATGAGTCAGAGTAAGAAATCATGCTTTCTAGTGTTTTTATTTTTCGTCCAACATAACTGAGTGTCCGAATTCTAACTCATGCATATTGGATTATGACTCCGAAAACAAGAGGTGAATGGAGGCTGACATTCTGTACTCTCTAGTATAAATATCATTAACGGTAATGGAAAACGTAAAATATTCTGGAATTTAATAATAATATGGTTTGACTGCAAGACACAATGGTTAATGAGAATTAACATTAAAACTGTTACGAGAGATAAGAATAATTTTTTGAAATAGGAAAAATTTGCCAATATTGTACCGCCTCCTAAGTTGTACCACCACTTTATATCCGAAACTGGAAAAGAACTGGCAAAAGAACTGCTAAAAATACTCGTATATTTTCGCGCCAAGCAGTACTATTTTTACGTAATTTAAAATCGTTGTACACATTTAATTTGAAGGGTGAGAACTTGAATTTTGGTTTACGGTTGGGTTAATATTTTTCAAATAAACTGTTGAAATGGCGTTCATAATTCCATAGGCAATAATTAATTTTAGATTTTGATAACAATATATTACACAGTTAACTAAGTTGTACCCCCCAAAGTTGCTCATATTAAACCACCGGTACAACTTAGGACACATATTTTACTTTACAGATACTTTGCACATCCAAACGTCATTATCTACCAAAATTAAGTTGCCAATGATGCAGTTAAATCGTTAGGTCGAGCTCCAATATTTAACAAAGATAAAAATGTGGTACAATTTAGGAGACTAGCCGTACAATTTAGTTAACTGGTTTTTTAATTAGTACCGGAATAAATATTTCAAACTCTATTTAGATAAAAACATTGCAGTTTTATGGATTTTTGATGTTAGTTTTGTGTTCCTTGTACGCAATAATGTTATGAGATTTTTTTTCTCTATTAAAAGACATGAACACTCTGAAACATCTGAATTTAAAGAAAAGCGGTACATTATAGGCAACTCTCCCCTATGTTGGTTAGATTATTCTATAAATTTTCTAGGAAATGCGGGATTTTTGCCATCCCAGGCTGTTCTCCACATATCTAAAATGTCCAAATATCAAAATATGAAATATCATCAGATTGACCACTTCAAATCTAATTGTAATCAGGACTAGGAGTAATTTTTAACTTTTACAACCTTTTTTTCACATTTTCAATAACTCAAAGATATGTTTCAACTACAAACTAATCTTGTAACCAACCCCTATTGATTATTTTTTCGAAACATGTCTGACTACATTTGATAATTATTAATTAATTTTTGGTGGAGTTGATTGAAAGTTATTTACCTACCCAGTTATATATCTACGATACTTATCCTAGTCTTTCTTATTGAACCTTCGTGACGCTCGGATGAAATTCAGTATTATGTCCACTTCAGGTAAAGTGGTCCTCTTTTCAGCTCCAAAGATTTGAAATCTCATCCTTCCGTACGCCTCGCACTCGCCGAGGAAGCGAAATGAAGTTTCATCGTCTTCTTCACATTTGCAGCAAGTGGGATTATCTTCTACGCCTATCAGGGATAGGTTCTGTCTAATTTTTTGCCCTATCAGTATACCTATAAGAAGACATAGTGGTTGGAGATTTTTGCCGAAGAGCCATGTCGTATTCGACTTGTCGAGGCCTGTTACGAAGTCTTTCGACTGCGTGAAGCCGGTACCCACCAAAGTTCGTTCAGTGTTTTTCCCGCACAGTCATCAAAGTTGGAACCGGTTCTAGGAAAATCGTCTGCCTTTTCGTTTCTATGCAGCCTTGTGACCCGGGACCCATATCAGCGAAACTTCCTTTGCTTCAGCTAGTTTCTCAAGAGTATCTCCGTATTCCTATAAGGGTGCTCGATTTGGTTAAGGGTGACAGATGGTTCTGAGCGCTGCCTGACTATCTGAACAGATATAAATTCTCTGTTCGGGCCCTTCTTTCACGTCGTGCCTCGTAGCTACAGTTTGGATCGCGAACACTTCAGCTTGAATTAATTTTGTATATCTTGCCAGAGCGTAGCTTTCTGGTACACTTCTTCCCTTAGGCTTGGGGTCTAACTTCGAACTTGAAACTCCGATTCGATCTCAGAAGCCGACTTCAATCTCGGGGGTCCAACTTTAATCTCGGACCCTCGACTTTAATCTAGGGGATCTGAATTCAATCTCAGAGGTATTACTTTAATCACGGGAATCCAACTTCAATCTTGGACCTCGAACTCGGTCCGGCTTCAATCTTGGACCCCCAACTTCAATCTCAAGGGGAGACTTCAATCTTGGATTTCTACTGTCGGACCCCGACTCTAATCTCGGGGGTCCGTCTTCAATCTTGGACCTTCGACTCTAATTTCAGACCCGGAATTCGGTCTTGGGGGTTCGACTTCAATCTTGGATTCCCGACTTCAATCTGGAGGGTCTGATTGCAATCTTGAAACTTCGACTCTAATCTTGGAAGTCAATTTTAATCTTGGGGGTCCGACTTTAATCTCGACCCTCGACTTTAATCTCAGGGGTTTGACTTTAATATCGGAGGTCCTACTTTAATCAAGGGAATCCGACTTTAATCTTGGACCTCGGGCTCGGTGTGGCTTTAATCGTGGCCCCCGATTCTTATATCGGACCTCGAATTCAATCTCGAGGTCCAACTTTAATTTCAGGGGCCCGACTTTATTCTCGTAGTTCCGACTTCAATCTCGAAGCAGCGACTTTTTCTATGGATATATCTATGTACTCTGATATGTCACTTGACCAGTATATAGTTTGATATTTGAATGCCATTCGTCTGTAACTTCGTAAAGTGGCGTACGGCCCTCCTCCAACTTTTCCGCCACCGGATTGATACAGTTTTTATCTACTTTTCAGAATTCTCAATATTTTATATACAAAAAAAAGATAAGTTTTCTTATCCAAATTGTCAATGGATTTCAAGATATTTGAAGTTGAATAACTGTGTGCGTGATAGGAAAACTCATTGTTAATGATTTTGATAGAAGTTACTGTTATTTGTCTTGAAATAAAATTTCAATGAAATCAGGGGAACTGAATAAAAATAATGCTCCCGAGAAGTCGGACCCCCGAGAATTCGGACCCCAGAAATTAAAGTCAGACCTCCGAGATTAAAGTCGGACCCCCGAGTTAACGTGGGACCCACGAGACTGAAGTGGGGGGTCTTAGCTTAAAGATAGGTGTCAGATTTCAAGGTCAGGGTTCAAAAAAATTGCACGTTGCCCTTCTAGGTCATCGTAGATTCAAACACATTTTCCCAATAAAATTTTTCGATATTTTTTGTCAATTTGACAAACTTTTTTGAAACCAGCGTCATCCTTTTTTTATTTTCTACCAATTCTGAGGTACCGCGATACCAGTCGAAAGTGATTAGGGATTTTTTTAGTTGTCAGACATGCAGAGACGAACGCAATAACTACACTAATTCCAAGTTGCGAAAAATTAGTAAAGAAGCGACTCATGTCTTTTGTCAATAAACATAAAATACTTAATATTAACAAAGTTGGTATCTAAAACAACAAAAGCACAAATTATGCTATTTACAAATTTTTAGAAAACGTATACCCAAATCTCAACACTCAAGAGGCAACTGTAGCAGTGTTCTGTGGCATGTCTGAAGCTTTTGATTGTGTGAATCATGGAATACTGTTGCAGAAGCTTGATCAGAGGCATATCTAATAAGTGGATGACATCTTACTTGAAAGACCGGGAACAATATGTGAAAGTTTAGGGTGCTGTATCGGAGAAAAAAATTTCGAACATTGGAGATCCGCAAGGCTCTGTCTTGGGGCCCATATTATTTTTATCGTTTAAAAATGATCTAGCTAACTTGAATATCAGCGCTGAGTTCATTTTGTTAGCAGATGATGCAAATATTGAATGGCACACTAAGGATAAAAATACACTCAACCCATTGATCTCTACAGATTTAGCTGAAATAAAAAAGTGGTGCGATCCCAATCAAATGATTTTCAACTCTGAGAAAACTGAGATGTTATTATTTGAGTGAGACATTGAAAAAATACAACTGTATAATGACACCCTCACGAATTCCGATAATATTAGGTTCTTATGCCTTGTATTAGATCATAATTTGAAGTTCGATGAACATATTATGTCAATGACAAAAAAATTATCATCTGGGTTTTATGCTATTAGAATTGTTCGCAATAAGGTGGGTTATTCTATTACAAGACAAGCCTACTTTGCTCTTCTAGACTCTCACATCATATATGGTATAGCATTTTGGGAGCCTGCACACGTATACACATGACATTTAACTATCAATCCTCATGTTTTTTTATTAATAGATGCAAAGAAAATTTTACTTCGCAGTTAGTTTGTGCTTGAAAAATGAGTAAAATACAGCATCTTTTCTTTTTTCATGTGCTACTCTAAACCTGTCAAATTTGACATTTTTTTCGAAAATTTCGAAAAATGCCAAAGAAAAAAGTTGCTCGGTTTCCAATTTTATACATTTGCTCCAAATTTGGACTCCCTACTGTCACTTCAACTTTTTCCAATTTTTTTATTTTTCGAATCTTTAGCTCATCGATTCGAACGAAACATGATTCAAATTTCATAATTTTGATGAATATGAGACTTCAATGTCATATCTTGCACAAAAAATACTCACACTGGCCTGTTACCGGAAAATTAAAAAAATGCACCTCCAGTAATTCGTCTTTGTTGTTGCAAAGTTCATCTAGTTTTTTCATTTCATTGTTAAACTGATGTGGAATTTCAATGTATGGACGTTAATATGTCAGTAATCGAATAAACGAATTTCTTTTCATTCTTTTAATTCTTCATTTTAATGGATTTGCATCCAGTTAGATTATTCTTCTGACCAATCATTCAGTTACAAACAAACCCGAAATATCATACTTTTCTGTAAACTGAACAATGAGCTACAGTTTCATAACTATTCAAAAGACTTTCATTCTAGCGATATGTACTAGACATGATAAAAAATTTCGAGATTTCTAACAATACAAGACTAATGCAACATCTCGGGAAGAAAATAGTGTGTACTGATCGAATCGAAATAAAATGTTCACTTAGCAGGCTTTTGAAACAAATTTTCAGTTTTGGTTATTTGACATTAACTATTATCATTATCATTATTATTATTATTTTTAATCCGTTAGGAATTACCCAAACAGGCCCTGTCTCCGGAGCCCCGACACTTCCGGAGGGAGCGCTGGTGTATCATTAACCCTAGTGAACACTCCCCACGTGCGTGGGGTGAGTGATTACTGGGTCCGAGAGTCATGTGCCCTGAGAAGACGGAGTGAACCAAGAATTACATCTTTCTGCATTCTTCCGGCCAAGTTTTCTGCCGCATCATGGCAAGCCGGTATGATTTTCAAGTTTGAGAGCAGTGTGTCCATCATTCCACCAAGAAGCCCTATTATCAGAACCACCATCTTGACAGAATGGTTTGGATAAAGCCTGCGGAGTTCGAAGAGATCTCGATATTTAGTCCGTTTTTCCTCCTCTTTTCGGACGATGTTCGTTTCGCCAGGAGCTGAAAACTCAATGACGAAAATCGTCCTACTTTGATGGTCGAGAAGGACTACGTCAGGCTTATTGGCTTGTATTTGCCTGAGGGTGGGGAATGAGTAGTTCCAATATATTCGGCACTTCTCATTCTCCACAACGGACTCAATATCCCCCAAGGCATAAGGCAACACCGGTAACTCGTCTACACCGTACGAGTGTCGTAGATGGTAGTACAACACTCGTAGGGCCGCGTTATGCCTGTGGATATAGGTTGAGACCGCATAAGCTGGATAAGCTGACAGCAAATGCATTATGGTCTCAGCTGCCCCACGACACGCTCTGCATCTAGTGTCAGGGATCTCTATACCCGTCAAGCGACTACGGTAGACGAGGGTGTTGAAGACACCATGCTGGCAGGCCATAATGAATCCCTTGGTTTCCGACTTCAGCCCACTTGACCTGAGAAAAGCGAAGGTCAGGTTTCTGGATAAGCCAAAGTCTTCAATGTTCTTGAAGAAGACCCCATGCATTGGCTTATCCCTATGTAGCTGTAGGAGCCTGTCACACTCCGCAGCTTTCACGTGGGCTTTTTGCTGAACGGGATCATCCGTTTAGTGTCGAATACGTGACAGAGTTCATCGGCTTCACGGGTTGCTGCCTTGAAAAAAAAATCTCCAATCCCTGCCTTTTTTGTGGTCGCATACTAAACAGAGAAGGGGATCTGAACTCCTGATGACTTTACAGGCTCCATCCAGAACCATTATGTTGTGTAACACTCCAAACTCAAAAGTCCACGTCCTCCCCATTGTCTGGGGAAGTATAAATGCAAGCTCCTATAAAGATGCATCATTTTGCGAGTTTTTACGTCGAGTTGTCGCAGCTCTTCCTGAGTCCATTTCATTACTCCAAAGGAGTAAAGTAGAAGCGGAACGGCTAGCATATTAGTTGCAGCAACTTTGTTCTTCCCCGACAGTTCTGAAGACCAGATCTGTCGGAGTTTGTGCTGATACTTGCCGCGGAGAGAGTTTTTAACGGTAGCTACCTCTTAAGTATGGCGTTGTTCCACCCCTAGGTAGGTATACGTCTCTCCGGCATCCAGATGATGTAGGATGCTTCCGTCTACGAGCTGAACGTCCTCTCCGTATTCCTCGCATCGTCCTCTTTTGAGATGAACCATGACACATTTGTCGATCCCAAACTCCATTCCGATAGCATGCGTGTACTCTTGCACCACCCTCAAAGACTGATGAAGGTCCTTTTCTCCAGAGGCATAAAGTTTAAGGTCATCAATGTAAAACAAATGGGTGACCTTATGCCTCCGGTTGCTGGGGGTGCCGCAGTTGTATCCGCGAGTTTTCCGTAGTGCAACGGACAATGGCAGTAGTGAGATGCAGAAGAGAAGAAGGCTGAAAGAGTCTCCCTGAAACACGCCCCTTTTAAAGATAATCTGCTCTGTTTGGACTCTGACTTGACCAGATGTTATGGTGAAGCGAGTCCTCCATAGCGGCATCAGCTGTTCTCTGCATCTCACTATTTGATCGGGTACCGCAAGGCATCTGAGCAAATGCATGATGAGTTCATGCGATGCTGTATCAAATGCCTTGCGATAGTCGATCCAGGCCATTGAAAGGTTACGCTTGTACTGCACGGAGTCCTGCGTGATGCATCTGTCGATCAGCAGGTTCTCTTTGCAGCCAGCGACCCCCTTCTTTGTCCCTCTTTGCTCATATATCCGTTCATACACCGGCTCAACTTCGGAGAGTATTCGCATGTATAAAATGCGGATAAACATCTTATAACATGCGTTTAAGCATGTTATCGTTCTGTAGTTACTATTATTATTAATATTTATTTATTTATATTCTTTTTTTTATCCGTTAGGAATTACCCAGACAGGCCCTGTCTCCGGAGCCCCGAAACTTCCAGAGGACGCGCTGGTGTATCATTAACCCCAGTGAACACTCCCCACGCCCGTGGGGTGAGTGATCACTGGGTCCGAGAGTCATGTGCCCTGAGAAGACGGAGTGAATCAAGAATTGCGGCCTTCTGCATTCTTCCGGCCAAGTTTTCTGCCGCATCATGGAAGCCGGTATGATTTTCAAGTTTGAGAGCAGTGTGTCCATCATTCCACCAAGGACCCCTATTATCAGAACCACCTTCTCGACAGAATGGTTTGGATGAAGCCTGCGGAGTTCAAAGAGAAGATCTCGATATTTAGTCCGTTTTTCTTCCTCTTTTCGGACGATGTTCGTTTCGCCAGGAGCTGAAAACTCAATGACGAAAATCGTCCTACTTTGATGGTCGAGGAGGATTACACCAAGCTTATTTGCTTGTATTTGCCTGAGGGTGGGGAATAAGTAGTTCCAATATATTCGGCACTTCTCATTCTACACAACGGACTCAATATCCCCAGGAGCATGAGGCAACACCGGTGTCTCGTCTACATCGTACGAGTGTCGTAGATGGTAGTACAACACTCGTAGGACCGCGTTATGCCTGTGGATATAGGCTGAGACCGCATAAGCTGGACAAGCTGACAGCAAATGCATTATGGTCTCAGCTGCCCCACGACATGCTTTGCATCTAGTGTCAGGGACCTCTATACCCATCACGCGACTACGGTAGACGAGGGTGTTGAAGACACCATCCTGGCAGGCCATAATGAATCCCTCGGTTTCCGACTTCAGCCCACTTGACCTGAGAAAAGCGAAGGTCAGGTTTCTGGATTAGCCAAGGTCTTCAATGTTCTTGAAGAAGACCCCATGCATTGTCTTATCCCTATGTAGCTGTAGGAGCCTGTCACACTCCGCAGCGTTTAGTAAATCGAGTTGTTTTGTGCACAGATTTGCTCACATTTATAATTCACAAAAAGTTTTATGTACAATGTTATCCATACAAGACAAAGTGGAAATCGTTCTTTTATGTGGTGACAATGTGCCATATCGAGACGTTGCTTGTATTTTCAATCACCGGCATCCAGAAAGAAATATTCACTTTAGTTCCGTGGGAAGAATATTGAAAACATTCAAAGGAATTGTCTCTGTGGACAATCGTTTCAAGAAACCACATAATCCAATAAAGTATAATGAAGAAGAATAACTCAATGTTTGTTTGAGCTTTGTTAAAAACGAAAAAACTAATATTTAGCCCTATGCTGTATCACTTCCGTTAAAAATAACGTCACCGTTATTCGCCATTTCCGTTATTTTGCTATTGCTTGGTAATAGCAAAACAACAGAAATGGCGAATAACGGTGACGTTATTTTTAACGGAAGTGATACAGCATAGGGCTGATTAGCAGTATTAGTGAAAATACAGGGGTTGCCAGAGAAACTGAGGAAGAATTTTGCACAAAAATAATTTCCATCCCTATAAGCCAAAGTTCATACACACTCTCAAAGAAAGAGATTTCGATATTCGAGTAGGATTTTCATTTTGGTTCCAAGGTGAGAAAGAAAATGATATCGCATTTCCCTATAGGATTTTATGGACTGACGAGGCAACTTTCACGTCGAACGGAACAGTTAGTTCCCAAAATTGTCGCTGGTGGTCCAACAATAATCCAAATTTTGTAATAGAAAGCCGTGATCAATATTATTTCAAGATAAATGTGTGGTGTGGTTTATTACATAATCAAATTATTGGACCATATTTTTTGGAGAAAACTTGAACGCATACATGTTCATAAATTTTATTTTGAATCAGTTTTCTGAAGTTTTGGATAATCTGCCTCTAAGTGTAAGAGGAAATTTGTGGTATCAGCTTGACGAGGCACCGATCCACCAAACGGTAGCAGTGAAACAGTGTCTCGGTCAGATGTTTAGGGGCAAAGTGACGAGATTGGGAAGATTATTGGCCACCAAGATCACCGGACTTATCTCCAATGGACTTTTTTCTATGGGGTTCTTTGAAACAAAAAGTGTATAAATACAGACCATTTGCAAACAAAGAACATTTAGAGAATACCATTCGGGAGTGTTGTATTTATTAAAAATTCCACAAAGTCTATGTTAAGGACTATAATTTTTATAGAAAGGGAAGGGTGGCATACAGAATAAGATTATTGAGATGAATCAATGAATGTTACGATGTTTTGTTGTAAATTTGGTTATATTTATTTTAGTTTAATGTTTTTTACACATCTAATGGTGGAAATAAAAAATATAAGATATATGAAATTAATTCAAAAAACGAAAAATTATTTATGTTCAGTACAAATCGCTAGAACGGAAGTCTTTTGAATAGTTATGAAACTGTAGGTCATTGTTTAGTTTACAGAAAAGTATGATATTTCGGGTTTGTTTGTAACTGAATTATTGGTCAGGAGAATAATCTAACTGGATAAAAATCTATTAAAAAAAGACATACGAGTGTAATAAGAATGAAGAGAAATTTGTTTATTCGATTACTGACATATTAACGTCCATACATTGAAAATCCACATCAGTTTAACAATGAAATGAAAAAACTAGATGAACTTTGCAACAACAAAGACGAACTTCTGGAGGTGCATTTTTTTATTTTCTGGTAACAGGTCAATGTTGGTATTTTCTGGGTAGGATATGACATTGAAGTTTCATATTCTTCAAAATTATGAAATTTGAATCATGTTTCGTTCGAATCGATAGAGCGAGATTCGAAAAATAAAAACAAATGGAAAAAAGTCGAAGTGACAGTAGAGAGTCCAAATTTGGAGCAAATGTATAAAATTGGAAACTGAGCAACTTTTTTCCTTAGCATTTTTCGAAATTTCCATAAAAAAACTGATTTTTTGAATATTCTCGAAAATGATGTCAAATTTGACAGGTTTAGAGTAGCATATGAAAAAAAGGAAAGATGCTGAATTTCACTCATTTTTCAAGCACAAACTAACTGCCAAGTCAAATTTTCTTTATATCTATTAATAAAAAAAACTTCCATATGTCGCGAACTTTTGTGTGACACTGTATATTATGTTTTGGTGGTCTAGAAGAGTGCTTTGGGTACACTCAATGAGTGTTTATGAGGGAATATTATTATTATTATTATTATTCATATCTGTATACTTTTACTGGCAATTTTATCAGTTTGCATAACTTTATTTGATTACTATTACCATCTGCACATATTAAGCAGTTGCGATTTATGTACTTTTCAACTATATTTAGAGGCTTTGTCAATAAGAATTCTATTCATTTGATAATAAAGCATGCTTTGACTTTGACTTGACTTTGACTTTGAAGATAGAATTGGGATAATTTCGAAATGTGAAGTCGGAATTATACTAATTCCGAGTTGTGAAGTCAGAATTATACTATAACTCCGAGTTGTGAAGTCCGAGTTAAACTAATTCCGAGTTGTAAATTCGGAATTACACTAATTTTGAGTTGCGAAGTTGGAATTAGGCTAAATCCGAGTTGAGAAGTCCGAATAATATTTTTAAGCTATTTGTGGCCCTTCTACTCTTTCGTAACCACCTACCCCTAGTCCTTCTAACATATTTATACACAGGTCTTCACATATGTAGGCAATTGAATATATACGCATCAGTTTGCTTGTTACGCCTTTATTCACGTCGCTTATTGACTGGAAGCGTACCGTCTTCTGTAATTCAGCTTGGAAGTCAAATTCAGTGGATTGTAGCGTATAGCAGGGTTTCCCCACAGATTGAGGATTCCGGTAGGAACTCCTCCCCGTACTTTACATGTACTCCAGCTATTAGTTGCAGGACCTGGATCTTTTTGTATTTTTTTTCTGTGGCAATTTTAATTGATAATGATCAGGTTTATTTCAATATTTACGTCAAAATAACAACTTTTCATATAAACGTATCGTCCATTCTGCTTTAAATTTGTTTCATACTCGTATGTGGTTTTATCTTTCTGGTAGACCAGCGTGGGGCAACCTCACGAGCAATGTTTTTTGGGATTGTGCATTCTTTCTTACGTGTTGATTTAGCCAATGCATAAGTGCTGGTTTTAATAGTCCCCCCTGTTAACTTTTGAACGGTTTGACGTAAAAACATAAAAATAACTGTTTGGAGGGTGTCACCGATACTACTTTTTGAAATAAAACACATTGTGATTGCTACATATATGACGCGGAGAGGCACATCAACCGAAAAATTTGAAACGGCATGGGGGGTCATGAGTCACATCCTTGAAAAGATAATTCAATCCTCTTTTCAACCATCTAAATTTTTTAGAATTCCGTGACACTTGATCCCCATGATTTTTTAAGTTTTTAAGTTGATGTGCCTCCCCGCGCCATCTGTGAAGCAATTACAATGTGTTTTATTTCAAAAAGTAGTACTGTCGATTGTACCCTCCTAACGTTATTTTAAAAGTTTGAAAGTTGACGGGCATTACTTATATGTTTATTGAATTGTTTGTGATTATCCATTTTTTTAGTATTTTAGTGATTTTAACTGTCAAAAGCTGCATGGTGAATATTTCGATATATTCTGAATCTGTGATATTGTGTTATTTTATAATCTCAGTCTTGATTTTTATATACGATACTCGGTATTGTAATAGGCTCAAGCATAAAAGAAGTCACTGGACTTGAAAGTTGTGAATTCAATACAGATGTTGATGAAAATGCTGCTGATGAATTCTCCGTAATATTATCCGAGTGTTCTTCATAAATAAAGTCTCGTGTATTTGTAGCTTTGAAGAGTAATGTTTTTTCATTAATGATTTGTAACATTGTCGATGATAACCACTTCCGAATAAATCAGTCGGCAAAACAACATCTTTAAATATAAGGTTATGTTCCTTTCGATGATTCAATGTTGTTCGACACTTTCTCAAGGTGTCTTCCGTAAAAAATATTGAATTCACACTAGCATTTTCCACAGTTCAATGATTATACCGGGCCTTACCGAACCGCTTTTGTGGTAAACAATCTATGAGTCGCCGTTGCATTTCGATACCCCAGAGTTGTAAATGGATCTAGATTGCTACATCTGGACGTGAGTAGAACAATGAAGCATCTACGCGTACTGAAAGATCAATCGAGAGATTAGGGAGAGTCAGTATACAACCGACATATTTTTTTTCTTGATGTTGTGGCATCGACTGCTCTGGTCATTAGCCGTAACTAACATTGAATACAGCAACTAGTCTGGTTGCTTATAAATTATAGTCATAGCGTGAACCTAACTAGAACACTCGTTAAAATAAATCAGAAGAGATAGTTGAGTGCATTTTTATTACAGTGGTGTCAGAAGTGGGATTTTTTAAATAAATGGAAATTCGCCTACAGATGGCTATAAAATGCTGATTTTCATCCTGTACTCAGATAAGTACAACAGGAATAAATGGGTTAATGGACAATTTTACCCATTAGGGGAAAGTAAACTGATGAACTTTTTCGTTGAAATTGACTGATATCTCGTTTCCAAATGCATAAAAAGAATAAATTTCAGTAAAATTTTCGAATTTTTCCTAGTATTAGTGGGGAAAGCACACTTTATAATTATTTGTAATCAGTCATAGTTCACCCTGTAGATAGTTTCGATGACCTTCAGTCGTTTACTGTTATTACTCCACTCGTATATTTCACCAATTCCAATTTCAGTTGATTGTTCCGGTGCTATTCCCTCGGCAGTGGAGAAAATTTCAATAATGAACAAACAAAATGCAAGGAGTTTCTGCAAAATCGTTATTTACGCCATTCAAGATTTATGCGCTAATTGCACTCCGTTAGTGACTTGAGTTAATAATGATTCCTCTCTAATTTTCAGGTAAAATTTCCGCAAACTACAAACAAAACTGGACTCACGTATTCTGTCGTCTGAGTGCTGTGTATGCTTGTAGTTTTCCACTAAGTCTGATGACACTCGAACTAAGCGTCGTCGACATAAAACTAACATCAATAGCAATAAAATAAGGCAATCTCCATTCAATGGGGACTTTATTTTATCGGCACGGAAATAAGTTCGTTCTCCAATTCCGAGGTGAACGTTTTTATTCAGCAATAAAATTTAACGGAAGTGTTCCGGTGTTCATGATGATAACCATCAGATTAGAACTCACAACAAATATTGACCATCATGATGTTTCTATCGATAGAGTTTCGACTCTTGTCCATTATATAAAGTCATTATAATGATAGTTGATGAAATGAGAAGTGAATGATTGATCATAGTTAACCCACTCATATCTCTCGCATCGATTTTGGAAGAGCGAATTCAAGTTCTTAGAGACAATTCAGGTTCAGAGAAAATTTCACTAAATACATCATTCAAGATCGTAGTGAAAATCTAGATCTTACTAGTTTGAATATTCATATGTGTAACTTGTCTTTTTTTTTAATCTGTCACATTTTCAGACGTCAAAACCCTTATCGAAAATTTGAAGACATCCAACTCATTAGCATATGATCAAGTCTCAAATAATATAATTAAAAAAGCAATTAGTTACCTACTTATGTGCTCCATTGGTATTTTTGATAAATAAGTCCTATGAAATGGGTACTTCACAAGGCTGTCTCAAACCAGCAGAGCTATCAGCTTACTTTGTAGTTTTTTCAAAATCATTGAAATTAACGTAAAAAATGAGCTGTATTCATTCATACTGCACTGAACACTTTTCAAAATGAACTCGTCTGTAGGTAAGACAAAGGGGATATCGTTATTGGATTGTATATAGACTTATCCAGGGTGTTCAACGTGATTGACCATAACATGTTACTGGTTAATCTCGAACGATATGGAACAAGAAGTATAGATGTTTTCTCAATCGTATATTTTGATCAGAAATCTGGTAGTTTACTCAATGGCACTAATAGTCCTTCTTGTAGCATCAAACATGGAGTTCCACCAAAATTTTGGCTGGACAGTTCTCAAAAATTCAACAAAAAAAATCATGTTTCATTAATTAACGGATACAAATATAAAAAAACATAAAGTACCTACCTTAGGTAAATGTGAGGCAAAGCAAAATCTTTCATTTGAGAAACATATATTTGAAACCGGACAATTCCTTCCAAAGGTATGTTCTTTTCAATAAAGTCAATATCTTTTATTATTTTTATTAGCTTCATCTATGAGATGACAGGTGTGGTTTTTGGTGGTCCACATGCATGTAACTATGTTAGCAGGACAAATGAGAACACCCAAATTATTCCGTTTACTCGACGGATGTGTTTCTAAATTGCACTGATGAATGTGTTCTACATTTTTTGTTCGGTTATTTTCCAAAGAACGAATTTATCTTCTGGATGACGCAGTATAATTTCAGTTCTTCGTCCGCAGTGATGAGCAGAACGGAAATTATCAAATGTGATGTTATACATTTTAATATTATCCCAACTCGAAAGAATTATAGCGAGAATATAAATTGAAATAGAAACATATCTTTTAATATTTACTCTCCATGCTATAAGGCTATTAATTACGAAAAGAGGGTTATCCGCCAGTAGCGTTCCAATAAACTTTCTTTGTTCAGGTATGTTATTCGTTTTCGGCATCGTTATTTTTGGTAAATATTAGAAACCGGCTATTGATTCAGTTATGCCAATTTGATAATGTGCATAAACATTCAAATAAATGTTCAAAAATTAAGCATGATGATCTCCTTCTGCAGAACTATATACAGTGCAGAACTCAATAGCAAATATGCACAGAACTGCTGGTATTTGATATGATCAGAGTCGACTGAAACGGATTCCATTGATGAACGGAATTACCTCCATACTGGTGCGCACTACACAGATACGATAGTTTTGATTTTCTTAATGAAAAAATATCATCGATAAGGCACGTGAAAATTTGTACTTACGAAAGAAAATTATGTGTTATAATCCAAGTTTTCGACAGTTGATGGGTTGTTCCAAAATTGGTAGCTGCATGCATTACACGGGTATAATCAATTTTGTGAAGATGTATCAAAAAATCGTTTACTGCTATATAGATATGTTTTTATTATTCAAAACCTAAAATATCAGTTGCACATAACATGCCATTCAATTCATTTGAACGTAGAAATTTTAATAGGAAATGCCACTTTGAAAAAATCACATCAAGCCCATATTATCCGAAAATTATCTCGCAGAGAAAGCTGTTGGAATCTGTAACAATGGGTCTTATGGATAAAATGATTCTACTAGGATTTCTTGAAACAGACCTATCCGTTTTCTTCAGTTATGAGAAAAACAAACATATAGTAAAAGCATTTGCTAACTTTTAGGAATGTCACCCAATATACTGAGGATGTCATCAGAAGGTAATGTTGATAAAAAAATATGCTTTTGGACTACCAAAATACATCAATCACTGGTCACAATCATTTTCCAGCACATCAGCTTCTATTGAGTAGAAGAACTAGAACTAAATTACCCATTACAAATAAATTATTAAAACCCAATATCATAAAACATTATCCAAACACGTTGAACAAAATTGCCGAAAGAAATACATTTTATTATGACAAAACCGATAAAGAGAAAGAATGTTAAAATGGTCCTGGTGATACTGTAATCTACAGAAATGATAATAATGAATGAGAACCTAAAAAAATAGTACAATATCATATCACACCACGTTCAGTTTTAATGAAAGATCAAAATTGAAAAATTAAAAGGAGAAATCATTTCAATCTGAGAAAGTCAATGAATGAACGTTTCTTCTGTATGACTGGGTTATCGAATGGAAATCTTGAACATGATAGTCTGTCAAGAAATGTTATTGTGGGTAATGAAGTAAAGCCTTTATACCAACGTACTTGCGGTCTTCAGCAACTCGTGATTTATTGTATCGCATCAGGCGCGTTTACACGGGGGGTAATTCTTACCCCACAATCAAAGAAAATTCGGTGTTTCAGTCAAAATAAACATTAAGATTCACAAAATCAATCAACCGGAACCTGTTTATAAATATCGTAGAAACTTCAATAAAATCGATCCAAAGGAACTTGTAAAAATGAATTTAGAAAAATTATATTACATTGCCAATATTGAAAAAAAAAATTGAATTTTTGAATCATTCTATCTGTAATGTATTAGATAAGTATGCACCGCTACGTTTGATGGGGTTTACAAAACAGCCATGGCTAACGGATAACCTCAAATTCATCATGAAACTGAGAGATAAAGCCAAACTGAAACATAAAACGATTCAATCGATAGAGTCTTGGAATTATTACAAATCACTCAGAAACTACGTAACATCGGCTGTAAAAAAGGAAAAGAAAACCTCCTTCAACGAAATGTGTAAAAAGAATAATCCTAAACAATTTTGGAAAGAGCTTAAAAATATTGATATATGGAAAAAAATAATGACGCACACATTCCTGATCATCTAAATGATCCAAATAACATCAATAACTTCTTTCTTGATAGTGTTCCCAAATTCTCAAATGATAATAAACCCTTGACAGCTTCAATTTCCAGATAGTCGATGACTCTGAACTACTGAATACTAGGAACACATTGAGAAGTACTGCTGTAAAAAATGTTGGATTGAACCTGAATATGCTTAAAATATGCTACCCTGTTATTAAGAATTTTTTGCTGCATATAGTAAATTGTTCTATTTTGGAATGTCACTTCCCAAAGTCCTGGAAAATAGCGCATGTTATTCCCCTACCCAAAACAACAAAGATTGAAGAATATAAGGACTTGAGACCTCTAAGTATACTTCCCACACTTTTAAAAATATTAGAGCATATCCTAAATGACCAAATGAAGAGGTTTGTTTACCAAAACGAGCTCATGCCGAACTATCAATATGGGTTTAGAAAACATCACAGTTGTTGCACAGCAGTGTTAAAAATAACAGATTATATTTCAGAAGTCACTGACAAGGGAGATATTTCAGTGTTAGTCTTGTTGGATTACAGCAAATCTTTCGACAGCCTGAATTCTAACATTCTCATTTCGATGCTACATTACATTGGTTTTACTAAAAATGCCTGCAAACTGATGACTAGCTACTTCACTGACAGAACCCAAATGGTAAAATTAGAAAATTCACGTTCTGATCCAATTAAACTAAACAGGGGTGTTCCACAAGGTTCGGTGCTCGGACCGTTGCTTTTTTGTATATATACCTCTCATTTGACCATGAATGTGGAACATTGCAGAATCCATGCCTATGCTGATGATACCCAGGTATATCACTCATTCAATCCCGCCAATTTGGATGATTCATTGGAAAAAATAAACGGGGATATGCAGAACAATTATGAAAACATTTTGAAATACGAGATGCTTCTCAATCCTAACAAAACCAAAGTTTTACTTTTTGGTCATAGATATCAACATGAAGTAAAAATCAGGCTGAACAACGCGGATTTGGAAGTTGTAAAGGAAGCGAAATACTTAGGTATCATGCTAGACGACTTGTTTAAGTACAAAAAGCATGTTTCCAATTGTCTGCAGAAAGCATATTCTAATCTCGGAATGCTATATCCCCACAGATCATATCTTACTAGTGATATAAAAGCAAAACTATGTGAAACACTTGTTCTATCACTTTTTTCGTTTTGCTCACAGGTTTTTTATCCTTTCCTAGATTCGGCAGATTCTAATAGAATATAAAAAGTACAGAATTCCTTTCTCAGATTTATATTTGATATAAGAAAGTTTATATTTCACATACCCTACCAAAGTTGAAACGGCTTGATATGAAAAACAGATGCATGCTTCAATCTTTTAACCAATATCATACAATTTTAACTCAGAATGACCCCTAATATCTTTAAGAAAAAGTATGTTTCAGGAAAGATATGCATAATCGTAATATTCGTTACAAAACCACCATCACCCCGCCCTTGCACAAATCCGTACTGTATCAGAGATCGTTCAGCTACTGTATTTCCAAATGATATAATTCTATCACAGGCAAAGTGAAATTTGATAGACCTTCATCTTTCAAAAAGAAAGCTTGACTTTGGTTGCTAAATGGCCAAAACAGATAATTATTCTTCTCGTGTCTTATTCTGCAAAAGTTATTTTTTCTTTTCTTATCGTGCACTCAGAAGTAATTTAAACAAAAATTTAATTTAATTTTGGAGTTAAATGGAAGAAAAGAACTTTATATACTACGGTATACTTAAGTATCTGAATTTCGCACGTGAACTTATTTCACAAATTGTAAATTTTTTTTATTGAAACCATAATAGTTTTATATCAGTATTTTGTGGAATAATAAAAGACATTTATTATTATTATTATTTCATTCACCGCGTAACTATTTGAATCTAATAATCTAATCTATTTCTAGCATTTCTTCATATTAAAGAAAACAAACTGAATTTGACATCCTTTTTTGCCCACTTCTATGATACCCCACTGACAAACCTAACTATCAATTCAAAGGCATTTGACCCTGAATAAATAAAAAAACTCGCCTGCGGCGCTTTTCTATTTTCTGTCACTCCCGCGCAATGAATTACCCCCCCTATGGAACAAAGCTGATGTATACGCTCGTTGTATCGAATGCTCTACTAAAATCGAGCAACATCAGAACAGTTCAGTGTTGATCCACAAATATTATTGGCCCAGTGTAGTATTTGTCAAGGTAAAAGAATTGCGATTTGGTGTAGGGGCAAAACTATACTATAGTAAGCTCGGGTAAGTGTGAACATGATTTTCATTAGTTCGCATTGAATTTAGTCCATCTGATGAACCTGAACTAATGTAACAATGAACTTTTGCAGGTATTTACTTCGAAGGTCAGTCTTTGTAATACGCCACAGAAAACTGTTGAAAAATGTATTCTATGAATTTTATTTATATATTCAGATATACATCTCCATAGGTCACACTTCCCCGGAAATTTGGGGCAAGTGTGACTCTGGCCAAATTTAAAGATATTAATGCACGTAAATCTCTCTTTGGGGCAGGTGTGAGTAAACAGTAAAAGAACTTTCACCACAATTTATTTGTTTCGAGATATCTTTATTCAAAACATAGTTAGGAACTTTTTAATATTGAATTTGAAATGCCACATTAGAAAAAAACAAAAAATAATCGTGAAAGTGAACATTTGTTGAAAAGAAAAATGTAAAGGTAGAAATCTGAAAAATCGAATGAGAATTTCATTGATCCCCATCTTCTGACAAGTGGTGATGGAAGCACAGTTGTTATTTCATCCTCAGAAAGTGTATCAATGTCTTCCACACCTGGCCAGGTATATTGTTTGGCTCTCTGACATTTCCGTATATAATTTTGTACTATAGCTGAAAAAATATTACTGTTTAGATTGGCCAAATGAACCAGGTTCCCACTTACCCCGACAGATAGGTCACACTATCCCCATTAACATTTAATTTCGGGGTAAGTGTGACATGCAATGGAAAAGTGTAAAAAAAACAACTTCATGAAAAAACGGCAATCTATAATGAGATTCATTGTTTAGACAGAAGAAAAGTGTATAAAATGGATTCTTACCTTAGATTTTAACAATACACTCAAAGCTTGAAATAAACTCGTTATACTCGTTCGGGTTGATGAATTGTAGTTTAGAAAATTGGGGAAAATATTTGGATTTCACAATATCTCTTTTGTATTTTATATGATGGTTATGGATTCATTATGAGTGTAGGGCTATTCGACAATAGCTGGCATTGGGCCGTCGCCCGGTTTAGCGAAGATAGCGAGCAAACTCACACTTACCCCAAATTCACATTTACCCGAGCATATCTTATATTTTTTCCAAACTGTTTTTTAATTTAACAATTTTACTAATAACAGTCTGTGGTGAAGAATGTTCGATACTGATGAAAATGTCATAAAACTGTTATTTGCGTGATCTGAATTAGAGTCCAATTCAATGAAACAAATACTTAGTAGAACTGAAAAAAAAAATTGTCTCCATGGACACATAATTGCAAGTGCTAATTGTTATAAAGCAATTGAATATATTCCTTCATTTAGTTCGAAATGACCACCTGCATACATGCATGAGTCGTCTCGTTCCACAAAATGAAAGATAACATTCGAAAGTCTTACAGTATCCATCCACGAATGGACCCGCGGCCCACAATAAGTTAATCGTAGCAAAGATCAAGAAACACTCTTTGTAGCATCGTATCCAGGCAGAGGCCAAATGCAAATAAATAAAGTTCGAATGTGTATATTGGAGAGTCCATTTGGTGGAACAAGACGACTCTAATGGAGTCTGACCTATCCTTGCACTGATGAGAGGAAAAGACCTTGCAACATGCATATATGCGGGTGGTCATTCCAACCAAATGAAGGATAATATTCAATTGCTTTATAACAATGAGGAGCGCTGCACAAATGGATGACAGATGTAATTCAATTCCGTAGGGGGAAGTAGTGGTTTTCTGTCAGATATTTGCATTATTTTTCACTGCATGGAATTGTGTGGAGATACAGGTAATTTTCGATTTTACGAAATATTCGTTTCAAATAAACTTCTTGTTTCATTTTTGGGTTCATTCAAGCATTCCATATACATAATTCTAAAATTTTACTGGTGACATACAGTCACAAAATTTCGGATAAACAATTTTCTAATGATAATTATTATTTTTATTTTCATTCTTGAATTAATCAGTTTAAAACATGAGTATGTGCTATACAGTGTGTCCCTATATCCGTTGTACAGTTGAATATAATTATTTATTTCGAAATATAATAATCATATATCACGAGTTTTATTGAGAAATTATTATTTTTATATAGGGGGCCCAAGAAATGTTCTAAAAACTTACATATTTCGAACGTAAGACCTGCAATACATTTCGACCTATCCAAATTCTCACTCAGTTAGCTAATAGATTTTTGTTTTTGAAAATCCGACGAGACATTGCCAAATTATATTTGTTTGAAGAAACATCTACCAGTTTACATTCATCATAAGGGATATTTAACTTCGAAAGATGGCTACTATTAGCTTCATGATGTTCACTGGCGGATCTAGAAGATTTTTCAGATGAGGTAAGGGTTAATGGCAACTTTTAACCGATGAAAACATAAAATTCATATGAATGAAAAATACGTGAAATTGCATTTTTTCTTCATAAGTTTTGTCAATTTTTCTTATTCCACAGTTTTTGTAGAATATCATTTTGTGTTGAGATTTCTTCGAAAGCGCTATATTAGGGTCTGAGTTTTGAATCAAAGTGTGGCTATCACCTGTAACGATCAACAATACGACTTGTCTTCTATATTGATCCTCTGAAGATTTCGTCATTTCAATGTTCTTATCCCAGCCCAAAATAGTTTTCAACCAGGTCGATTATATATATATATCCAGTTGAAATCGACAAACCCTAAACTATTGAAAATAATACATTCTGAAAAAAACAGTTGGTTATCGGTATATACCGTTGCTAATAACTGTTGTTTTTTATCGATTTTTTTCCAGTCACTTTAGCAAATTATTTCGTATATGAAGGAATATAATCTTTTTTGGCGGTGGTGATGATCTCCAAAAACGGAAATTAAGCTGTTTGAAATGAAAGGAAGTGAGGGTTATTACGACACAAACACAAATACATCTAAGCATAAGCTAGCTAGCCGTAGATTTATATCTCGGCTCATTAAGCTTGATGAATATTCAGTGAAAAGGACTTTCTAGCGAACGGAGATTTTTTCGTTTTTGGTCCATTTCATCCACTTTAATTTGTGTACACAATCAGCTGGTTCGCATATTCATAAATAAGTCACGTGAAAATACTTTGAAGAGCTGCAACAGAGCTGTTGAAATATATTCATTCAAATAATTGTAGAAATCATGAGCTCCAATCAAACTGAACCAAATAAAATTATTTTCTACTTTCGACATTCAGTAGAAATATCTGTCCTGCAAAAGCAGTCTTCATCTAGTAAGGATAGTTCCAACAGAGTCGGCATTTCTCATTCTCCACAACGGACTCAATATCCACCGTAGCAAGACCAGTATAGTATCTCGAATTTAGGGTACGAGTGCCATAGGTGGTAATTTAACACTCGTGCCGTCGTGTTATGCTTGTCCATTTTTGTATACCAGTGTGTCAGAAGCAAACTGATTCTGGATATTTTGTACAACCTAGGCTACGGACTAATGGACAAATGGAATGCAACGATGATTATGTTTTAATTCCTCAAGGACTGATGCCTTTTCATATTGAAGGGGGGAAAATTAAATGCACGCCAGTAGAGATTAACTTCCATCAAAATGAAGCAACTTCAGATGGTACTCATTCTCTAGCCATGGTAACATTTCACAAAAAGGAAATATTTTCAACAAAATTAATTCTAAAAGAAAAACTGAGCGTTCTTTGAAAAATTGCATTAATGCACCACCAACGTCATTTTGACACCATCTACACGCTTCTGTTACGAAAAAAATTCAGATAATCAGCCATAAGCTGTATCACTTCCGTCAAAACTAACGGTGACGTTATTTTCAACGGAAGTGATACAGCATAGAGCTGAATATTGGTGCCGCTCTGTTAATTTCGGAATTCAAAGCCCAAAAAAGTATGTAAAACACACCTCCAGAACAAAAAAACAACGTAACGATAGAACTTAGAAAAATACATTTAAAAATGGTATTTATATTGCGAGCACTGGAAATATTTTTGGAGATGGAGGTTCATGATAGAATTCGTAGTCTAGCCGAAGGAAGTTTTAGACAAATGTTTCAAAGTAAGCACTTGTACTGTGTTCTAAGAGGTATAATTTCAGTTTTAGATGTCTTAAGCCGGATAATATTAAAACTTTTGAATGAAGTAATGTAATGGATAGGGCCAGGTTTAAAAAAACTGAAGATAGTTCGAAGAGTGGGCATGTATAGCTGAAGAGAGAGTGTTATTTGTGCACTTTACATTGCACAAAGCAGTTACAATAAAAATATAGGTAATAATAATGTTTCCTTTAATAGTAAAATACAAACCATTACAAAATCACAGGTAGAAATTATAATAATAGTAGAAGTAATAAAGCAAGATCCCAGGGCCCCCAGTTCTCACAAATAAAATATACAGGATGAAGTGGTGTTAGTGTAAACTTTGAGTGTGTATGAATACCTGCTAGCTTATGTCGAAGGCCAGTTTACATGCACCTGGTGCTAAATGTAGGTAAAAACAGTTCTAACATTTCTTAACGTGTCATCGTTCATTTTGCTATATGATACTAGTCGGCCCACTCAATACTTTTTGTATGCAGCCAGACCAACCGGATGGGTCAAACATCTCACCAGACACGCCAAAAGGGTCGCTGTGCGAATGAGCGCAACGTCAATATTCGCCCGTTTGAGCCAGATAAGTATTTATATGCATCATTTTCTCTCCTATGCTTACTTACTATCTATTCTCCCCTAGTCTTTATATGTGTGCGTCTTGTCATTTATAGTATTGTATCGAGAAGGTACATTCAGTGCAGCTGTGATTTCAGTTAAAACGGGTTCGAATCGAATATAAAAAATATCATGCAGAATCATTAAACTGTTTTTTTGTAAAAATTCTGATGTGAATTTGATATCATCTACGGAAGAGACCTCGAAAAAGTGTCGAATATTAAAACATCGGAAGGAACGTAATATATGGTGATTCAAGTAATAGTTGAAGTTATTTATATTTCGTCATCTTGAATATGTAAATTTTTATTGCTTTCAAGAAACCCAACATTTTATTACAATAAAGTATTTCTGATTCATAACCTAAAATTTGAAGAAGTTGTTTTGCCGACTGATTTATTTGAAAGTGGTTATCATAAACAATGTTACAAGTCATTTAAAGGTATAATAAGAAAATATTACTCTTCAAAACTGCAGAAAATTCTACTCCAGAAGAAAACTGGGAAATTACGGAAAATTTATCAGCAGCATATTCATCAACATCTTGGTTAAATTAACAACTTTCAAGTACAGCAACTTCTTCTTCACCTGAGCTTATTATAATACCGAGTATCATAATTACTGGGATTATACCCATTAATGCCTACGGGTTCCATATGGGGACACAAAACCTACCATATGTGAGTGTCTTAACTGTTTGATTCAATTTTCACGAAGCCGATTCGGAAGTAATCGTTCTAAATACTTATCGAATGTGCGTGATAAGAGTTCAGTAGCTTTGTCATTGTCGCGAGTGAAAGGTTGCTGTTGGTTACTGAAGAGTTTTTTTTCAGCAAAGATAATATGAACATCCCGTGTCGGTAATTTGAATTACGTCAATCTGAATTATTTTATTGTATTTCTGATCGACGGGTTCCATATAAGGACATTATTTGTGCAATATTATATAGTAATTCTATTGATATACGATTTTTGTTTTTAATAATTTTGTCGTAAACGTCCCCCCATATGAGACCGGTAGGCGTACTACGGACTGTTGCTATTTTCATACAAGAATTTTAGTTTCAGAGGAATAACTCTTTAAGATGCATTAGATATCGCTTACGAATCTGATCAAGCTTGAGGAGGATTTTTTTCTGAAAAATTTTTATTCATGACTTCACTCTCACTATAAAAATAAATTTAATAACATTTACATTTAACTTTTATTTATTAGCCCTACATCAACAAAAACTTCAAAATCTTAACTAACAAAATAACCTAAAACTATGATCTTCCATTCCATCCTAAGTAACTTATTGATAAAGTCAAACATTCCATACAAAAGTAAACAAATGAATTTGCAACATATATGGAAAAATGCGAAAGAAATCTTATGCTCGTTCTCCACGGATTCGGCGGGCCAACTGGATATCTTTAGGCATAATGGTTACTCTCTTGGCGTGAATGGCGCACAAGTTTGTATCTTCAAAAAGACCTACAAGGTACGCTTCGCTTGCCTCCTGTAAAAAATAAGAACAGAAAGTTGAAAAACTATCTACTGCTTGTAACAATTCTTAATAAAAATTGGTGCATACGGAAAACTTCCATTGCAGTCAACAAACTTTTTTTTTCCCCATTTGATTAAGTTTTCGCCCTCAAAAAGAATACTGGTGAGTCAAATACATCTAAGGCATCTTCCTACAATCACTTTAATAACATTTCTATCCGAAATTTGGTCTTACTTAATAATTGGATAAGATTATCGATATTTGTTAGAAATGGCTGTGATTTGTGTTGTTTTATAATGCAAATTAAATGTTCCACCCCAATTATTGACATAACTATTAATTCATTATCACAGGAAAAAATAAATAGTCAATTTAAAATTCTAACTTTACCTGGTCTGAAACATTGTCAAAATAATTATATGAATTTGACCACGTTCAACATAAATGTAAATACAAAACCATGTGTATTCTACATATACTTTCAAGAAAAACCAATAAATCCTAAATCAACATTGTAATAATAAAAGAAAATGTTTTCATCTCTCCCTGCTAAATAGTTCATTTTAGCCAAAGAAAAATGAAATTGACCATAAAATGATAGAAGCTTACCTGTAGGGCCCCAATAGCTGCTGACTGGAAACGGAGATCAGTTTTGAAGTCCTGTGCAATTTCTCTCACTAATCGTTGGAATGGTAATTTTCTGATCAACATTTCTGTAGACTTTTGGTATCTCCTTATTTCTCTCAGAGCTACGGTACCAGGGCGGTAACGATGGGGTTTCTTTACCCCTCCTGTTGACGGGGCAGATTTTCGTGCTGCTTTCGTAGCTAGGTGTTTACGAGGAGCTTTACCTCCTGTAGATTTACGAGCAGTTTGCTTGGTACGAGCCATTTTGATTCACGAACTGGAACGATGGAAATGTTTAATTTTCATAATCACATTGAAGTTTCTTTAGAATTGAAGAAACATATGCATGTGACTTTTATTTGAGTTCCAGCTGACTGCTTGTAACAGCCTTACAGCTATTTAAATTAAATAATACTGCAAGCCCGTTATCGGCCTTTACTAACTTAAATCACACCGAAATTAGTTTTAAAAAATTCGTCCAAATATACAGAAGCAAGGGTAATAATAAGTAATTGAATAAAACTCATACCATGATATGCATGATGAATAAAAGCAAGCGTAGAAAAATTTGCTTCGAAATTAAAATTAATGAAACCACACAAAATAATCAACAATGGCAGTATATTAGATTATTAAACGGAAAACAGAATACTGATATTTAAAAAACTTACCTTTCAACTTAGAAAATATATCTGCACGCAACCTAGCACTACAACACTGGTCTGAATGTCAATGTCAACTGAACTCAATATCCATAATACTCCCATAAATACTTGTTCTCAGAAGTCGGGGTAATGGGTATGAGTATTCATTCGAACAATTCTAGAGTCACTGTTACCAACTATTGTCTTCATATCATATGAAATTTTCAGTATAAAACCTTCATAACTTGGTTGAGTAGTTCTGAAAGTTGCACCAGAAGGGAGTTTCTGAATAATTTTTTAGATGTGTGAGAAAATCATTCTAAAAATAGATGAAATAGTGAAAAGACTCTACTTTCATTGGAGTCGAAGTTATGTTGGTACCCATGCTTCAGTTTCGAATGTCACATTGCCAATTTTCTCGGTCGCCATACTATCTATCCAGTATCACCAACTGTGAATAAAGAATGTTATGGATGAAGAACTGATAAAAAATTAGTAGATGTTGAGTGAGTTTCAGAATAATTTGGAATATGGATAGCAATATCAGCTTTCATCTGAGCTTCAATAAGAACCCATCAAAATATTATCAACTTCATTTTCCGCATACTTATGGTATCCAGGTAGGCGATTTCAAACACTATTTTCTGTCGATTTCCCTTTGAACTTCAATTTAAAAAATTTACCTTTGAATGTGTTTGGAAATTTCAAAATGTTTTTTGTCCACGGCCCATTAGGAAAACGTATATCTGAAGTCAAAGGATTTTGACTTCACGGTGGTAAGGAAAGGGTTCGTTTTGTTTTTCTTATCAGAGCCCTGGGTACGTAGTTGGTATTGTCTCATGATAATATGGCACCAGTGAATAGTGGATTGTATCAGTTTAACACTTGCCAACTTAAAATTTTCTGCCCCAGAAACGTTTTAAATCAAATTTTACATGGACAGATCTATTTATGAGATTTCCGAAAATTATAACTCGGTTGGTGAAAACCAGTTAGTGAAATCAAATAATTTACTTACTTTCATGTCTGTGTGTAGAAGTGGAGTAGGGAAGGAATATAATGGTATGGATGTAATATAGGGTGATGAACGGGAAAATTTCAAACCCCTATATTCAAACCAGAGGCTCGTTTTTGTTTAGTTGTCGGAAATATTTTAACTCTAGGGTACCCTAGGCGATATGAATAGGTGAAAATATTTATGACAAAATAATGACACAGAATGAATTTGAGATTTTGCTATAAAAATTTAAAAAGCAGCAGAACCAGTAACAAATTACTGTATAAAAAGGTATAAGGAAAGTACAACATTCCTTCGGAACAACTCTCAGCCTTCTAAATGAATGATATGGGGCATTCCATCAAAAAAATGTCAGTAATTTTCATAAGTCTACGATAGAAACTTTTTTTTGAGCCAACGTGCATGCTAAAACTTGATTGAGTCCAGTACATGAAAAGAATACCTCATGGTCTTCTGCAGCTATGAGCTAAATTGCAAAGTTTTCTAAATTTACATTTTGAAGAAATTATAGTTTTTCAATAGTCGATTTTTGTACAAACATTTGGACAAACAAATAACATATATCCCGTAAACGGTTGGAGATCAGTATACAAGGATATCTTGATAAAATACTCAATTAAATGGACACTTTGAAAATCCGAACATTTTCAGAGTGTTTCATTTGAAATGAAGAAGTTGGTGTTAGTGTAGAGTACATCTGATAACACAGCACCATTGAACATACTTGTTTTAGATTGCTAGATTACATCAACTTATGTTTGATGTTAAATTTTCATAATAATCCTTTCCACAGTTTTTGAAATGAGTCAAAAAAAACATTCATTTATCCTTATCGATTGAATAATCATTATAATAATAAGCAATTATAAGTACTTTATTGTCATCGTGTTAAATTAGTTATTTATCTGCTGGTATATCATAAGAACATCGTTATGTCATTGTATTTTGGTAACATAATGAAGTTCAGAAAGTCCCCGTACTATAATGAAATTCAAATAATAATAATAATAATAATAACGCGTATTCCACATAACAATTCAAGGTACATACAATGCTGATGCAAAATAAACAGAGCTAACCATAAAAATCATAGATTGCGTGTGGGGGTGAGAAGTATATAAAAGTTTAGCGTAACTGAAATTTGCACGAAAAGCATGCAAGTAATGATATCAAACAATTCGATACAAAATAAAAAAACTTCACTCTTCTAATCAAAATTAAACTATCATTAGAATCACCCATTTTCAAAGATTTCACTACAAATAATCCAATTGATAGCAGTGTGTGTTTGACAGTGAATGAATAATTTGCTGTTAACATGTCAGTGGAATGGTAAAGGCACAGCTTGCTCACTATTTTTCATAATAAATAACTTGAAAATTTTCTGTAGAAATCTTGGTCTTCTCGTACAGGGCTATTCAAATTGGGACCTCGGTTACAGTAAAAATAGAGGGGTGGTGAAATATGGGCGAAGTTGCATATTTCAGAGGCCAAGAGTTTCATATCATATTGGCGTAGACCTTCATCTCATTTACAGAGTGTTTTGTAAATATTAAAGTGTTACCATAGTTAATTAGTGAAATAATTTTTCTTATTCGATTCTATTATACAACAGTTCCAGTCCAGACGGTACGTGTATGTTGCGTTGTAACGAAACTAATTGTGTTTGTGATGTCTGCCGTTATCATTATCTATTATGGATGCAGTGAATGTTGAATAATTATCTGATTGTGAAGATATTTGTGAAATTATCAGCTCGCTTGATCTCTACGCTGGTATCCACGCCAGATTATAAGTGAAGATAGATTACCGTACAACGTATATAACCAAGATATTTTTTGTGTGAAATTATAAAAACCTGTTTTTAAACCTACCTCATCTGGAGAAATTGACTTCTATAAGGAGTCAGAAATCCAAAAAACAAAATGAAGAAGATGAAGATTCTATTATACAGCTGCAATTCACTTTATTTTCTATGTAGGTGTAGGAAAATTGTTTTTGTTCTACACTACATTTCAAGTGAATTTTGAAAATCGACAAAATTTTGGATTCTGGCAATACAAATGAATTAATTCGATGGTCTCAGTTGTATTGCCACAAAGTCAGGAACGGACTGCTCTCAAAGGAACACACCTCAAAAATTTGAAATTCCTGAAATTTTTCAATATTTTTCAATAAAACAAAGTTTTATAGACAATTTTCTGTAGACAAATACTCGTATGTCAATTCGATCAGAGCAACGAGTTTTATAAAAATATACTCTAATTCGACGACATCCAGCAAAAGATGTCCACCATTATTTTTAATTAGGTCTTTTTCCCCCTTGGGAATGTAATATGGGATAAAATATTACCGGTATTTAATGCAACCTGAATATGGAATGAAGATAAAACTTTTGTCTTATTTCCACTAAGACTTTATTGAATACGACCGTGGTATCAGCTTTTACACCGTTTTCAAGTACTACGTCTTTCTCAAAATCCTCCGGTACTAAATTACAGGCCCTTGAAGCAAAATGAAAGTTATTTCTCTTTGAGAACATTTCAAGTGGATATTGAAACCAAATTTTGGTGATCGACGAAATAAATGAATTTCGATAAGGTGTCATACATGAGTCAGTTGTTTTGCTACAAAGTTAGGAACGGATTGAACCTAAATTTCCACCCCTGAAAACTTTGAAATTAATGAGATTTTTCTATGGTTTTAAGCAAATCAAGGTTTTCTGGACTATTTCCTAAGTAAAAGTACTCGTATGTTAAGTCGACAACCAAAAAATACCTGGTTCTTTGGGTTCGCCCTTCAGCTCACGCTCGGACTTTCCACTCGTACAGAATAATACACTATTTTGTTGAAAAATACTCCATTCCAAATTTCGAGGCGTTGAAGATTGGGTGTAGACCGTTCTTGACTTTCTAGCACAACGCTATGAGTTTTGTTAGGTGAATGTGTTTCGCAAAGTTTCATGTGAAAATTTAATTGAAAACAATATTTTTTTTGAATATTTGGGACACAATTCGGAAATTGATAACACTGTCAACACGAATGTGGACAATCGTTGAGGTTTCTGTCAGAAATTCGAATGAGGAAAACAAGATGTTTTCGACATATAACATCTAGAATGGTACCCTTTTGGAATGAAGTAATGTAATCAAAAGCAGCTTTTAATAATCAGTTAATCATTAATGTACTGTAAACCAACAATTTTGCACATTATTGTCAGTGATTATAAATTTTGGTATTAACCTGATTGAAGGATACTGAATCCAGTGGAGAAGTCGATATTTCATGAAAAACATAAACATAAAGTTAAATATGTCGCAATTTTTAACATGAAGAAAAAATATATTGTGCCTTGAAAATTGGAATTGTATTTCACAAATTCATGTAAACGTAGATATTTTGATACTTTCTCGACTGAATCAAAAAAATAATGAGTCGGTTGAAAACTGTAAATTTCATAAGGGTGCTCCGATAGTAGTGAAACAATATTCGTTCTAGCCCACTAGTACAAAAATCGGCACTAGACGGCGCTGGTGGCGCGGCAGTGTTACAAGTTGAGAGGCACCAGTGAGTGGGAAAGATATATGTGTGCCGTATTTGGGCCGGAGAAGGATAGACTACCTATGAAAAATATCGTTTTTAGATGAAATGATATGTAAGGTGCCACTTACCTACCAAACAAAAAAAAAACATTTCACGACACTTATCACTGATGTATTCACGTCCAAGACAAAATAATGAGTGAAATATGCACAAACGGACTGTTAAGAGTGTAAAAATTCAAAAATAGATTGGTACAGGCGTTAGCTCGTCCTGATCGGTGAATAATGACGTACTGATTCCTAGGTTTCTTCAACTGTAATGTATATAGAATATCATTTCGACATAAATCAATCCACTAATGTTGTTTTAATATTACAGAACTATTCGTAGATCTATGAGCTATATATTTTATTAATCAAAATCATTTTGGTCCTTTTCTAAAAAGAATTCCATAAATTTTACCTGAGGGTTTATTCTCGAGTTCTTGCACATTTTCACATGTTTGAAGTAACAAAGATCGATACAGACACTGCTCGTTGAAGAGAGATACAATTTTTATACCCATAGAATAGTTTCTCCGCCAGAAAATCAAATAGAACAAACATCATTACCAACGTTATATTCTGTATCTTTATACCTTGTATGACAGTATCGATATTGAAGGAAATTATTTAAATAGTGAAAAAAATATATTTGATCGAAAACACCTACTTACAGAAATCCTTTTTGAAATTAACAGAAATTTAGTAACATACTGTATTTTCCGTGGCATTGCTTCTGTTGATTGTAAAAAAAAGTATGTTATATTGAAATAATTACTGAATGTCGACGAATAAAAATGCATTTTTATCAAATATCGTTATATCAACCGAGATTACACACGATAATTTTGTACAGCTTATTGAAAAATCTCAATCATTTCAAAGTTTTGAAATGTGAAACTTGGGGAAGAGTTTGTTCCTGACTTCGAAACGAAACAACTGACTCATGCATGACATCTCAGAGGATACATTGATTCGTTTTCCGTCAGTAACACAAGTGAGGTTGATTATGAATATCAACTAGTCAAGTTATAAAAGGAAATCATTTATCATTCTGTAACTTCAACGGCCCGTAACTCAGTAACAAAGGACTGTACAGAAAAAAGATATATGAAGTACTGGTAATATTTTGACCTCATCAATATATTGTCTACAGGAAAAGTGAGAGTCCTATGACTAATTTTACAGATGTGAAATGAACTGACTTACATCAACATGGACGCCATCTACCTCATAACAGTTGGCTTGCGGACGTGCCTTAGGTACGAACCTGTAGAACTCTTCGTGCTCTTTGTACCATTTGACGGCATACAAGGTGTCATTCCCCAAATCGAAGTCGCACTGAAGCATGGCTGTTTCACCTGGCATTCGATATTGGGGTACGTTCACTCTGACCCATTTCTGACCGATGTTGGCGGAGAAAGCTGAAAAAATTTTGACATCAATAATCATGGCATCATACGTTAAAATGCAAGGGCTACGTCTTCCCTAGCTCGCAGAAGTTTTTCGAAGACTTTTGAGGGTTGTGCTCGTAAAGGTGCGACCGGTTGACAGAAGTAACAATTTTAACAACTATTCTTTCGGAGCTCATTGCCCGAAACATTTCCCCTCCCTAAAAGAACAATCTCAAAAAATCTTTACTCGGTTGAAATGCCGTGAATACTCCATTTATTGAATGGATATTCTTCATCCAATTATGCCCTTGTTACTCATATCATCAAATAGGTGCTTTATGCTTTATGCTTTATCTTTTTTCGGAAAATCATTTTGCAACCAGAAAATGATTAAATAAAAAGCAGGTTTGAGTGTTAAATCCTCCAAAACTACTAAGAAAGTATTACGTATTTGGAAAACACTAAAATACAAAACAGAAAGTCGTACTACAGTTACCGGAAAAATTACCAAGACACAATTAATCACGCCAAGAAATCAGCCTATGGTTCTTCCAAAATTCTATTAAATTCAAAGACAGCTGGCAATTAATAAACTACCAATCAAACAAAATTAGAAAAAATACAGATGAAATTAAAGTCAAACCTAACATTTTTGCAAACTTTTTTGCTACAGTCAGTGGTTGAAAATATCTCAAAATACTACAGACCCTCTACACTATGTAAGATCTTACATCATCTTTCTTTCTTGAACCAGTTACAGAAACAGCCGATATACCTATCAGTTATTCCATTTATCCTCTTGACAAATCTTTGTTTCTGTAAAGGAATTTTTCCAGATATATTTGAAATAGCGAGATTGGTCCCAAAATTCAAGAAAGGGGATAAAATCAATTCAAAAAATTACCGTCCCATTTTAAATATAGTTATACTTGGAAAACTGTTAGAAATCTTTCCTGAGAACAAATCCCTTCTCATAAATTACAATTTCGATTTCGAAAGAGCTGCTCGATGGTAGACGCTATCTGCTCAATCGTTAGAAGGATAGTTAAAGGCTTTGAGGAAGGTAAACATACTTCACTTACTCCCTGTGACCTCATTCGACTGTGTATTTCGTAACACACTCATAAGAAAACTGAATATTATGAAATTAGAGGCCTACCTTCAACTCTTATCTTGACAATCGCCAACAGAGGATATCAGTGACAGACAATTTTAGTGACATGAAACAAATCAATTGTGGAGTACCTCATGGTTCTGTTTAGGGCCTCTACTGTTTAAAATTTATGTGAATGATTTATTCTTCTATCTATTTCCCAACATGTATGGAGAGGTGCCACTCTGGTGAACCAGGAAAATGATACACCCAGACTACAACAAATAATAAAGGACACTGAAAATATGGCTGAAGAGTGGTAAAACTCGAATACACTACTCCTCAATTGAGATAAAACACAGAAGATGTCCTTTCCATCTAACAAAGAACTAACGTCAGGTGAAACTACTTGGCATAGTTTTAGGATAACCTTCTTACATGTATACCCCATATAGAATAGCTGAGTAATAGATTATCTTCTTATAGCTTTCTTCTAAAACAACTCAAGAAACATGTTCAAACATCTACTCTTCTTTCAGCGTATTTTGCTTTCCTACACTCCCAGATTAGTTATGGAGTTATCTTATGGGAAGAGTCCACTAATGCCAAAAGTATATTTTAACAGTGTCTCAGAATAATAACGTAGAAAGTAGGACCTCGGGAGCCTCTATTCATTAAATACCGCATTTACCGGCACTATATATATTCAACTCATTATTAGAAATATATAAAATCCAAACTCGTACCAAAAAACCTCAGATATTTCATATTATAACACAAAATCCAATGATTTACTGAGGACCTCTAGATACAGGTTAACCAAATCATCAAAAAATTAAATACATCTCAAACTTTTCAATATGCTACCAACTGAAATAAAATCTAAGGACTACGGATGTAAAATATCGTGAAAGAATATATTTTTAAAAAACACTTTTATTCCATCGAGGAATTTTTATATCTATTTTTGATGTTACACCTTTAGTGAAATTATCATCATCCCATCTCTGTAACTTGCTACAAAAATGTGCCCATTTATAGGTAGTTGAATAAACATATATTCATTTATCTATTGAGCATACAGTTGCTTATGCATCGAATTCAGAAAGAAATTTCCGAAATGGCGTTTCAGTTATTATGTGATTATTTGAGGTTTCCAATATACAGTGTGACCTAAATGGTCACCGAATTGGATAGTTTGAAAACCACATCTAGAGATACACTTTTCAGATACTGAGATTTATGCAAAGGTTATATTTAACAGAACGTACGAATAATTAATAAAAGATGAAAACAAAAAATTCAAGCCGTCTACAAACATGATCCTATCAGGAATTTTCGTCAGCTGGAGTCGAACTGCTTGCCCCCCTAGACCACGGCTGATTAACATTCGTCAGACGCTTGTCAAAGAGTGTACAAGAAAAATTCTGCATATGTTTTCTATGAATAGCTGGAATTCAGTCATTTATAAATTGATTAGCCTCTCAGGATCTTAGAAATGCGTCAAAAATTTGGCGAAGTCGCTTTTGGAATATATGGTGAAGTCACTTTTGAAATGTATGGTGAATTCGCTGGTAAAATATTCAAAGTTTTGGCGAATTCGACATTTAGCTTCGAAGAACACAGATATCTTGATTTTTTTTCTCATGTACGTAAAAATTATCATTTTTCAACCGGATACCATACACCTACATGAAAGTTACGTTTTTATTATTCTAGAGATGAAAATGAAGCAAATGAACTTAATCATGCAACCCGATGGAAATATACTAAAAACAATTTGAAGCATTTTTGACACTAATGACAGTTAATTTCACTACTTGGCACTCAAATCAGCAAACGAACGTCAGTTTGACACTTTGTAAACATTTTCAAGATTATATTTGAACTTTTCTCTTTAACGATAATTAATACGGACTCTGATAGCGAAATTCCAGTACTTTATAAACAACATCTATTGTAGAAAAAGTAGCATTTCATACTTGAGATGAAATACACTTATTTTCGTTCGTGAGATTACCACACTCAAAAAAAAAACAGTATTTTCATCTCTTGTTGAAAAATTTTCTACTAATTATTCTGAAATATTCACTGAAAAATTACCCAAATAGATAAAAATTGTTTTACTAAGATGAAGTACAGTTGTTAAAAACAGAATTCTCCTCATGAAAGAGGGGCGACACCACAAACAGAATTGTTAGTTATATACAAATTGAATTTCAGAACTTCCTTGCTTTTGAAACGTTAGTTTACTGCATACTTGTATTTTCAGTAGTTACAGTTTTCCCATTCTTCATAATTTATATCAACAATCTTACTGGTCAGATATTCTCTTCCTTGGTGTTTGCAACCAGCCATTTAATATAGATCAATCATTGATTTTCCCCTTGGGTTATTTCCGAAAATACTGGAGTATATTCAATTCTTCTGGTCTCTTGTCTATTGTTGTCTGTCTCTAATTTGAAATTGATGTAGGCAGCAATGTCGTAAAATTTTCATTGAACCCTTTTAGGCTCTTCTTCATTCCAAGATAATGCCATTTGAAAAATTCCTTTTTTCGTTAGTGCTTTGGAACTCACCTTTTTTATCTGGAATTGCGTTTCTTACTTTCTTAAATCAATATTTCTCGTGTAACATTTTTGCTGTAGTGTTTCAAATCATCTAACTGCTCTTTGTAGTAGCCTTCACCATTATTTTCCTTCATGTTAAATGCTCAGTAACATAAAATAGAAGCTAACTCTTCATGGGACGTTCCTTTCACTTCTGTATATTTTCTCTCCTTACAAAACATTTTGAACTGCCTAGTTTGACTACTTCATTTGTTTCCTATAGATGGTTCTATTGCCCATCCTAGTGAGTTAACTAGTTGAGAGTAGAGTAGGACAAGAGAGATCTCTGCAGATATGGCACGACAATGAGTTAATTGCTTTGAATTTGAGTACTATGTTTACTTTTATCTGTCACATATCAGAATCAAGTGACCGACTGCTTGATTTTTCTAGAAGTTTTTTGATCTCACTACTTTCTATTGATTTTGCCTAGAAAATTTTCACAAAAATGAACGGAAATTCACCCAGTGAAAAAATCAACCTATTTCCTTTACATTTACCCAAGTATTATCCATAACTACCATTTCAATTTTCTTTAGGCCAACCTGTATACTCTTCTGCAAATAAATGTGGTTCCTTGAACTGAATAATACGATTCATTCATTCAATGAATTAGGTTTATGAACTCGTGAATATGTATTCATTAAAACAATGAACTGGTGATCATTGCGTCAGAATTTGTTTCATCAAATAGAAATTCCTTCGATTTTGAGAAACAAATCATCCGCAAGCGCTCGTGTGGTTGCCTAAAGCACCGTAGATAACTAAACTGAAGTGGGATCACTCGCCGCCATATTTGAGTTGAAATCCCCACCCCGAATTTTGCGTTTAGCTGATGTAATTTGTGCTATAATGCAACCAAAATGAATCCGAGATAGAATGCCGTACGTGAGACCAAGTGAGACAGGACAACTCTCAGCTGACCCCTCTTCCCCCACCGCATACCAGTAAAAAATATAATCTAAACCAGATACTGTAACGAAAATATTGTTACATCTAGATGTTTCCACCTAATTTCAAAATCGTACTAGAAGCGACATCTAATAACGAACATGTAAACTTGTCTAAAGAGTAGACAACAGAATTATCTCACTAGCTTATCAGTGACAGCTGATGGCAAATAGCTGAACTTGTCTAAGGGAAAATTTCATTTGTAGACAGACCCATCTGGGTTGATATCGTTGGGTTCATATAGATGTCACTGACATGATGTCGGAAATCCAGTTAGAAAATTGGAGAGGTGGGATGAGCCTCTTCTTAGTTTGGCGGTCGAGGTGTTAACAACTAGCTTGATGGTGTGAATCAGGTGTCGGAATAAATCTAAATCCATATGGATTGATGCGATCATAAGTATTTTTGAATGAACGTCAAGTGAATAATACTGGGAATTAGATTGTCAATCAACTCCAATCCAGAAGGAAGTGCCAATTGCAATGGAATTAATGATCCAATAACCTGTTGATCAACCATCGATGATGGCCTTCTAGTTAATTGGATCCAGTGTTGCGATGATAAGCAGTTATTAATCACCTAGGGCAAATTATGGTGTGTGATCACGTGGAAAAGAATCTATCAAGAAACCTGTAAGTGTCAGATAAAATATTTATTTGTCGATGCATATTGCATACCAGAAAGCGACACCATTTTGTCAAGCTGACAATCCTATCTCTTCGTTTACCGTCAAGTTGAACATTTTCAAGTTTAACATACATATCGGAGTGCTAACCTCAAAACGTCAATTTTGATTTTCGGGACAACTAACCTCAAAACTTGTGGACTTTGAATATTGACATTTATTAATCTTTATTTCTATATCTTTTTTCTATTTGTATTCACACATACATCACCTTTTCAGTAATGATTTCAAGTAAAGTTTTTCATGGTGCACCATTAATATTCTGCTGTTAAGATTATCCTAGATCTAAGTACTCATACATCTCAACTCCTACATTGAGGAGTACATCATTTCATTAAAGTGTGATATTATATCACATATTCAGTGAGGAGGGTATCGTATACTGTTCACTTTCAAATCTGTAATAAACTAACATCTATCAAAGCTTTTCATGAATTCGACCCCTATATCTACGAGGGAACACAAGGAAATTAGTACAACCTGGAGGCGTAATTCATACCAGAGGATTGCCTGAAATTGTTGCTTGAAGTGTCATCTCGTTCGTATTCTGTTACCAGAACAACAATTACAACGTTCCAGTTATCACTAGCCTGTGAATCTACACAGTGTATGAACTGAGATAACCTGTGTCCTCGAAACAAATTCAGTAATTTTTCACAGATTTGTTATAAATATTTGGTCTAACCTCATAATATTGTTTGAATATCAACGTGTTACTTTGACACTACATTTTGTTAAATTTATTAATATATATTTGTTTTGAAATATTGTTTTATTGTTGGTCTGGTTACAGAAGGAATTCAATTTATCTTATTTCAATTATCTATCATTAGTTATTTTGTACTTTTTATTCCTGCTAAATTAAAAATTGCTGGCGTCCAAGCCAGTCAAATTCTTGGAGTTCTAAATTTAAAACACTTGCCTGCCACATAAAAAATCCGAAACTGGCACTATAGTCCAATGAACCTACGCCGTTCTCTGCTGAGCAGTCGAGCAATCAAAGTAACCCCGTCGACTGGAAGAAAATCTACTTCGGTTTACTCATCTACGGTGCCTAAAACAACATAATCTGTTTCGAAAACGAGAAGGAATTTTCGATTATAGCCGATAACACGAGTTGTATTTGTTAACATTATTTCATGAATATAATCGAAACCATTTGAACTACTATTGCAAGTGATTATTTGTTGTTCTTCGATTCCTGAACTTGCCAACTGACTGACTGCTGTAGATCTATATACATATCCAGTAGCCAATCAAGAGCCGAACTACAAAATCGAAAACATGATGATTTCAATTGTCAACACAAAAATTTCAACCCATCAAAACACGCTATTCTAGCCCAATTGGAATAATCATCGAATTCAATGTATGGGGGATTATAGCGTAATTAATTTATGCAATGAATTGTATGCATTGAATTAAATAAAGAGAGATTTTCATCAACTGAGTACTGAAAAACATTGTCACTATGCCCGAGTTCATTTTCATAATGAAATTGTTCATTCATTAATGCTGTCGTTTTCATTCGAACAATGAAGTTGTTCTTTAAATATATGAAACATTTCTGTGTATCCATGCTATAATTTTCCTGAGTGAAGGTAGAAATACAAAGATTGGTCTTGGAACTGACGGGGATCGAAAAATAGCTGTTCAGTTGAGACGTGATGATATATGTCTTTATTCACAATAGCAATGTCTATAGTGTCAATTTTAAGAGAATGCCCAATAATTTGATGAGAAACCCAATTTTTTCTATTCTGGCTCATATACTCGACCAAGGCTTCATGAAAAGTAGTAACAGGGGCAGTGTTTCAGGTTTTTCTCATCATTTTTGTGTTTGAAAAAAATGAATTTGTTTATGTTGAGATGTTATGTGAGTTTATGACAAGTAATATAGGAATTGTTTGCCTTTCATTCCGTATTGCCTTATGTCTTTAATTTTGTCGAAACAAAGGTCCTTCGAGTATTTTGCCAAGGATTATTTGCCAATCCAGCCTAAGCCGAAACAGTTTTGTCTATTCGAGCCGGTTAATATCATGTCGATCAGCAGTAACAAGCAGCCAAGACACCGTAGTGAGAAGAAGTCCAGCGAAGTTTTGAGTCATCAGAATATTTCTACCGATTCCAAAATATACAATCGGAAGACTGAATCTATTCGTAAATCTGCAAACAAAGTATCCACAAAGAAAACAGAAAGACTTCTTGAACTAGAGACTTTAGAATTGAAAAAGAAACTTGAATAAGAATTGAAATTAACAGAGTTAGAGAAGAAGCATTTGGAAAACGGAAATGACCAATACACGGACACCAACAGTCAACACATAACAGACAAAACTGAACCCCAAAAAGTTGAAGAATTGTTAGAAAACATAAACCTAGTGCAGAGTGAAAAGGAAGAAAACATTCGCCCTCAAAAATACCCCATCAATTTGAATTATTATTAAATGAGACACTCCACTTCAAGAAACCTACCAATTTCTGTGGAAGACCCAATGGATTGCCCAAGTTTCATAACACAATTCAGGGAATCTCCAGACTTGTGTCATTATACGAAAAGAGAAAGTATGAGCCGACTTCAACGTTGTTTACGAGGGAAAGCTAAAGAAAGTGTTGAAAATCTTTTGAATTTTCCTGATCAGTTAGATAAAATATTATCTATTTTGGAACGACGATTTGGTAGATCGGAATATATCATCGAAGAAATCATCAGAAAAATCAACCAAGTAACATATATAAAGGACTATCAATTCGAAGCCCTCATCAATTTTTCTAATAAAGTTTTAAATTTAATAGCAACAATCGAGAGTTTGGGCCCCAATGGACAACTTTATAATACACAGGTGATGGATGAGATGGTGAATAAACTTCCATCCAATTTAAAAATGCAGTGGGGTGCCCATTTGAGCCAGGGAGAAATCGCAAACTTAAAAACCTTTTTTCAGTTTGGATAGAAAAGATTTCAGAAAATTTGTGCCATGTAACCACACCAAAATATTAAGAAAATAGAAAATCCGCCGCAACTTCTAAACATACCGCAACCAACTTTTCAACTCGTAGTGAAACAACACGAACATGCCTATATTGTCAAGAAAGCAATCTTTTCATTAAGAAATGTTAAAGTTTCGAAAAATTATCGATAGATAAAAGATGGAACTGGATTAAATCAAAGAGAATTTGCTTTTCATGCTTGAAACCAAATCACCAAATCCAACAATGTCGTTTCAAAAGAGTGTGTGGTGTTGCTAGTTGCAAAAAACTTCACAATTGTCTATTACATGAAAACGAATCTAAACAGGTTGATATGCATGAAACCTCTATTTCCGGAACTCAGAGCCAAAGTCTTCAGGTCGAAAAGAATTTGAATATTTCGAACCCAAAGAACAGAGATGTTCTTGTGGGAGTTGCCTCTGTCATCTTGGCAAGTACAACTGGCGATCAAGTAGAAACATATGCTCTTTTTGATGAAGCCTCTACAGTAATGATGCTTGACGAAGATATTTCCGATAATTTGGGTTTACAAGGGCAAACTAAGCCACTTTCTCTGCAATGGAACAATGAATTTTCAAATTATATCGAAGATTCCAAAGTAGTTTCTTTGAAAATCAAAGGAATCGCCCCAAAATAAGACGTTCACTTTGTATCAAGTTAGAACAGTCAAGAATCTATCACTCCCGATCCAAAATATAAATACAGGAGAACTCTGTGAACGTTGACCATATATTCGAAATGTTCCCGTTAGCTCCTTGAGAAATGCCCAACCAACTATACTGATTGGACAGGATAACTGGCCAACATCAGTCCCTCGCAGTCATTTTCAAAAAACTTGGAATGATGCAGTGCTAACAAAAACGTGGTTGGGATGGGTAATTTATGGAATACTTCCATCTGGTGAACCGAACAGAGACTACAGTTATCTAAGCAATAATTATCATGAAAAAGATGACGAGTTATATAACTTGGTGAAAAATTACTTCAAACTAGAAGATGAATGTACCAAATTTCCTGATAAATCGAAAGAAGAGATATACGCAGAAGAGATTTTGGAAAAAAACACAAGAAAAATAAATGAGTATAAATGGGAGATAGATTTACTGTGGAAACATGAAGACATACGGTTGCCAGAAAGTAAAAGTAATGCATTTATGAGACTGAAATATATCGAAAGACGAATGAAACAAAATAAAGTATATGCCTATGCCTACAAAAATAAAATTCACGATTATTTGGATAAAGGTTGTGCTCATGCTAGAAAATTGACCATCCCAGAAACGAAGATAAAAGAGGAGAACGAGTGGAACTTACCACACTTCGCAGACATCGATCCAATCAAACGAGACAATACGACTTTTATTCGATTGTATAAGCCTCACCAATGTGCTTTTACCTGGACCAAATTTGTACAATTACATTATAGATGTGATGTGGAATGTGGAGTCGAAAAAAATTTGCCTTTAGTAGGGATGTCAAAGAAATGTTCTTGCCGATAAATATTCATAGTAGACGACAAATAACCCAGGAACTCATGGTTCAGTGGATTGATCACAAACAATTTTCCTGAAAACTACGGACAAGTTAGAGTTGTCGATGTAAAAAGCAAATCTACAATTTATAGAAGACCCACAGCAAAAATTTGTAAATTGAATATGGAAACTTCCAAATAATTTGCTGAAAACTCAGGAGATATCACAGAGCCAATAAAAGACGAAAATTTGTTAAAAGTATAATGGATCATTATACGGGAAGAGAAATGTTTCTGGATTTCCTCATTATTCTTTCTGGGTATTTGAAAAAAATTCATTTCTTTATATTGAGATGTTATATGAGTTTGTGATAAGTAATATAGGAATTGTTTGCCTTTCAATCCGTATTGCCTTATTTCTTTAATTTTGCCGAAACAAGGGTCCTTCGAGTATGTTGCCAAGGATTGTTTGCCAATCCAGCCTAAGCCGAATCAGGTAGATTCAGCACGGGTTCTTGTCATCTTCATACACCGTATTCCACTGAATGCAACATCATATTTCAGAAAAGAGAACAACGAAATCCTGTAACATGTCCCAAGTCGCTGCGATATTTTACAGCATGAAAGGGGATTTCCTTGTAATAACAATAGTGTATCGTTAGGGATCAATCTCCACATATGGTCGGTAACCCACACAAATTCTAACTTGTGGCAAAGTTACACTAATCTTCTTAGCTGTATCCTTTGAAAACCAGCCGCAAACCTTTACTCTCACTTGTGAACTCAAATATGATAAATACGCAGTCAAATCTGATGAACTCCAAACACAAACATACAAAACGTCGATTCATGCCATAATCGTGTAATAACGAGGGACGTAGAGAGCTAGGGAGAGTTACGCTTGTCAGTGCTAAAGTTCAGCCCAATAGAAATAATGCAGGAAGCCGATTACATTTATTGCATTCATGGTCTTGCAATTATTTTTGAATATGAACAAGATTTTATACCAAGGCAATTAATATTTTTTCAACTAATCCCAAGCAACGCCTTCTGTTTTTTAGGTTGAGGATGAGCAGGAGTGAGGAAAATTAGGAACATGCCAAGAGAAAAATAATAAAATCTACTCCAATACACATACAAATTCGTTGAGTTCATTTGTAAACAATATGGAATGGAAAAATAATCTTCAGCCGTCTTGAAAATAAGGAATTACACGTCAGCCACCATTAAACCAAAAATAAAAAGTGAGAGTATAAAAATTTTCGACGAATATTTCTCAGAGCATCAATCATATACTTATTTAGAATTATAATTACAGTTACTAGCTGTGCATCCATTGGGGGCAAGACCGTTAGCTAGGGGATTATAGGTGTTGAGAGCGCAAGGAATCTGAGCGTCGAATATTTCACACAATGGTCTGACTGACGATGTTTCCCCATTACTTCGGTAGCTGACTGTCATTTTTATTAAATGTATGTAATGTCCGAACTATTTTAAATAAAACATGTTCACGATATGATACCATTACCTTTTCACCTTTTAGTATAATTTTTTTATGGAATATAAAATAAACGGTTATCTACTAATAATTAATCAACAATTATAGAAAACATTTTGCAATTTTTTTATGAAAGTTTGATCAATAATATTTGAAAAAGTTTATTATTTTCATTCGTCCCATCACTCAGATTTATGCATTTCTCATTCTCAAAATTTCTGAAGTGAATACGTAACACTTCTAACTAGATTTAAGACAAAACTCAAGTAAACTGAAGTTAAGCAGCTACTCCTCATTTTTTGACGTCAGGCTAAACTGTCAACATAAAAAATTTGCCACTGAATTGAATAACATTAACTTTAAGGGTGCTAGTTTAACTCCTCTGTTACGAATGGTTACGTTCATCGGTTAGAAAACAGTTCATAAAATTCTGTGGCTTGGATCGAAAACGACCAATGTCAAAAGTTGGTTGTTCTTCCGCAGAATTATTTTTATATCAACGTCTGAGATTGGGCTCCCCAATTCAAGAATTGGGGGTTTATGAAGGAAATACTGAAGATATTGGTGCTATTGCATTCAAGAGTTTATTCCAAATCCATTGGTTAGAACAAATAAAATAAAAATCTGAAAAATGTATGTTGGTTGTTATATTAATAATAATCTTATTTCTTAAATATATGTTGTGTGTATCAGTGCGATAAATAATTTTGCAAAATTACGCTATGACATAGATTAGCAAAGTGTAACTTCCTCCTGTTCTCCATATTCAGTTCATGCGAAATACTTCGAGGCTTTCGTATACCAAAAATTAGACATAGACATGAATTCTGAACTTTCTGAATTTTGTTTGTTTTGTAGTACAGTTGAGTTAGGTCCAAACAGAGTATCCCCATAATTGATTAACTTTAACTTTTAAATTAGTGTTTCACAGAGTACATTTTATGTTCATAGAAAAGAGATGCATGTTACCATAGATCAATTTGATATTAGAATGAGCACGCTGTATCAACGTTTTTATATGCTTTTCGAACCTCAAGTCAAAATCCACCACTGCACCCAGATTTTTTTGTTTAACTAACGCTATTTTCCCAATATCTATGTTCAATTTGATATCCTCAGGTAAGTTTTGTCTATGATATTTACCTCCAAACAGCATGACTTTGAATTTTGCTAAATTGATGAGCAGGCAGTGACCAGTGGCATAATCAATAAACACTGTTAGGTCATCATTTATAAATACACAATAATTTTCCAGTTTTCGAAGCTTAAAACTATAGTACTGCTGATATGTAAAGATGAGAATTGAAGTTTTGGATTTTAACAAGAATATGAAAAGAGTATATGAAAAACAGTAATGTCAATAATGGACAAAGTATTGACCCTTGTGGGACCGCTGATCTCAGTGACATATAATCCGACCAAACACCATTCATACAGACCTGATGTTGTCGATTTTCGAGATAATTTTCGACCAAGATCCAAGCGTTATTGGAAAAACCCATGTATTTCAGCATGCCAACCACCAAACCATAGTTAATGTTGTCGAAAGCTCTACTAAAATCTAATAGCACAATCACTGTAGCCTGCCCTTAAGCTGTAGCTTCTATGATATCATGAGTAATGTGAAGCTGAAGAATTTACGAAAACCTGATGGAAGTAGGAAGTGGTTGCAAGGGTAATTAATCCTTAATCTGGGTTTCTAGAGTCCTTTCCAGAACTCCAAAACGCTGATTTTGAGTTCATGCGAAATCATTTTCAGGCGTTTGAAGTGACATGGAGCGATACAAACACCGCGCATTGGAGAGAGATATATGATTGATATCGCACGCGTTAAAATTCAAACATACGGCACAATAGCTCTTCTCCAAGCAGAAAACAGAAAATATTTAAATAAATATTTTTTATAAATATTTACATTGGTTGTTTTTATTCCAAGCAACAGTATTCATGTAGTATGCTATAAATAAGAGAAACGGATCAAGAAAATGGAAGTATAGTCTAGATTCGAATTGTAAAGTTCGTGAAAAAGGTGATCGCCCCTTAGAAAAGTCAAAATTCAATAAATTTGACTCAACCCCTTAAACGGTATGCTGAAACTACGTTTTTCTTTGAAGAAAAGCGGCACACATATCAACTATTTTGTTCAACAGCAAATGGCACCAATGTCGTTTTTCTGTTTTTGCAAGTTGGTACCTACATCGGCGGAAAAATAACACTTGGGTAATTGTATTTGCCAGAATATTTAAAGAAAAATGTCTCATTTCTTTTTGTGACCTTGTGTTTATAGAGATAAGCTCATTTTGATAAACATTCTTTATGAAATATGAATAGAAATATGTCACATTTTGTAATAATGAAGCGTCATAATTCGTTTTGCCATTTTTCTGTGAATTCATTTTTCTAAATTATTATTATTACTCGATCTGTTAGGAATTTCCCAGACATGCCCTATCTCCAAAACCTCGAATTCCGGAGGGCGCGCTGGATCAATTATCCTAACAACCACTACCCACGCGGTGGGGTAAGTGACTATTGCCCTTAGCAGGCGGAATGAACCAAGAATTACGGCCTTCTGAATTTCTCCGGCTAGGATTTCTGCCATATTACGCAAACCGGTGTGATTTTTAAGTTTGAGAGCAATGTGTCCATCATTTCACCAAGGACCCCTATTATCAGAACCACTATTTCAACAGAATGGTTTGGGTAAAGGCTGCAGAGTTCAAAGAGTAGATCTCGATATTTTGTCCATTTTTCCTCCACTTTTCGGATGATGTTCGTTTCGCCAGGAGCCGAGAACTCTATGACAAAAATCGTCCTACTTTGATGGTCGAGGAGGACTACATCAGGCTTAATGGCTTATATATGCCTGAGGGTGGGAAATGAGTAGTTCCAATAGATTCGGCACTACTCATTCCCAACAACGGACAATATCCCTCGGAGCATATGGCAACACCGGTGTCTCGTCTACACCGTACAAGTGTCGTAGATGGTAGTACAACACTCGAAGGGCCGCGTTATGCCTGTGGATATAGGCTGAGACTTCGTAATCTGGACACCAAGATCTCAACTGCCCCACGACATGCTCTCATACCCATTAGGCGACTACGGTAGACGAGGGTATTGAAAACACCATCCTGGCAGGCCATTATAAATCCCTTGGTTTCCGACTTCAGCCCACTTGACCTGAGAAATGCAACGGTCAGGTATCTGGACAAGCCAAGGTCTTCAATGTTCTTGAAGAAGACCTCATGCATTGGCTTACCCTTACCCAGAAGATTCACTCTCCGCAGCTTCAACGTGGGCTTCTTGCTGAACTGGTTTCAACTCGGTGGCATACTTTGGGTGACTCATAATCTCCATCCAGTACCACTCTGTGTAGATACTCCAAACTTAAAAAGTGGAACGGACGATTTAGGATGCAAGCTCCTAAGAAGATCTGTCGGAGTTTATGCTGATACTTGCCGCGGAGAGACTTTTTGACAGTAGTTATCTCCTGGGTGTGGCGTTGTTTCACCCAGATCATGTAGGATGCTTCCATCTATGAGCTGAACGTCTTCTCCGTATTCCTCACATCGTCCTTTTTTTGAGATGAACCGTGGCACCTTTGTCTATCCCAAATGTGATTATTTTCCATGATCTATTGTTCAATAATTTTAAAATATGGCAAGTGTTTCAGTATGTGCCGGATTTCTGTAAAACATTTTTAAACGTTACATTAGCGAGTTATAGTTTTTCTCAAAATTATCATTTAGAAAGTGTTCATTATCACTGTACTTCATAAACCTAATTTATGAAATATATTGCCAGTTTGAAAATGGGATTATCTGAACTTTCCAAGTTGACTGAGAGCGAGTAAAAGCATGATATGATGGTATAATTCAAAATGCACGTTTGACGTTACAGATAGACCCATGAGGACAGTGATTAGTGAAATATGTGGGCATAATATGATGACAAACCTTCATGGCAAAAGTGAACAGTATAACAAAAAAGATTTTTCTGACTTTGTTTTTTTTTTGTTTTTGTCTAGCTGTCATCCCCCTACGAATGACAGCCCTCAGAAGTCGAAACTTGTGCGAGCTAAGGATTAACGAGGTCTTACCTTTTAACGTGGATATAAAAATATTTAATATGGCAATAGAAAATATTATTAGGACAGTCCAAAAGTTCTAACCCGAGTGGCAACAACCAGTCAAGGGATAAAGTCACTAAAGTCTTAATAATCAAAAATACTCTTTCGATTTGACATGTACGGTAACTGCAAAATAGGTACAAATAAAAAAATTATCGATGTCATAGACTTCGCCATCAGAATTCCTGTACTTACTTAAGAAAAGGGACAGAAGATGTTCTAGAAGCCATTTTGCCAACAGAATAAATCAAAAATGTATTGAATGAAACAGTTTAGGTATAGGATGAATGTACTTAAGTTTTTACCCGGTTCGACGATGATCAACTTCCACCAAGTAATTATCACCAGCATTAACAAATAAATCTGAAAGTAATTACAATGATGAAAATTATTTTTGTTTGGAATGAATTCAAAACTCTGTGTACTAACCACCCTAAGGTATCTTGATATGTCGACAAACGCAATTACCACTTTTACTTAAACACTTCTTGAGATAAAACATTGAAATTACAGACCGCATTCGGTTCTGTTTCTCGACTCTTCAACAACATAATCTTGTACAAGTATTTTACTGGAACAACTAGTGATGTAGTTATAAAGTGGAACAAGTTCCTTGAAGTTCGTTGCAAGCATACCAATCATTATCCATTGTTCCCCGGGGAACACTTAAAATCCCACTACATTGTGAGGCATTAAATGGTCTGTGAATGTTAATATAGCAATTAAGACGGAGACATTTATCTTGCTTCATTAACCTCAAGAAATGAGTAAAACTTTTATTCATAATAGCTGTTTTAGCCCGACCATGGCAAGTCTACTCCGTATATATCTCGAGGGATACTTTTTGCCCTGTTATAGCGTCTCGTATCTTCATAGTAATTAAAACTGTCGCATGGACGTAATCGGCCTGTTTTTATATGAAAAATGTTGACAGTGAGTAGACAGTTGAAAGAGGGATAATATTTTTAAGGCACATTTCAAATGAGCAACAACAAAAGAATTGTTCCAACCGCAGTTTTTGGAATATAAAATTTTGCATGGACAACTCTCCGTTTCTTAATCTTTCTATCTCATTTACAAGAGACCGAAACATAGGTATGCATAAATTTGTTCATTTATTTATACTACATATACATAGATCATTTATACTATTCGAAACTGGTAGAAACGTAAGAAAATAAAATTTAACATTGAATTATTTTTCAAAATCTGAAAAACAATTACTTTAAGAACATTCATCATCTTCATTCATCCTACGCAAGTTTCGTGATTCTACACATGTCCACATGTCTGACTGAGCTTCAGTCTGAGACACACTGCAGAACCAACTTTCGTATTTGTTTAAACTGCGGTTTTTCCACGTTTGCTTTTTCCTAGTCAACTTTGAGGTCGATAGATGTGCATTGAAGATATCTTTGGTAACAGTTTGAGCTTTTGGTTGGAGTTTCATGTTTGATGTTGGTAGTAACTGTGTAAAAGACATATTGAGCTCTCCTTCTTCTGACATTGGTTCATCATTGGCATATGGTCTCAATGGCCATTTTGTTTGAATCAGTATTGTTTTCCTCAGTTCTACAGTTTCGTTTTCGATTAAGTGTTGTTATGGCAAGCAAGTTGTTGCCGTGGAATTAGGTCTTCATCTGAAAATGCGTCATCATGAGCGTCATTCATTTAAGTTCACAGATCCCAGCGTAACCATTTTGATCTGTTTCTGCTGGAGCAGGTATCTCAGTTGGCATAGAATTACCTCCGGGTTTAACGGATACAGGCCTGTTGCTTTGAAACCGCTGACGATATTCGCTGGTGTCATGCATCTAGGCCAAACTCTAGAGAAATCTTCATTGAGTTTCGTTTTAGTCAACACTCTATCAAGATGCTGAACCCAAAACCGAAGGAACTCTTGGTCCCAGTGCAATTCGAACGATCGATACACAGAATTATACAGTGGCTGCAATTCATGAGTTGTGTTCAAAGGCAAGCAAATAGTTATTTATGCAACAAGTGCAAAAAGTGTTCATTGCACTCGACGTGAAATTGTCCGACGAGGCCGTTAGGCCGAGTTGTTTGTTCATTGTTTGTTCAACTCTGACTGCTAACATTAATACAAAATAATATAAAATATGTAGCTGTTTAAAACGTATGACCAATCTCACAGAATAGCTGCTAAATATGTAGTGGGTTTGAACGTTTATGTTCATCATGATCCCAGCACGTTGAAGTAGAATGACAGATGAGTGCAATTAAAACTTTATTGCACTAGTGCAATAAAGAGCTTCTTTTTTCACTGAATATAGTTCAATAAAGTTTTGCTTTTTGCATGAATGTAGAAAAATAGTGTTATGTTGTGTTTTTCTGCGGCTTCAACAATATCACAGTCGAGATGACATCGTATACAAGTAAAATACCGTCTGGGTCTTTGTACCTCGCAAGATGTCGCACAAACTTGATGAACAACTCTATCGTCATACTTCCTTTTAGTGCCATTCTAACGATACTTCCAGGCGGTAAGTTGTCCGGGATAAGTTGCCCGTGGGCCTTATTATGCGATCGAGCACTTCTAAAACATGCATTTTCCGGGAAAACAAACAATGCTTTACATTTTTCTCTTAGTGCGAAAATAGTTAATTTTGTACTAAGTGCTTAAAATGAGTGTTTCTTTCAATGGCACATGAGGGTGTTAATTCTTGGCCGAGACCGCAGGTCGAGACCAAAAATTATCTCGAATGTGCCATGAAAACACGAATTGTATACACGAAATACAAACAACAATTTTTGTACAAGTTTGAATGTGAATTTACATCGTCTGAAATATATTCAAAATGAATACTTCCAATACATCTAGGCGTGGTTTTTTTCCGATAAGTTATCGCTTTTAAACGATTGTTGTCTTGATATTATTCAGTGTTTTCAGTATTAGAAAACATATGACCAACTTCGTGAATGGTTCGACAAGAAAAAAGGTTTCTGAAAATATGCTTACATGCTATTTTGAGGCAAAATCAAAAATTATAAAACCTCCAACGTTATGAAATGTCTACTCAATGTTGAAGAGTACATTGAATGTTAAGGTAAATATTGATATAAGGAAGTTTTCAAAATTGGTCCCGCTCATTAAGAACAAAAGCGTCGGATACCGAGGAAATAAATAAATAAAGTTATATCAAGGGATGATGTCAATAAATTCATTCAAGATGCTGATAACGAAACAAATTCACTCTGCTGGATCTATTTTGATTGTTAAAATACCTGATACGAAGACCTTTTGCGCAAGAACGTTCACTGTTTCAAATTCTGATTATATTGAGATATACCGCAAGTATAGATTATTTTTGAAATATTCGGGAGGAAAATGTATTAACCAGCATGTGGGGATAAGTAAAATAGGAGAAATTACCAGCCATATTGCAATAGTCTTGGAAAAGACATGTATAAGAGCTATATTCACATGTCACTGTTTCATGAAAAGCTCTGAAACTCTACTGGCCAATGCAGGGGGCACCATTACATCCATAAAACGTCAAGGTGGCTGGAAATCTGCCTCCGTAGCAGAAGCATGTATTAAAAGGATTCTTGTGGGTTTTGTACTATTTTTAGCTGGTTGAAATTGTAAATGAGATGAATAGTTTTGTGAATAAATATTTTTGGTTTTTCAATTTTCAATTTATAGATTGTAGATTTTTCTAGATTTCCCGGCTAGATACTTACTTTTCATTTATGTTATACTACTTACTCTCTTTCTATCTAGCTGCCTTGCTCAGTCGGTCTTCGAGACATGAAGAAAAACAAACTCTCTATCCTTAAGCAGAGTTCCAGGAATCGGGGTGCAATTATTGTTCAAAATTTCATTGAAAAATAAATAAATACCTGTACTTCAAAACAAATAGGGTTTTTATTGATACCAATAATAGAAAAACACTCATTTGTCCTACTCTTATACTACCTATCTGCATCTAACTAACTTAAAATTTAAATTGTATTCGCTAACATTCACTTTGAAACACAGTCCAGCTGTGATCTTATCAGCGGATCAATAGTCACTGCCTATGACATGAAGTTAGTAGTGAAATATGAAATAATATTCTGCTAGTGCGTAGACAATAACCTTGCTTTTCGAGGTAAGAAAGTCTTTCAGATAGATAATTGTTCTCATAACTAATAATTAATAGTAAATATAAGTTTTTTATGGTTATTATTAGTCTTGTGCATTTGTGCGGGTAAAAAAAAATTAGTTCCAACGCAGAATTTCACGAAAACTGTTATGGTTGTCTTGGGAGAAACGTTTTTGAATAGACACAAAAGGATTATTGGCGGAAGTTCTGATTTACAAGAAAAAATGGTACCTTATTCTGGAAAACTAAATACAAGCAGCTACCGGCTTCTCATTTCTGGACGATTTCTTGGAATTCTAAGGTCTGGGAAAGCTGATTTTTGCTCATTTAATGCCTTGACACTATGTTTTGATAAAGTTTTTCTTTGGTCTGATTTTGTACTTTTTACTATAATTTGTTGAAGAATTCCACCTGATTCTCCCAAACGAAGCAGCCCCACAACTCTTCTTGTTTTTTTCTTTTTATTGTTGCTAGGTACGACTTTTTCACGCGAAATCACTTTTAATTTTAGTATCACTTTTAATAATTAATTCCCTAAACTATTTATTTTAACCTATTAACATTTCTGTTTCTATCAAACACAATTTTTGTATTGAAGTTTTTTTTAATTTGTATTTTGACGTATTTTGCTACCTTGTCATTCTGCTTGAAAACTGCCTGCGATTGGCTGGCATTAGAGTTTAATGTACTGGGTGATTTTATGTTAGCGTTGAATTTCTACTCTTGAGTTAAAAAAAAAAAATTTTTTAATTAATTTTTTTGTCTGTTTCTGGGACTGTAATGTGCTAATTAACAAACTGACCAATAGTATATTGTGTATCTAGTAGTAAAATCAATACATTCCCGGACGACAATGTAAATTGTTGGCCGAGGCGATAAGCCGTGGCCAACAAGCATTGAAGTCTGGGAATGTGCTTTTACTACGAGGTACACATACCATTTTTTCTGAAATCGCAATCAGCATTATCATAAATTAGGGAAATATTCTTATTGTTTACGTGCATTCATTTACTGTCTAAAATGTATACAAGCCGTCAAAAATTTTCTCGGATCGTTTACGATACAGAAAAGTAGTTTCCCGTACAGTTTAGTGCCAAAAACGGTCCGGGAAAGTTCGTTGCTTAGCAACGGACTAAAATACTAGATTAGCGTATTTTGAGGCCTGAAGTTGCTCCGAGAAAGTGGGCATTCTTGAACGATTTCAGAAAAAGTATTTTCCCGTACAGTTTAGTGCCGAAAACGGTCCGGGAAAGTTCGTTGCTTAGCAACGGACTAAAATACTAGATTAGCGTATTTTGAGGCCTGAAGTTGCTCCGAGAAAGTGGGCATTCTTGAACGATTTCAGATAATTTTTCTATACTATTCCACCTGCTCCAATCTCAGAAGTGGACTAAACCTGTGTGTGGGTACTGGGCAATTAGAATTCGTATTTCTGAAATATATAAACCTCTTTAAAAATGCACAGAACGTGACTAACAGATTAATTCGTCTTGCTAAACATAGAAACATTCAGAGTAAGCATCTCGTAATGTCTGACATTAGGAGAGAACCATTACGGTGAATTTGTTAGAGAATAAACAGAATGTAACGCAAAGAAAAGAGGGTTAATTGTTAGGAACGACAATTGTACAACTGAAAGCGTAGGAAATTGCTGAAGTTAGAGGGAAATTACTTGGGATACGTTACCGCATAGCTGGCCAAAATGTAAATATGTTTCGGAAAACAGCGAGTCATAGTCCCAACCGAATGAATCGTTACATGATTGCCAATACCGGGATGATAACTGGGAGATACACAGTTCGAATGAGAAAATGAAGTCCCGTCAAAGGACAGGGCACAAAACCCTATAAAAATGGCTTTCAGCAAATTTTGATAATTTTTTGATATTTTGTTTGGTTTAAGGCCCCAATCAATTTTGAAACGTTATAAGAGGATCGTATGATTGGGACAACCGCTAGGGGGCGGCAGAGTTAAATAATTAAAAAGTCATTGTTATGGCATTATATATTGAAAAATTATGATTTATATGATTGCGATACATTTAATTTAAAGTATTTCACTAAATGAAGGGTTAGTAATAACCAAATGTACAGCAAACACCGAAACCTAATAGTTGAACTGTTTACTAGTGGAGAGGAAGATAAAAATTTCAGAATAAAAATCACAAATCAATAACAGATAACTATCAAATTGTTGACTATTTCCAAAGCATATTGTTGAAAATTAGAAAATTGTCATCCGTCCAAAAAAGATCTAGAAAGTGAAACTGCTTTACTGGAAATATATGAATTTCTTCTAAAATTGACAAAAGCTGGAAGTGATCAGAAGTGAAGAAATGCACCCATATGCATAAACGTGAGTAAAAAAAAAGTTGTATCCATTATTATAAAGGGTGTTCAACATCGAAACGTTTGAAGATGGAAACCCTAACTTCAAAACCTCTGTGCTTCTATCCAAAAAAGTAGCCTAATTTATTATATTATTTGCGGCATCGACTCGTGCATATTTGAAACATCAAACAGGGCATTCAGAAGTACATTGATGGATACTTTATATGTTCTTCATGCCTGGAATATACTAGGTACTATTGATCATTTGCTATATGACCTCTAGCTCTAGATTTATGTGAACAGTAATATGCACTTACGGGATTTTCATTTCCGTTATTGAAATCATTTGAAAGGTAATGTTTCACTGCATTTTATGGGCCGTGATGGTCATGATGGTAGAGCACTTGTCTCTTAACCTAAGGGTCATGGGTTCGATTCCCAGCATGGTCATCGGTCTCTTGCATGGCGTCACACGTTAAAAGGTAAGGGCTGCGTCTTCCCTAGCTCGGATAAGTCTTTTGAAGACTCTTGAGGGTTGTACTCTTAAGGGTGTGCAGCTGGTTGAAGGAAATAACAATTTTAACAAAAAAAATTCTGAATCTGAAAGAATTCGAAGCCTGATAAAATTTTCCTGTTCTCTTAATGAGTCAGTTTGAATTCAATTGTAATTTTCTCTCTATTGCAAATCTTGGATATACGAAGGTGCTAATTTAAGTTGTTAATGCGATTCCATTGACCATTTCTTCGTCGCAAGAGATCAATTTCAACTCGTATTTGGAGATTGTTGACTTGATAGGATTTTTATGAGCCTCGTCGCAAACTATTTATCCTTTCCAGCCATGTCTATTGTTGGATGGTATGTATTGATAATAGCTCCACATATGCGATAAATATCACCAATGTGATACATTGGAATACAATTATTGACAAAGAACTTGAACATTGATTTGAAATGTATGTTTCTACTTTCCACTATCCATTGCGAATTTGTCACTAGGCGACTATGATTTGCTTCTTCGGTTGATGGTTGATTTGGGCCTGGTAGTAAAACACTGGGAATTCTATGAGATTTCATGAAAAATATTCTGGTAATATATGTAAGTACCAATACCAGATTCAGGGACGCTGAGAAACATCACCTCTTCAATAAATTCAATAACGGGAATAAAAAAATATAAATATTAATGTTCATGTATATCTGGAGCTAGGGCGGTGGGTACATGCCTTCATACAGGAATTACTTTAAGGACCTGGAATATTCCAGATATGCTGAGTGTTGAAACTATCCTTCAACGCATTAACTGCATTGTATAATTTATACAAAAAATAAACACAAGCAAATAGTTTAATTTGATATACCTGAATAGAAAAGTACTATTTTTTTCTCAAATCAAAATCTCGTCGATAGTTAATCTTCTGGATGGAAGCACAAGTTTTCAAGTTGGGTTTTGGTAATTTCAAGTGTTTTTTCGATGCTGGACAAAATGACAGATAACACTTTTTTGTAATTCACATTCATACATATGGGTGCATTGCTCCTTCTGACAATTTTTAGAAGAAATTCATATATTTCCAGAATGAGCAGTTTTTCTTTGAACTTTCTTGCATGGACGGATGACTTTCGGATTTTCTAATTACCAACAATATACTTCGGAAACATTGCAAACGACGTTTCATACTCTTGATGATGTTGTTACATACAAAACGTAATTTATTGTTATTGATTTGAGTGTTTTGATTCCAAACTTCTTTATTTTCCTCTTCACTAGTGATTAAGTAGCTCAACTATTGAGTTTTGGTATTCGCGGTATATTTGAATATTAAGGACCCATGATTTGATAATATATTTTCATATTAAGTGTATCTCAATCATATAAATCATGATTTTTCTATGGAAAATAACATAACAATGAATTTTTAATTAATCAACTTTGCCGCCCTCTAGCGGCTGTCCCAATCATAATATCCTCTTATATCAAACAAAATATCAATAAATTATCAATATTTGCTGAAAGCCATTTTTATAGGATTCTGTGCCCTTTCCTTTGATTACTGTTCGTAGATGATATAATGTGTCAGTCGATCATTCATTTAACAATATATCTCCTTGCTCAACAACCAATCAGTGAATCTTAAAATTTGAAGGCGAGTCAATAGAAAAAACAGCTGTTTGCTGTATTCATTGCCTTTCAAACTGATTTGTTTACCTAGCTTTTCGGCTGTTTTCAGTTTGATGATTATATGATAATAATAATAATAATAATAATAGTAACTGATCAAATAGTAAGATGCATTGAACACCTGATGCCGCTCTGGAGGACTCGCTTCACCATAACATCTGGTCGAGTGAGAATCCAAACAGAGCAGGTTATTAATTGAAATTGTTCGTTGCATTACGGAAAACCCGCGGATACAACTGCGGCACCCCCAGCAACTGGAGGCATAGGGTCACCCATCTATTTTACATGGATGTCCTTAAACTATATGCATCCAGTTAAAAAGATCCTCATCAGTACTTAACGGTGGTGCAAAAGTACACGCATGCTATCGGAATAGAGTTTGGGATCGACAAATGTGCCACGGTTCATCTCAAAAGAGGACGATTCGAGGAATACGGAGAGGACGTTCCGCTCGTAGACGGAAGCATCATACATCATCTGTATGTCAAAGAGACGTATACTCACCTAGAGGTGAAACAACGCCACACCCAAGAGGTAACCACTATTGAAAACCCTCTCCGCGGCAAGTATCAACATAAACTCCGACATATCTGGTCATTAGAAGTTTCAGGGAAGAACATAGTTGCTGCATTTAATATAATTGCCGTTCCGATTCTACTTTACTCCTTTGGAGTGATAATGGACTCAGGAAGAGCTGCAACAACTCGTACGGTATTGACGAGACACCGGTGTTGCCTTATGCTCCAGGGGATATTGAGCCCCTTGTGGAGAATGAGAAGTACCGAATCTATTTACTCATTCCCCACCATCGGGCAAATACCAGCCAATAAGCCTGATGTAGTCCTCATCGACCATCAAAGTAGAGCGATTTTCGTCTTAGAGTTTTCGGCTCCTGGCGAAACGAACATCGTCCGAAACGAGGAGGAAAAACGAACAAAATATCAAGACTTTGAACTCCACAGGCTTTACCCAAACCATTCTGTCGAAATAGTGGTTCTGATCGCAGGTGTACTTGGTGGAATGATGAACACGCTGTGCTCTCGAATCTGATAACTATACCGACTTGTCATGATATATTAGCCGGACGAATACAGGAGGTCGTAGTTAGTAGATGGACAATGCCGAAGCTGCCTCACTTGCATGAGGCAGAATCGGCATTGCTCCACACGGTGAATCTCTCGATGGCCGCGTCCATCGAGTTCTTGCCGTTGGTGGAGGGTTGGTGCTGAAGAAGATGACGTGTTCGCCGAAGAGTTTCGGGGTGGGGGGCTTCAAAACGTTTCACCCTAAGTAGCGCGCGTCTTTTCTGCAAAATAACATGGCGGCAATGCAGCGGAAGGCAAAAAAACATGGCGGCGATGGAGCGGAAGGCAAAAAACATGGCGGCGAAGAAGCGGAAGGCAAAAAACATGGCGGCGATGAAGCGGAACGCAAAAAACATGGCGGCGATGCAGCGGAAGGCAAAAAAACATGGCGCGATGGAGCGGAACGCAAAAATCATGGCGGCGATGGAGCGGAAGGCAAAAAACATGGCGCGATGGAGCGGAACGCAAAAAACATGGCGGCGATGGAGCGGAAGGCAAAAAAACATGGAGCGATGGCGGAAGTTATGAAAAAACTTCTTTCCCGCACGTGATTCGCTGAGAGCAATTGGCTGGAAGAGAAAAAACATGGCCGCCGCCGCCGCCACCTTAATTGACAAAACAAAAAATGAAATATGAAAAATGTCTCTACTGTCTTAGAACACACACACACAACAGAAAATTATGATGGACGACTTATTATTAAATCTCTCGCTCTCGAATGAAATTCCAAAAGAAAAAAAATACGTCTCCGCGCGCTGTAGTCGTAAACAGCGATAAGAGCCACATCTGGTGTTTACTCTCTTTCCAATGAAATTCTAAGAAATACGATTTGGCCTGGGACTTGTTTACGGTCTACTCTCTCAAGTTGAACGATATTCTCAGTAAACAAGACGATGATCCATTTTTGACCTTGAATTTGTTTTTCAGATTTATCTCACACTTCCGGTATCTGTTTACGCTGCTCGAGCTTAATTGACCTTGGAGTTGTTTACTGTTATTGCGCAATTTGGGTTTTCCCCAGATCGACCGTTGCATACATTTGCAGCGTGGGTTACGCGAACTCGGCGTGGAGGTGGACGGCGTGGGTCACGTGACACAGAGAGTTAATACGTACGTTCACAGCGAGCCTGCGTCATTTCATTATCTGCGTTCGAAGCATCAACAAGTGCCTCTCTGCCGCTCATCTGTCTCTCGCTTTTTTTCTATACAAGTGCATTGTTTTTTATTGTGAATGCCATTTAATTCGTGATTTGCAAAGGTCAGTAGTAGTAGTAGTTATTCTTTTTTATTTTAGCGATTGTTTCAAGTGTGTCTATTTCTTTCGATTCACTTTTTGTAGTGTTTCTTTTTCAAAAATATTCAGAAAAGTTCATTTGTCATATTTGTTTTTCGTCTCATACAGAGTGTCTCTCTCACAAAACGTCATATTTTTTTTGTTTTTCATACAGTGTGTGTGGATTGCATTTTTATCATAATTCCTTCTCATACAGGGTGTCTCTCACAAAGTTCCATTTGCTATATACAGTGTGATTGGAATATTTTATTTTTATCATATTTATTTCTCATACACGGGGTGAATCATAAAAATCATTTTTCATTTTGAGTGAGTGAGTGAGAGTTATAATACAGCGTGTATGAATTTTTTTCATTTTTCAAATGATTTCGCAGATGTCTCATCTTCTCGACGAAATTAACAAGATTTCGTCGGCTTGCAGGAAGAACCTGCGGAAGTTGTCTGAGCTACCGAAGGACGAACCCCATCTGATCCTCGGCGCTGAAGCGAAAACAACCAAATTTGGAGAGTCCATCCTAGTGGAGTTGGAGGAGTGTAAAGTATTCCTGCCAAATAGAGTGACAGGTGCTTTCAAACCCATCCTCGACAAATTAACCGAGTCCCAGCATATGCTCATCTACAGGGGCGAGCAGAAAATTGCCAATCAAAATCATCCGCAGCAGCTGTTTGAGATCGCTAAAGCCTGAAGACGCTGACGACGACGCCGCCGCCGTTGGAAACAAAGAGTGAGTTTCTTGTATTTTCATTTGATATTTTCTTGAAATTTTGTGTGTCTGTTGAATAATCATCATCATGTCATCTGACGCTATTGTTGCACACAGTATGGAGATGGTAGCCAAGTTGCGTAAGGTCAAAAAAATCCTCAAAAAGGGTTGTACTGATGAAGAACGCAAACATTGGCTGGCCCATTGCAAGTACACCGCCCGCCTGATCAATAGTGCGATCGCGGCAGTGGATTGCATAGGCTCTCTGAGAGACTTGAAAATTATAGGAAATTCAATCAGAAAGTCAGGTCAACAACAGCCAGGCGTCGACGTGGTGGTGGGAGAGGGAGTCAAATCAAAATTAACATCTCGAGTAAAGTGGGAGGACTTGAAATCGGCATTTTCTTCGCGTTTACGCACCGGTATAATTATAAATTTGAAACATAAAGATATTGGACAATTTATTGGTGATGCATTCATTCTATTCAAAAGCAGAATTCAAAATTTATTGATAAAACATCCAAGCATCGAAGTCAATGCGACATTTTGTGGTAAATTCGTGAAAAATTACTTGAATCAAGAACAAATAATGAGCGACTATAAATATTTCAACACTAAAAACGTTGTTATCGATAGGGGTACAACTTTGAAAAAGTGGTTCCTAGAAAATGTCATCGATCAAATTCAAAACATACTGTCGGAATTCGCGGACAAAGAAAGTGGCTGGAGTTTTCAGAAAATTGTTAGTTTGGAAATCAATACGAATAAATCGGACGTGGGAAACGGTTCGTCTTTCATCGAGCTGCCAAAATCTATTGCGAATAAAAAAGCTTGCATTAATTTGAAAAATGAAGATGATGCGTGTTTCGCTTGGGCCGTCGTTTCGGCCTTGTACCCTGTTGAATCGGGTAAAAATACAGATAGAATTTCATCATACCCTCAAATGTACTGAACTTGGATGGAATCGACTTCCCTATGAAATTAAAACAAATTACCAAATTTGATCGATTGAACAACATATCTGTGAATGTGTACACCTTGGAATTGATTCAGCCGCAGGCGAACAAGGAGGCATTTTTCGTTACTGTTCCGAGCCGACTCACGAAACAAAAATTAGACAAACATGTCAATCTTCTCCTCATTCAAAATTAATATCACCCGAAATTAAATGATTACGAGGCACCACCACTGGAAATCGCCGATGACGACAACGCCATCGGCGATGACATAAAATTCCATTATGTTTGGATAAAGGATTTATCTCGCCTACTCAGTCGCCAACTCAGTAAAAATGGACATAAAACATTCATTTGCGACAGGTGTTTAAATTATTTTACGAGTGAGGAGAAACTCGACAGTCATACTGTTGATTGTCAAAAATTAAACGACAGCAAAATTTCATTTCCTTCGTATGATCATGTAGAATTTCGGGATTTTGTACATAAAGAAATAGTGCCCTTTGTAATTTACGCGGAATTTGAATCGATTTTAGAACAGTTTAATGACGAAGAATGCACCTCATATACGACAAAGTACCAAAAACACATTCCTTTCAGCGCTGGATTTTATTTCAAGTGTGCATATGACGATACTTTGTCATTTTATGATAGTCATCGGGGCCTCGACTCGATGGATTGGTTTACGGAGAGAATGGGGGCCATAGCCAAATTTGTGGAAGCCAAAACTTTGGATATTGTCCCCATGATCGTCTCACCTCCAGATAGAGCGACAGCGCCATGTTGCCACATCTGCGAAAAACCTTGGAAAACTGACGACAAAATTGTAATAGATCATAATCACTACACGGGAGCGTTCCGTGGATATGCGCATGCGCATTGCAATTTGAACTACAAAAAGTCGTTCGTTGTGACAATCATTTTCCACAATTTATCCGGATACGACAGTCATTTTATTATTCGAGATATAGCAAAAAGGGGTCGAGTCAGCCTGTTGCCTGTCAACAAAGAAAAATACATTTCTTTCACCTAGTACGACGGCAACACTGACATTAAATTTCGATTCATTGACTCTTTTCGTTTCATGGGCATGAGCTTGGAGCATTTGGTGCAAACACTGACCATCCATGACTTGAAGATATCAAGGCGCGAATTTTCCCATTTCGATGCCGACCGGTACGAGTTACTCACTCGAAAAGGGGTATTCCCATACGATTTCATCGATTCGATGGAGAAATTGGAATGTCCAAGTTTGCCGGCGCGCGATCAGTTCTACAACAAGTTGAACGATTGTGGCATCACCGATGCCGAATACGAGCATGCGCAGAACGTGTGGCGGTCGTTCAACTTGACAACACTGGGCGAGTACTCTGACCTATACATGAAAACCGACATATTGCTCTTGGCGGATATTTTCGAAAGTTTTCGAAATATCGGTCACGAGACGTATGGGCTGGATCCTGCGTGGTATTACACCCTCCCGGGATATACGTGGTCCTGTATGTTGAAGTACACCCAGTGCAAATTGCAGATACTGAAAGACGTCGACATGCTTCTCTTTGTCGAGCGAGGAATTCGTGGCGGCAGCAGTCAGTGCTGCAACAGATTCTCCTCGGCCAATAACAAGCACATGGGTGAAAGGTATGACGCCTCCAAACCGTCGACCTATTTGCTATATCTCGACGTGAATAATCTGTACGGTTGGGCCATGATGGAATATCTTCCGTACGATGGCTTTAAATAGCTCGAAAATGCAGCCGATTTCGATGTGTCGGAAGTGTCGGACACCTCGCCCATCGACTACATTCTCGAAGTCGATTTGGAGTACCCCGAACATCTGCATGACAAACACAAAGATTTACCCTTGTGTGCCGAGCACCGTACACCACCAGGCTCGAAATTACCCAAATTGATGACCACGCTGTACAACAAGTAAAAATATGTTGTGCACTACAGGGTGTTGAAATAAGCACTCAAACACGTCCTTGTACTCAGGAAAATCCACAAGGTGTTGCAATTCAATCAGTCGGCGTGGCTGCATCCCTACATTGAATTAAATACGAAATTATGCTCTCAAGCAAAAACTACTTTTGGCAAAAATAACTACAAACTAGCCAATAACGCAGTGTTCGGGAAAACCATGGAAAACATACGGAAGCACCGTGTGGTGAAAATGGTCTCCAAGTGGGGGGACGATATGGCGCAAAAAATCTGATTGCCAATCCAAAATTCAGGAGTCGCACCATTTTCGACGAGAGCGTCGTCGCTATCGAGATGGCAAAGACGGATTTGTTATTCAATAAGCACTTGTACAAAGGAATGTCGATTCTCGATATCTCCAAGGTATGCGTGTACGATTTCCATTACGGCTTCATGATGGAAAAGTACACGCACGATCAGTGAAATTGATGTATACGGATACTGATTCGCTCATTTATGAAATTATGTGCGATGATATTTATCGGGATTTGATTAGCAGTCACATTGAAAAATTCGATACGAGCGACTACCCAAGCGACAACCCATTTGACATCCCCCTCGAAAATAAAAAAGTACCCGGCTTGATGAAGGACGAATCCAATGGTCGTATCATGACAGATTTCGTGGGGCTTCGATCAAAGTTGTACACCTATAAGATACAAGGTGGAAAAACCGTAAAAAAATCCAAAGGGGTCAAATACAGCGTTGTCGAAAATCACATCACGTTTGAAGATTATGTGGAATGTCTGAAAAACAATGTGGAAAAAATAACTCCGCAACGCTGTATTCGATCCTTTTCACACAAAGTTTTTAGTGTAGAGCAAACAAAGATCGCTCTCAACCCCCACGACGACAAGCGCTGTTTGATTGTCGGCTCTCATGACACTCTGCCGTGGGGTCATTACAGTCAGTTAGATATCTAATAGAATTTAAATATTTTTTCAGAGAGCACGCACACACGCACACACACACCACCACCATGGTAGACACTTTGAAAAATTTATGCTGTCTGCAAGTAGTCAGATGTACATCATCAATAGTTGAATTCATCGAGGCCTCACCTCTACCATGGACGCTCACTGATCGAATTTTGAAAATGTTTGCCGATGAAAAATGGATTACAAATCTATAAGCAGGCTCAGAGCGTCAAACGAAATTTCAATGATTTGAGTCACTTAGAGTACACGAGAGAAATCAGCTTTGAAGATAGGTGTGAAGCTCTCAAAAATCAAGACTGGGAGGGTCATTTGCACGAAGACCAATACTGTGTGTGGGCGAATGCATATCGTATTCCAAAATATAATTTACGATTTTGCCGCACTTGCTATAAATCATTCAGAAGGGCTATGCAAAACCATCCGGTTCACAGCATCAGAGACCATCAACACATGGACAATATATATATATCAATGTGACAAATTTTGGTATCACAACAGATTTGATGAAGTACTGTTCACTTTGAAAACGAGCAGCCAATGCTACTGTGACCTACATCTGCATGGTGGTGGTGAGCCCTACGGATTAGATCTCACATATAAACGCTTCATAGGCTCAGGGGATGAGGATTCAGAATTCGATGAATGAGATTGCCAAACACACACACACACACAAAATTTCAAGAAAAATGTTAAATGAAAATGCAAGAAATTGTACTCGTGTTTGTTTCTTTCCACACACACACTACATTATATATTATTAATCAAATAATAGCCGATTATGTTTTATATTTATGATTGAATAAAATCAATATGTAATCCGTGTCTGGATATTATTATATTTTGTTTCACCCTTCCAATCTCCCATTCAAAATCCCACATATTTTTAGAGATCACTTTTGCATCAAAAAAGGGGTTACTTTTTTGCGCAAAATAGTATAATTTTTTTATACGAAAATTGTCACTTTTTTCATGCAAAAAGTGTCAGTTTTTAATGCAAAAAAGTAACACTTTTATTGACATGGTTGAAAAAGCTGAGTGAAAGCTGAGTGATTCACTCAGCCACTCAGCTTTCACTGAAAATGCTTCACTCAGCTTTTACCACCATGTCAATAAAGGTGTCACTTTTTTTCATTCAAAAATACATGTATTCTTATGAGAAAATGGCTATTTTTTTGATAAAAAAAATTACCCAAAATTGACATGGTGGAAAAAGCTGAGTGAATGCTGAGTGAATGCTGAGTGAGAGCTGAGTGAAAGCTGAGTGAATGCTGAGTGACTCAAAATTCACTGAAAATGCTTCACTGAAATCCTTCCACCATGTCAATTTTGGGTGTTTTTTTTTATCGAAAAAAGTGTCACTTTTTGCATCAATAAAGAGCAGGTTTTTGCACCAAAATTGGAAGAATAATTCAATCAAAAATGTGATACTTTTTTACATAAAAATTTGCATGTTTTTTAAGCAAAAAAAAAATGGGGAAGGGTATTTTCGAGGTGCAAAATTAAAAAATCAAAAATATTCTATGATATATATATTTTCATAAATGTATTGATGGGTGATCTACAAACTACGCATGTGTCGCACCTGATGGCGCACTGTGAGCAGCACGCCAAGTGTCTACATGGCATAAACAATACATTTAGTTCATTCACAAGACATACACGACACATCATCACCGTGTTCTGTGAGTCTATGTTTATGACATCTGTGGTCACTTTGCTGCTCATGTCACCTTTCACTTGTCGTTCTTCTGGAGCAACATCAGCGCCATCTGTCGGTGGTGGAGGTGGTGGTGGCGGTGTCATCCATGTGTCATCTGTCACTCTGCTAATGACATCTGACACTCTTGGTTCTGGAGGGACATCAGCGCCATCTGTCGTCCGTCTGTCTGTGCCGCTCAGAGTAATAACTACGAACGAAATCACAATGGGGGCTCCATCGACGATGGTCAGCCATAGGATCGTCATTGGGCAGCCATCTGAACCCTTCTACTTGACACGAAAGACATGCAACTACATCTTCCGAACCGGTATACGTAAAGCCTGCTTCGGCTAACTTACTTGCAGGAAATGTCGAAGTCCAGCTTCGATACGAGTCGAGTCTTGTTTCGTACTGCTGCATCTCTTTTTCTTGGCATACACACAGACACACTGCACACTGCATACTGAATTAAAACGCCAACTCTGCTCTCAATATATACATTTATTTCGTTTCGTAATCAAACATTAATTTATCCGGCAAAGAGCATAGGTATTCACGAAAACATAGATGTTTATCATCTTTTGATGATATAGTACACAAGTTTATAGCCTCATCAAATGACAAACCATTGTTTTTAGCTAGAGTTTTTGCAATGCTTAATAAATCGTGATAATATTGACTAAAGTTCATATTCAATAGATATTCAAATCTTGTCGCCATCACAGTAGCATCTAGATGTAGGATTTCCTGAACATCCGCTTCCGTCAGGTAGAAGTAGGTGTCATTCTTGGAAACTCGCACTTGTTGACTCTCTGCATACGTGTGTAATTCCAAATCCATAACATCGTCCCAGTCGAGTTTGATTCGAATAGTCTTGGCTGCTGCTGCGGCTGCTGCATTCGAGCCATTTCGGCTAGTGTAAAGCAACTGATTAATGGCCCCCACGAATTGGCCCCATTCAAACATGCTGAAGGACAAGTTTCACTGTAGGCACGAAACTCCGAGCAAAACTTATGCCGCATTGCAAGCTCAAAACGTCGGTGTTGCAAAACTCGTAGGTGGCGTTGCACGCAAAGAATCGTTCCGCTTTGATGGCCTCCTTGTATATGTCACATATTCAATCTAAATCTGCCATTCGATCTGCCCACTCTCGGTCCGATGATGATGATGATAATGATGATGATGATGAAGCTGACGCCGCCGACGCCACCGACGCCGACTCGTAACCAGAGGACTCTTCAGAAGACTCGACAACGACGTTGTTCACTGCACCAAACATGTTGACTGACTAATCTCTCTACACCGTTTGGCATCGGTTTATTTCTCCGCTGCCGCCGCCGCCATCACCCCCCACCCTTCCCCCATACACCGGCTCGAGTTTCTACGTCGTCGAGAGCTGAGAGACGACGACGATGAAAGGCCCCCTCTTCCAGTTGAGATTGTGCCAATTTTCCATTGAATTACATGTGATTTGTCGCATCAATCCAACTATTGTGCGTACTATCAAACCCCAGCCATTTCACAAGTTTTTTTTTTTTTTTTTTTTTTTTTTTTCAGTGTGGTGGAAATCCTCATGGACTCTGATCACAAGTACTTTTCGACCCTTACGTCTGATGATTTTTTCCACTAGATAGACTTCGGGATTTTTTGTTTTTTGTAGTTCTTGTTCGTAGAAAGCGCCGCTGATTGGTCGCCCTTCCAAGTCCTCCAGCAAATACGTGATTGGTTGGGTGATTTTCACTTTGACAACTTTGAATAGTTCCGTAGTCCAATTAGGCGTATACCCTTTTTCGAAAACATGCTTGGCCTTGCTAATTCTCACGAAATCGCCAATTTTGAATTTTTTTCGACCAGCACGTTCGTCATAATCATACGTTGACTTATACACCTGTTTTTCATTGTCTTTGGTAACGTCACACGGTTTCATGCCGATTGTTCGATGTTTGCGCTGGTTGTAGTTTTTGGCAATGTCCGGCAAAATGTCCAGCCATTTGTAGGTACCGTTCAAACTAAAATACTTGAAGAGATTCTCCTTGAGAGTACGTATAACCCTCTCTGCGATCGCGGCTTTCTTCACGGTATACGTGCTGTAGTGTTTGATGTTGTACTTTTTCAGGAGAGTCTGAAAGCTGGAATTGTAAAATTCAGTTCCGAGATCTGATTGGAGGAGCTTGGGACATCTTTTCGCTTTCGATAATATGTCACTCATCGCTTCGGTGACCTCTCGACCAGTTTTGGTCTTCAGGGGGCGCACCCATAGGTACTTGGAAAAGGTGTCAATCACCACGAGAATATAATTGAAGTTTTTATTGGCTTTGGATTATTTTTGAAGATCAGCCAAGTCCATCTGCCACAGATCGTCGAGTCCTTTGATAATGGTACGTCTGAGAGGAAAATTCCTTCTGGCTGGAGCATGGAGCTCATCAACCAATTGTTTTTTCTCAGATGATGATGATGATGATGACGTCATTTCGCTAATGGCGGAGTCAATACAGTAACTGCACTGGGCGTTACACCTTCTACTTAAGAGGCTGGAATATCAACAATATCCAGTGCCAATTTATCCAAGCGTTTCTTGGTATTTTCATGCTTTTTCATCGAAAGTGACATGAATTTCATCACTCGAATATCCAAGGCTGTAAGATTGTTTTTGGTGGTGTCCAGCTCGTCTTTGAGTTTGTGTATGACGTCATCTTTGAGCTTCTGTATGACGTCATCAACGTATTTTTTGTTGGCAACATCATTGAGTGCACTTGGCGTTTCTACATTACATATTTTCACATGTTCAGCATCAATGTCCCCATTTGTCGTATAGTTGAGTATAACACCAGGAAAATGATAGGGCTGCTGCTGCTGCTGCTGCCGTGCACGGCGAGCTGACGAAGTTTGACCGAACTTGTTGATGCTCATGATGCGACTGTGGCATGCAGAAAAAGTCTACGCTTTTATTTATCGAATATAGCCTGCTTCTCTCAATTCATTGATGATGGCCACGATCTCGTTGTCGGTAGAGGTGCTGCCGGCATTTTTGGCGGCTATCAGAAGCCTATACCTGTCAACGAGCTCGTTCACATCGTCCCAGTACACGTATTCTATGGGTTTCGTGTTGTATGTCAACTGATCTGGGATACCACAGCCGTCGGTGAAACGACCTCGGCCTCGATCTCCACCACCACCTCCACCACCACCTATTTTTGATTGAGGATCTTTGAACATTGGTCGAATCAACTGTTCGTATTTGGCAGTCTGAGATGGATTCAACCTACCTCGCGCATCTACATGCGCACCTGTAGCTGTCAAAATTTGCTTGTATGCCGCCAAATCGGCTTTAGCGTATTTGGGATTTTTGTAGAAAATCAAACTATATAGTCCCGGAGTGCCCTCGTATGTTACACCATCAATGCGAATGTCCCCCGTATCTTTGTCGAAGTCCATCAGCTTTCTACCGAGCAACCATTGCGCTCTTGGTTTGTCGTAAATGGGGCCGTAATTCACATCTATTTTGCCGGATTTGGCGCGATGTTCATTCACGAATTCAGTTGCTACTTCGGGATAAACTTCCAAGTAGTCATCCTCATCATCATCATCATAATCACCATCATCTGTGTGGTAGCTTTCTTCATCTTCTTCCTTTTTCATAAAGTCTGGAGTCATTGGTGTCGACGGTTCCTGTTTCTCTTCTTTTTTCACTGCCAGTCATGATCGCTTGGTGAGTGGCGGCACTGACGCACTCAATCTTTTCAGCGGCACCGTAATGGGTTTGAATAATTTACTCAGTGCTTCATCATTCTCGAATTTTCCGAGTTTCAGACTCAGATACTTTTTTCGCACAATTTTCTACAACTGATTGACTTGACGTTTGCGTTCAGCTTTAGCAATCTCCGTCTCGATGCGGGGTGATGTGGTCGGCGCCATGGCTTCAGTACGAATGCCGTGCCACCTCGCATCACATTTGTATATATTTGTCAAAGCCCAGGCGGTAGCGCCCTTTGTTCACATCAAAGTCTTTGACAATGACCAGAGATCCGAATTTTTCCTTCCAACAGGCGGCGCACATGCGGCGAAATTCCTCAAAGGTGTAATCCGGAGAGACGTGCTCGTCGAATGCGTGCTTCAAATTCATATAGTCTAGCCGAAAAAGCACTATAATGTTGCAATTGTCCCTGATCAGCTGTTTGGGTATTTTCGAGTAGGTTTGACACAAGTAGGTTGGGTCAATACCCTTGTGGCGTGCCATGGCATAGAACTCTCTGATTTTATTCTGTTTGTCACACGCCACATCGTCAAATATGAAAATTGAGTTTTCTTTCGCCTTTGACAGATCGATCACCTCGTCGTTGTCCTGTATGGAAAATAACCTACGCCCTTGACTTGTTTGAGTACATCGTGCAGTAGCTGATATTTAGGTTGGTACAGCGACTTTGAATAAACGTAAACATTCTCGAAGCGTGCTCCGTTCGGGCTGAACAGCAGACTGAGTACAGCGTTGGTCTTGCCACATCCGCTGGGGCCACAAAATATCGCTCGGAATGAATTCGGTAGCAGGGAGCCGTGTTTACGTATACCGTCGTCGTCACCGCCAATACCTCCTCCACCTATGGTATCCAAATTGATAATTTCCAGAGCCGGCTCTTGTTGCACCACTTTCATATTTGAGTTGATTGATTTTTAATGAAGTGTGTGTGTGTGTGACCACGCCCACATCTGACATTCGTATGACATTTTGAGTGGAGTACAGTTATGTAAGTAGGTGTGCAACATCATTCGCGTCAGTGTCATGCTGACTGTCGAGCACGAAGGTCGTGGTGTGGTGAACTCTCTGATTAATCATCTGACATTCGAGCTTTATTCGCCTGGATACCAGTACTGTGGACCGGGTACCAAACTACAGAAGAGATTGGCACGTGGAGACCCTGGTGTGAACCCTTTGGATTCGGCTTGTAAGACTCACGATATTGCATACTCGCAAAACAAGTCATTGAAGGAGAGACACAAGGCCGACTGGGCGCTGGAAAATCGAGCTTGGGAACGTGTCAAATCAAAAGACGCCAAATTCGGTGAGAAAGCTGCCGCTTGGCTGGTCACCACAACCATGAAGGCAAAACGTAATTTGGGAATGGGTCTGAAGAAGAAGAAGACTGCTGCTGCTGCAAAGCCAAAGTCTTTCCGTCGAGATGTGGTTAAGAAAATTACCAAGACTCTGCGAAAAACACTGAAACCTGATCAGCTGGAAGATTTGAGTACGAAGGCTCTGCGAAAATCCTCCTTGGTGGCACTGCGTGCTGCCCGTGCTCAAGTGAAAAAATTGGGTGGCGGCAAAAAAATCAGAGTACCCCGAATAATACCGTTCGAAGCGAAGAGCGGTGGTGTGCTGCCTCTGCTTCCGATATTCGCCGCTCTGGGAGCGCTGGGCTCGTTGGCAGGCGGTGCCAGGACCATCATCTCCTCGGCCAATGCCAAAAAGAAATTGGAGGAAGACAAGCGTCATAATACCGCAATGGAGAGCATTGGTGGCGACAACAAAAATGTAGGAGGTTCCGGTTTGTTTCTGCGCAAGACCGCTAAAGGCGGCTACGGTTTGTTTCTCAAGAAGAAATTTTTAAAAAACTCCCACTGAAGCTGCCCAATAGAGCGTTGTACGATGAGGAATTACTTAAATATGTGAAACGTTTGAAAATACCTCATTTCATTGGTGTTTTCATGCGAGACAACTTACCTCGATCCTCATCATCATCATCATCGAAATTTCCCAAGTACAGAGAATGCGCAATCATCAATCTGGACTCGAGCAGGAATCGCGGAACGCATTGGGTAGCTTACGTGAAACGCGGACATGTGGTGAAATACTTTGACAGTTTCGGCAATTTGAAGCCGCCGGTGAAATTGGTGCGATATCTGGGTAAAAAAGTGAAAATCTTCTACAACAACGATCGCTATCAGACATTCAACCAAGTTAACTGAGGTCATTTGTGTTTGAATTTTCTATACGAGAACACACTCTGAGTGTGTGTGTGTGTGCGCGCGCGAGAATGAATAGAAAAGTGGTGACCTTTAATGACGAGCGCAATGAGGTTCATTATATGGTGACGTGGCGTTTTGCATACAAAACTTCTCGCAAATCGTATTGGATGCAAGTGGCCATGGACAGGATACGTTTCGCTAGACGAATAGCGCGAGCCTCACGCGTCTTGAATTCCATACTAGACTCTGAGCACAGAGCGCGCATATGGAATGGTTTAAATAGAAGTCATGTCTTTGCTGTTGACAGTGACAGGTCAAACGTCGACGCTAACCGCAGACTTTTCTCCGCCGCTCCAATTGGACGAAGATAGCACTTACGGCTTGGCATTGATTGGTTTCCATTCATACAACAGCATACCGAACATATCGAGTGGTCGATTCTATTATTCTGTCAAAAGAGCGCCATCTGTTAGCATCATCCAAATACCAACTGGGTGTTACGAAATAAGCGAGAGGTCGAAAGAAGCAAAGAAGAAGAGAGCCGTAGTGTCTAGTGTCGACGACGACGACGGTACCAACAAAAGCAAGGCTTTGTTCTCTCTCAAACCCAACACCAATACGCTGCAGTGTGAGATATACAGCAAGCTCTATAACATCGATTTTCGTCCCAAGGATTCCATAGGACGATTACTGGGTTTTTCCCCGAGACTATTGGAGGCTGGAAGCGTTCACTCATCCGACCTACCTGTGAACATTATCAAAGTTCGAACTGTTCACATCGATAGTAACATCACATCGGGTGCCTTCTTCAACAAACGTCCGGCTCATACCATATACGAGTTTGCCGTTCGAGAAGACCCCGGCTTTGCCATCGACGAAACGCCCTCGAATTTGATTTACCTGCCTGTGAACAAGACGGAAATACACAACATAACCTTGAATATTCTCGACCAGGACTGTTGCAGTGTGAATTTCCGTGGAGAGACCATCATTATACGACTTGTGCTGCGCAAGCTGTCATAAAAATGGGGTTGGTATTTGATCAGAATGATGATCATGATGCCTTTGGGCATAAAAATGCAGAGGGTGCTGGCATCAATTCAGTTGCGCAGACGCAGTCGAAGAGAGCAGACGCACACACTCTGTCTCACTCCAGCATACACTTTCTCCAACCGCAAGGACATCATGTTATCAAGACAAGTGTTCGACGTGTACAATCATCCAAAGTTCGACGAATCCATCAACAGAGTTGAGACTCGAACGCACCACCCGTACGTCAAGTCCTTTCAAAATAATGACCATCGAAATTGTCATTCAGCAGAGCGATGTGTGGATACTGATGAACGGTGCCCTTGTGTGCATAGAGGGCTCTCTGACTCGTACCGCAGGAACGGGCAATGTTAGATTTATCAATAATGCCGGCGCATACCTTTTCGAGGCCATCTACTTTGAAATCAATGGCAAAGAGGTGGACTCTGTTCGATCGCCGGGTATAGTGAGCACCCTTCGCGGCTATACTTGTTACGAGGAAAATGATGTGCGACACTTGAGCACAGCCGGCTGGACCTATCCTGGCGGAACGGTTCACAACGCCCCCGACGGTTCGTTCGCCATGTGGATCCCGCTTAAGCATTTGTTGGGAATATTCCATGACTATAGATATGCCACCATTGGACGACAGTGCATTCGCTTGGTGAGAAGTAGAAATGATAATAATTGCATGCTGATAGAGGAGGTGGCGAATCCAGTAGTCGAAGCCACCACAGCCACACTGACGATCACGAGCGTTGTACTCAGAGTCAAACATGTGGTGCCCAATGACGACATTCGTCTGAAATTGCTGCAGTCCATCAAAACAGATGCTCCTGTAGTGATTTCGTATCGCAAGTGGGACATACACGAGTTGCCTGCACTCACTCAGGGTTCCACCAAGGAAGTTTGGGATGTGAAAACTTGCACGGCCATGGAGAGTCCCCGATTCGTCATTGTGGCCTTCCAAACAAATCGGATTGGCAATGCGGCTCGAGATGCGTCCTATTTCGATCACATCGACATACGCCTAACCATGAACAGCGATACTTACCCGCATAAACGGATGCACTTGGAATTCAACAGAAACAACTTTGTCGAAGCCCATCGAGCCTACACGGAATTCTATCCGAGCTATGCCAATTGTCCGAAGAAGCGCCCTCTACTCGATTACGGAGCATTCAAAAACAGAGCGACCGTTTTCGTAATACATTGTTCCCGCAGAGCGGAATTCATGAAATCCTCCACTGTCGATGTCAAACTTGACATCGAGGCCAGAGTCGGATTTCCCGCCAATACTCGAGCCTATTGCATCATCATTCACGACTGTATGCTGGAACACTTGCCCTTGAGCGAGATTGTACGCCGTCTGTCATAAAAAAATAGTGACATACAGTAGTAGCAGTAAGTGGTGGGGGGAATCCACTCTTTGTTTGTGTGTATGCATGTAATGCAGGAATAGACAGGTCGAGAGCGTCAGTTGTGAGCCAAACGTTCAGTTGTTCAGTCGGTGTTTATTAATCTCGCTCTCCCTCTCTCCGAGTGTGTGTCTCTCAGTTAATCAAAGCAGTGAATCAGTTCAACAATCATCAAACAAACAAAAACGCAACAAGATGAAACTCGTAGCCTGTGACATTAAGGGTTTCACTGTGGGCGGTGAATTCCAACCCAAAGAGCTTGCCATCACCGACGGGCATCGCACAAACCACTTTTTATTCAAAGCCGTAGTGCCATTCCATGACCTGAGCGAAGCAGATAAACGGCAAGTACGATATTTGGAGAGAAATATCTACGGAATTTCATACTCTGATGGCTATGTCGAATTCAACGAGATCCAGGAAGTGCTGCGCCCCATCATCGAGGCTGATGTGGTTTACGTGAAGGGTAATCAAAAATTCGATTTTTTGCTGAAGTGTGTGCTCGATCTGCCTAAGAGACCACACATCGTCGATATTGCGGCTACTACAAGTACAGTCGTCACAACGCCTCCACCGACACTCGAGAAGCAAAGCCCGCTCTGTTTGAATCATATAGTATCCGGAGAAATAGAAGTGCATTGTGCCGTGAGACACTCTTTCGATATCTGGCAATGGATATCGTCACACCTGATATGGTGAGGCCCCACGGCGATCACGACGACGACGACCACGACACTCCTATCAATCGGCACTTGCAAAATTTGCGCGAGCACAAGGCGCACATAGCAGAGTACGAGCACAAGCTGTGTATTTTCAAACGCTTCCAAAATATGCAAATTAACGATGGTAAATGGATGGGGCAGCAGCAGCAGCATTCACCGATCCACCACGTTCCGCCGCCGTCGCCGCCAGTACCAAGTCCATGACGTCAGCCACACCAAGACTACCCGAAAAACACACGAAATATTATTATTCATATTGTATTATTATTCATATTGTATTATTATTATTATTATTATGTATTAATAGATGTATAAAACCAATTTTTCTCGATTTATTTTGCGGATCGAATGAATGAGAGAGAGAGAGAGAGAGACTGAAAGAAATACGAGTAATGTACATTGAGCAATGGTGTATGTGTGTGTGTTCCTCTCAGTGTATATATTTGAGTGACATATATGCTGTTTCTCAGTGTACATTCAGTTGTCGTCACGATGACATCAAATTATATAATTCTAGCAGCCGTTCTGTCGAACCTACTTTTTTTTTTTTTTTTCAGTGTGGTGGAAATCCTCATGGACTCTGATCGCTCGGTGTCCATCGCGTATCAGTAGTGTCAGACTCTTACTGACTAAAACCACCCCAGGTGTGCTGCACTTGCCAAGCCGTTAGGCCATAAAGCTGCACCTACATCCCATTCCAACGTCCACGTCACGATATCCCTCGCTCCTCCGCCCCGCCACCCCCTTCCACCACCGTTGGGTCGTTACCCACCGAATACCGGGCGGGCAATCAGCGGGGAAGATCCTTCCTTCTTTATTCCGCTCATCCTCCACATTCAAACAGCGCCCTTCCTGGTCGGCAGTCTTATTCTATCAGAGCGCCTGCTCTCCCGATTTACTTTCGTCGCTCGTTTATCCCGAATCCAGGCCACTATTACCGTCGCATTGACACTATGTTGGTTCTCATACTTCTTCATCTTCGTCCACAGCCCCCGCCCATACATTCAATATCCTTACCCATTCATCCTTCACACCATTCGTATCCCTTAGCTGTAACGCTCCAAGTCTATCCTCCTCTTCCTCGATCCTTCTTCTCCATTCTACCCTTTCTCTCCGCATGCAATCGTTCCTGATGTGCTCCGCCGTGTCAGTCCCGCCAGTTCCACACTGGCATGGGGTCTCTTGTGCAATTCCGAACCTTGCCAGGTAACCCCGAAAGTTCCCATGCCCTGTGACCAGTTGCACTGCCTTCCTTGCTAATGGTATACACCCCATCCCCACCCTGTTGCACATACCATGTACGCTTCTGCCGGTCATGCCGCTGTCCCATTCACCCTGCCATTTTTCCATCACCATTCTCCTAATCCTTTCCCTCTCCTCCATTCTGCTATGTCCCAAGTCTATTTGCCATGTAATCTCTTGCAGTTCCGCACCTCTTCTACTCTCTTCGAACGTACTGTATATTAGCCCGCCATATGAGTACGGTGAGGTATTAGTATCGTATTTGCACGACGATGATTCGAGTACTTCGAATTGGACGAAAATGACTCAGGCGCTAGCCAATGATGGATATTTGCCTGTGTTGAGAGCCGAAATCCCGATGAACACCTCATCGTACAGACTGCGGAAGATTTATACAAATCTCACCTATAGCGATACGCAGTGGTTTCCGCTGAAGATGTCTTGCCCCTCTAGCAGCAGCACTTCGAGACCATCGTCGTCTTCGTCGACGCCCCACCCAACTACCCAAACCGTGGACGTCAAGATGCAAGCCCCTGCTGCTGCTGCTGATCGAGAAAGTAAGGATTCCAAATGTGAGCTGCCGCCGCCGCCAACACTGCACGATTGGTTTATGTTTTTCGTGTCAATGGTTCTGAGTGTTCAAATATCCGAATCCATATATAGATTTATTAAATCCATGCATCAAAAATATTTTTTAATCGATAATGATAATGTATCTTCATACTACGCTACTGGCACTGAAGTGTAATTTTTATGTGAAAAATAAATGTATTTTTCTCGAACTGACGTTATTCATTTCAATAAATGCAAACAGAGACAAAGACAAACATACAATGCCATGGGTTAGAGTGAGACATTTAAAATACCTTGAATCGATCAATTTGGCTTCAAACTCGACTCTCTTATCTCTTCCTGGAAAACAAACATCTGAGACAGTAAACAGATACCGGATGTGTGAGATAAATCTGAAAACAAATTCAAGGTCAAAAATGGATCATCGTCGTGTTTACTGAGAATTTCGTTCAACTTGAGAGAGTAGACAGTAAACAAGTCCAAGGCCAAACCGTATTTCTTAGAATTTCATTGGAGAGAGAGTAAACACCAGATGTGGCTCTTATCGCTGTTTACGACTACAGCGCACGGAGACGTATTTTTTTCTTTTGGAATTTCATTCGAGAGCGAGTGAATTAATAATAAGTCGTCCATCATAATTTTCTGTTGTGTGTGTGTGTCCTAAGACAGTAGAGACATTTTTCATATTTAATTTTTTTTGTTTTGTCAATTAAGGTGGCGGCGGCGGCCTTGTTTTTTTCTCTTCCAGCCAATTGCTCTCAATGAATCACGTGAGGGAAAGAAGTTTTTTCATAACTTCCGCCATCGCGCCATGTTTTTTTGCCTTCCGCTCCATCGCCGCCATGTTTTTTTGCGATCCGCTCCATCGCGCCATGTTTTTTTGCCTTCCGCTCCATCGCCGCCATGATTTTTTGAGTTCCTCTCCATCGCGCCATGTTTTTTTGCCTTCCGCTGCATCGCCGCCATGTTTTTTGCGTTCCGCTTCATCGCCGCCATGTTTTTTGCCTTCCGCTCCATCGCCGCCATGTTTTTTTGCCTTCCGCTGCATCGCCGCCATGTTTTTTTGCAGAAAAGACGCGCGCCACTTAGGGTGAAACGTTTTGAAGCCCCCCACCCCGAAACTCTTCGGCGAACACGTCATCTTCTATAGCACCAACTCTCCACCCGTTGGACGCGGCCATCGAGAGATTCACCGTGTGGAGCAATGCCGAATCTGCCTCATGCAAGTGAGGCAGCTTCGGCATTGTCCATCTACTGTAGTTCGTGCTTCACTCCGCCTACTTAGGGCACATGATTATCGGACCCACTATGCACCCACTCCACGGATATCGGGAATGTTTACTGTGGTTGATGACACACAAGGGGGTCTCCGGAGAAGGGCCTGACTGGAAAATCCCTGACGGGAAAAAAGTCGTCTTTATTATTTTCAATCAACTAATTTTTACATTCAACATATTTTACTGAAAAAAATACAGAATGAACATGAAAATGAAGGGCGAAGTTCAACTCGGTGGCACAAAATGCTACTTTTAACCCAAACACATCCCTGTGAACAATAACTAAGCTCAATAATCCAAATTGGTGAAGAAACATTAACCCATTAGCGCTTATCGTTAACATATGGCAACAATGAATATATTGCCACATAATATTCCATTGTGCATCAGGTAGCGACCAGATAAGCAGTGAGAGGGTGAGGAACGGTGGTCAGGACTTCAGAAGTACTAAAGAATAAATGTTCAACAGTTTCCAGTGCACAGTTGAGTTTACGGGTGTTTTGAAATTTGGGGTATTGACGACAAGGGAGTAAAATGGACATTCGCTTTGAGTAAGTATTATATCTATTACAAACTTATAGCATTTATGATTTTGCAGTAACAACAGAGTAATATATACCTAAATGAAAGATTATTTGAATCTATTTAGTAGTTTTTGCCTATAGTTCATTTACGGTGATGTTGCCATATGTTAACGCTAAGCGCTTACAGGGGCTAATAATACATGTTTTGATTTAGAAACGGTTTTTCGCTTACTGAGGCATTGGATATGATAGAAAATAACGACATCGAGGGAGACATTTTTATAGAGCCTCCAGAAATAAATATTGAGACAGACGAAAATTATGGCGATGAAGCGAGTGGGTAAGCAATGTTGAGAATGTAATAAGGAAGGTAAATGAACAAATTTTGTTTTATTACTTACAGCCACGTTGATAACCTCACACATCGCCAACTGACAGCCGGTGCAGAAATAAGATTGAATGATAATAGTCGAGTTGGTGTAAATTATGATGAAGTAGAAGCTATCGAAGAGATCTGGGCTGATCAACTTATGTCTGAGGCAACAACAAAAAGGTGAAATTCTGAGAGAAAGTCAACAAAATAATCAGTACCGAAATGGATGATGAATGCGGACTTGGAAATTACAACACCATTATCGTTTCCTAGCCCTGACTATTCCAAATACAAAGAGTTAACTATGGTTGAAATATTCAAACAATTTATTGATGTTGAGTTTATTAAGCATATAGTGAAAGAAACTCGTCGTTATGCTTTGTTTCTGATTTGTCCTGATCCCAACATAATATCTGATGAAATCAAATGCTTCATAGCAATTCTGTTTGTTAATGGTTACAATGATCTGCCGTTTAAAAAAAAGAGGGTACTATGAACATGCAATTGAAAAAAATGAGGGGCTTTTGTATATACGTTGGATGGATAATTCAGATGTCACGATGTCATCAACATCGGTTGGTGTTCGAGAAGCTGCTCAAGTCAAACGATATTCCCAACAAGAGAAAAGACATGTGTATGTATCAAGAGCAATTGGGCAGTATAATAATTATATGGGAGGAACTGACCAGAACGTCGATACTTATCGAGTCAGCATGCGTTCAAAAAAATTGTATTGGCCCATTTTCACTTGGATGCTTGACGTAGCTCTCCAGAATAGTTGGATATTACACAACAAAAGTAAAAATGAGACAGTACCTCAATTAGATTTCAAACGAGAAATTGCGATGACGTATATGAAACGATATGGAACTCCAAGCAAGGGTTCTGGTAAACCAGCTACGTCTTCTGATGCGTCGGATGATCGCATATCAGACGCACTTAGATTTGACAGGATGGACCATTTGGTTATACAAATTCCAAATAATACAAAGCGAAGATGTGCAAAAAATACGTACAAGTCCATAGTCAGAACAATGTGTTCCGTCGGACTCTGTTTAGAATGTTTCCAAACTTTCCACACAAAATAATTTATTTGAAATGAAACTATGTAATGATTAGCTTTTGTTCACTATGCTACTTTCAATAAAAATTTCCAGATGAATTGATGTTTATTTTTGTTCAGGCACTTGGTAACCACATAACAGTGAAAGCGCTTAGCGTTGCCATATGGCAACGGCCATTATCTCGTAAACGATAACCGAAAGAACATTATCTGTCAGGACTTTTTTGTCAAAAACACTATCGTAATATAAACTTAATTTAAGGGAAAAAATTAACTCGGGCCCTAATGGGATTTAATCAAAGCAACAATATTATTACTGAATAAGCAGTAATGATGGAAGTTCAATAAAAAAATTCGATTGGATTTTGAATTTATGAACCAACTTTGAAATCTGCCCGAATCATATTGTTTTTTTGTAGCTTTGAAAAGATCGAGAAATATGCTGATTATAGGAATTTTTTTATCTAAAGATTCATAGATGATAGAGGTCATCCTATATATAGCACTATCTGTAGATCTACCTTCTCTAAATCCATATTGACGATCTGAGAGAATATTGAACTTTTTTAGAAAATTACAGAGCCTTATTTTCAGTAATATCTCAATTATTTTAGATATATTTGATATAAGTGTGATTGGTCTGTAATTATCTATGTTCACTTTTGTTTCCGCCTTTATGAAGTGGTTTGATGATTCCACTTTTCAAATTTTTTGGAAAACGCCCCGTCATGAAACATTTGTTCACCAAAAAAGTTATTGGCTTTGCTATTTCTTGAGCTATTTCTTTCAGCGTTTTTGTCAAATCCGGGTGATTTTTTTGGTTTCAATTGTTTTATGACTGATATCACTTCACTTTCATCTGTTGTTTTTTTTTTGTTTTTGTTATATCCGTCAACCGGTTGCACCCCTACGTGCAACCCTCAAAATTCAGAGACTTGTGCGAGCTAGGGAAAGACGTAGCCCTTACCTTTTAAAACGTGTGATGCCATGCACGAGACCGGTGGCAATGCTGAGATTCGAACTCACGCTCTCTGGCTTATGAGGCGCAACCCGCACACCACCGCGGCCCATGTTGGATGCAGATACATGGTATTATTCAGAATATCTATATTATCTGTAAAATTTCCAACATTTGGAATTTTCTCGGCATATTTTGCTCCAAGGATACTGAAATATTCATTGAATTCATTAGCGATGTCTTCTTTTTTTGTTATATTGGTAGCATCTGACACCTCAATTTTTGTTTCCGATTTTTTTTTCCCACATAAGCCATTTACAGTCTCCCACATGACTTTTGAACAGTTTTTATTTTCTTCAATCCGCTTCGCAAAGTAAGTATTCCTTTTTTGCTCGTTTTGTTAATTTATCAAGATTGGCCTTATAATATTTGTAACGGTCTTTGATTTGTTCATTCCTTGGATATTTTAAAGAAATTCTATATAATTAATTTTTTTCGCTAATTGACTTCTGTAATCTGGGTGTCATCCATTCCTGTTTTTACTTTATTTAATTTTTTATTTTAACTTTTTTGTATGCTTTTCCATATAGAATTTTATTTTATCTCATTTCTTTATAGTTAGTGTATGGTTTGAATTTATCATTTGATCCTTTGCGTGTATTTGTACTGTACTTTTGAAATGTGATTGCAATGGGATTATGGTCTGTGATATTGTATCGAAAAATATATGATTTGAAATTCAATTGTTTCGATTTTTTTGTTTCATTTATAAAAATGTGGTCTAGACAAGTGTGACTCGGTAGTCTTGTATATTCATTTATATACGATATATATCCAAAATAGCTCAAAATGTTTTTATATTCTTCGACATAGTCAGCATCTTCATATAAGTTTATGTTAATGTCTCCTGTTATTACATTAATATCTGCTTTTTGAGTTTTGTTTGGATAGTTCAAGAGTTCTCTATTGAAAACCCTTGGACAAATACTCGGGGAACGATAGATAGCTGTTATATTAATATTTTGGCCTTCATTTTGAATTGAAATATTTAATGCATTGACATCACCTATTTGAACATTTTTGGAAGCATATTTCAAATGTTGTTTTACAAATATTAGTATGCCATCATTTTTATTCAGTGATCCTTGATTATAGACTATATCATACCCTTGGATATAAAATAAGTTAGGGTCCTGGAGTTGGTGAGTTTCAGTTAAAATTATAATTTCAAACTCATCGGAAAGTTGATCGAGTAATAGAAACAATGAACCTATATTTATTGTCACTCTACGAATGTTCATATGGAATATTTTGAACTGATTTTGGTGAGTTAGAGATTTGAAGCTATAAATATCATAGATTTTGTTTGCATAAAAATGTTCATTTTGGTACTCTCTGATATATGGATTCATCGTTCGTATGTATAAAATTATATTGTATCAAAAAAATACTTTCAATGAAAAAGTTGTTATTCTAAAAAGTTCTTATAACCTAATTATACTAAAAAGTAGAAATAGAAAATTTCTCAGTTTAAGAATTACTCTGATACAAAAAGGTTTGAGAGTGACTATATTATAGAAGTATTATGTTCTTGTGTTCTTAATGTAAGATGCACTGTTCAGACGGGTTTTCCTTTCAGTCGTTGTATTTGGTTTTTCTGGTTTCCTGGACTGTGTTTTCTTTGTCTGATTTTGATTATTATCTTCCTTTTCCACAATTGTCGTATGTTTTTGGTACACTGGTGTTGAAGGTGCACTTAGATAGTTTCGTTCCCTTGTATTTCTGTTAAATTCTTCTCCAAATTCATAGGTTTCTCGGTTTTCAATTTCTTGTTTTCTTAGTTGGTCAGCGGTATACTGCTCTCCGTTCACTATCAATTTATTTCCCTGTATTTTCGCTGGGATATTTCTAGATCTGGCGTCTTTCAAATGGTTAATGAGAATTTTATTATCTACTCTATCTTTGTAGCACATATCATGTGAAATTGATATTTTGGTTCCTCTCAGCTTATGTATATTTTGAAAAAATATGTTCTTTGACAGATTGGACAAGAACTCAATTTTGACTACAGGTTTAGAACTATTTTTTAGAATGAATATATTATTGAGATCTTTCCAGTACTGTTTTCATTAAATTATGATCAGGGATTTCTAAGTCCAAGCCAAAAGCAAGGAGGGTATCCTTTCTTGTTCTTCTTTCTAAAACAATGCACTTCTCTTCCAGTTTACCACACTTATATTCTAATTCTTCTATTTTTTCATTTTGTTGTACAAGCGTATTCATCAGTTTTCCATTTTCTTGTTCCATATGTAATATAATTTCCCGTTTATTTTTCTCATTTTCACATATTATTTCATTCAGTAGTTTATTGAATAGATCATTATTAAATAGTTGCTTGGGTTCAGTCATTCCTAAAACAATACGAATCGACCGTTGGTGGATTCGTTTTTCGCCTTCCGTTCAAAGGATATTCAGCGTATTTATCTGCTGCTCTCAGTTCTCCGGATGATTTTGAACATGTTCTATTTTTAATGTCCTATACCCAAGTCTAACCGTTTTCGAAGTATTTCAAATATCAAGTTGAAAATTACGTTTGCAGACCGAAAATTTTTATTATTTTTTATTTCTGGACATGATAATTTATTTTCTATTGTGTATCGATTTATTCGTAGAGAAGACCCAGTTCAGCAGAATTTTGATATCAATTCCATAAGAGTTATACAGGGCGTTCGCCAGAAAATTATATAAATCCGGTTGAAAAAATTATTGTAAGTCCATTTTTCCAAATGGAAACCCTTCAATTTTATATTCTCATTCGATTCGGCATCGAAAATGAAGCTAACTTTGATTAAGGTTATCCTATGCGTACACCCAACAGTTTTCGAAATATTGGCGAATTAACATGTCTTAGTTCCAGAAAATCTCGTATTCTTGAGTTTACTTAATCTTAGTTGGTCATGACGTCCGCGGTTGCGTTGGAAACAATCAACTGCCACGGAAATGTCATTGTAATCAATCATGCTGGCACGTTTAAATTATTCGAATGAAGATTACTTAAATCTATTTATTATTTATGCCGAATGTAATAGAGTTATCTCAAGTACATTTGCTATTCGGTATCCGCAGAAGCAGAAGCCTTCACAAAACACTGTTGAACGATTTATAGAAAACTTCAATAACATTTCATCGTCCGATACAAAAATGAAGATGAAGAAATTCTAAAACAATTCTAATAAAAGAGAACAATTAACGATATTGAGGGGTATACAAAAATTATTTGGTCAGTAAATGTTCGAATTGACGCCCTTCAACTTCCATACATTTTTCACATAATTCTTGATGTGTCGTTTTCCGTACTGAATCGGGTCTAAGATTCTCAAATGAATTCCTCACTCGTTCCATACAATCTTCCATGGTAGTCATAGACTTGATTTTTATTCGAATTCCAAAAGAAAAAATCGAGTACTGATAAATGTGAAGAGTGGGGTGGTCAAAGGAATGGTCCATTGTTGGCTATCCACTGGTCATGAAACAATTCTTGTAAACGAGTATTGACAAAGTGACCATTATGCGCAGGTGCCCAGTCATGTTGATAAAATAGGTTTGTATGGTCTACGATTGGTAAAGAGTCCAAGTACTCATTTTCGAAATTATGCAAAATATTCAAATATCCTCCACCTTCAAAAAAATTACATCTCATCCTATTCTTGTTTCTAATCTGTTTTTTGATTTCCATTTAAGTTTTCTTGAGAAAAATGCAATGCCACGACGCTATTCACTTCTTATCGCACAATAAACATTGAACAGCCAAGACTCTTGAAAATTCAGTTCCCTGAATACATGTTGATTTGAATCACTCCAATAATGGCAATTATGTCGGTTGAAGACACCATTCTTTGTAAATTTAGCTTCGTCTGTCCATGTCATATTATCCAAAAATAATTCGTTCCCTTGCGACCAAGTTAAAACGAATTAAAAAAATCTCACTCTTCGAAGAAAATCTGTTTCTTTCAAGTGCTGAACTATGGAGAACTTATGTGGGTGAAATTTACGTTTGCGAAGTATTCTATGTATTGAGTTTTTTGACAATCCTGATTCTCTTGCAACTTGTCTCAAAGATATTGTTGGATATGCGGCAAAATAACCCAAAATGGCAATTTCAATATCTTCATCATCAACAATTGGCTTATTTCTCTGCACTCAACAGTGTTTTGTGAGAACTTCTTCTTCTGCGGATACCGAATAGCAAATATATCATGCACATGTAATTGAGATGACCCTGTTACATTCGCCATAAATAATAAATAGATTTAAGTAATCTTCATTTGAATAATTCAAACGTGCCGGCATGATTGATTATAATGACATTTCCATGGTTGTTGATTGTTTCCAACACAACCACGGGCTCCATGGCAACTAAGAATAAGTAAACTCAAGAATACGAGATTATCTGTTGGAAACTTGACTGAAGTTTTACAAGCACATGTAGGAGTTTCCCTAATTTCTTACCGATTCTGTATTTAATAGGCCAGTATTCGGAAAGTCTGGAATTCTATCTTTAATTTGTTGCTTTATGTCTTCTTTCTCCTCCACGTGTATTTCGAAAAATATCACATTTTCACTTTCTTCTTAATTCTTAGCAGTCTATTTTCAATTAGTGTGCTAAGATATCTTCCGAAGAAACAGCCAATTTTCCATGCAGAATTGATTTATACTGTACGACAGAAAAGATCTGTTTATTGGATGTATACGGCGAATCTTTTTTCTCAAGTACATAGGTATCTTTAGGTGGCCACATGCCTTGTAAATCAAGTGTGATTTGAATTGCCTAGATGCCAAATTCCGACCACCAGGGGTGATGCTGTAGGTTTTCCGTGTTTTCCTACAGCTGAAAAGTGAATACACCACCAAAAACATCAGTTAGTCGCCCCGGAGCGGCACGGCAAAAAATAGTAATAGCCGCACAAGATATGCTTGGGTACACTCTATGAGCGTTTATGAAGGAGTATTATTAGTATTATATCATACTGAATTACCATGGATCTGATTCAACTATTATTCGATGATACTTTAGAAATATTAACGTGTAACATGCGTTTTTTTAGGTTTCCCCTCCCATCAGTGACAGGGTAGGTCGGACAACATTATAATTGTCCTGTCCATGTCTGCAGGTGGTCATTTCTAGCCAAATGAAAGATAATCCTGTGTTCAAGTACAAGACAAGCACTTGCAATTGGGTCTTCTTGGAAGAATGTTGCACAAATATCTGTCAGATGTAGTTCAATGTCCGACGCGGTATTAGCCAGGGAAGTAGCTGTTTTATTTTTCCACTTGGTGGAAACGCTTGGAGAAAAGGGTGCTTCGTATTTATTATACATTATTCACTGACATTATTGAAATACATTATTCACAAAAGAAGTCATATTAGGTTATGAAATAAGTATATGAATATATACAGACCTGGTGAAATATTATCGGCATATAGCATTCTAAGTAAGTTTGGTTGAAAGTTACATGGAGCCAGTCGACTAGTGAAAAATATAACAAATATACGCCAATTTGGGAAGTGCTCCGGTGAGATATCGATTTTCAAGGCATGATTTCTTAAAAGGTCCTTTGTAAAATTCTGAGGATTTTAAACATGCATTGTATACCAATAATTATACCCAATTTAATATAGGCGGGACCTAATTTTAGTTGAGCAGGTCTTTCTGGTACTTTTTGAGTACGAATCTCACATGGACGTCCCGTGGCTGTCTAGTATTATTCCCAAATAGTTGATATTTTCTGACTGAAAAATTTTCTTCAAAAAGTCATTTTCTTCATTAACTGCTGGGAGATTCGAAGACAAACTGCAGACAGGTAAATAAAATGTTTTATTGGGATATAAGATAACTTCTGCATTTTTAATTTTCAACTTTATACATTACAAGTCTTGCCATGTGTAAAATATAACAGAATCTGCGAAGCTGGACACACTACTTTGTATATCCAATGAAAACAGGATCATCAAATTTACAGGCATATTGAAAAGTGAAAGTCCCAAAACCGTTCCTTGAGGTACTCCACATAATATAATCTGCTTCTTACTAGCAGCGGTATTCATTTTTGTTTGTTGTTCTTGGTCGGCAAAATATAATTTGAAGAGGTCACGTGTATATTTAACTTTTCAGTTTCTGGTGATTCTTGGCCTTCCATACATTTCCTAATTTCATTACATAAGTACCTTTTTCCAACTTTTCTGAATTCGCGACAAGTGACATAAAAATTAGCATAGCGGCAAATATTATTGCATTGATATCTGTTCTACTATGTGTGTTATACAGTGTGTTTTACTTCTCATGGAAACACCTTCGTATCTTCTGTAATTTTTGACGAAACATTTGAAATTTTCAGGATCGATAGATACACTAGAGATGAGCTCTCTGCACGTAAACGGTCATCCTACGTGATATACACAGCACGCTAGCAACGATGAAACTACCCTTTTTTTCCGGAAAATTATATTTGAAGGCAAAATTGTCCCAAAATTCCTTATGATTCGTGTTCAGGATCCCCAAATTACTACTAATACACCTGTCTCCTGAAAAAATTTCAAATCTGAAAAATTCTAATTTGTTTAACTTCCCATGGAAACGTCCCCGTATATATCACGTATGATGACCACTTTCGTGCAGTTAGTTCATTTTTACTGTATCTATCTATCCTGATGATTTCATGGACCTACGGAATTACGGAAGATACTATAGATGTCTAGATGCCACCAATCCCGACGTCTGGTGCTCGCTTGGAGTTCGCGCCGACCACCCGAGGTGGTGCTGTAGGTTTTCCGGGTTTTCCTACAGCTGGAAAGTGAATACACCACCAAAAATCAGTAACTTGCCCCGGAGCGCCACGGCAAATAATAATAATAGCCGTCCTCTACCCGCACAGGCTATGCCTTTGGATACATTCTATGAGTGTTTATAAGGGAGTATTATTATAATTAGTAGTAATTTGGGGATTCTGAATACGAATCCGAAAGAATTCCTGGCCAATTTTGACTCCCAATATAACTTTCCGGGAAGATGTGTGGTTCCATTGCTGTTGGCGTGCAGTGTATATCACGTAGGATGACGACTTTTGTGCAGTGAGTTCATTTCTAGTGTATCTATCGATGCTGAAAATTTCATGGTTCTACGTTGAAAATTACGGAAAATACGGGGGTGTTTCCATGAGAAGTGAAACACACTGTATATATCCCAGATAACACTGGTCTGCAAAAAAAATTTTTTTTTTTCTCCTTCTTGCTTTCATGCATGAATTTATCATATTTTGTGCTCTAAACACGGAATCTGACATACAATTAAGTACCACACGTAGATTTCCAATATAATATTTATTTAATTAACAAACAATATTATTAAAATACCAATTATCATAACGAAATGAAAAAATATTACGGTCTAAGTTTAACAGTGAAAAATCCTAAATTATAGTCACAAAATGAATATATATCGGTCAGTTATCTCATTATATGGTGAGAAAATTTGTTATTTTGTGGTTTTTTTCCTTTTCATCGTTTCTATTGGTGTTTCTCGGCGAATTGACCAACAGAAATCAGCAAGCATTGCTGCTGACCATTTCCCACTGTAGCGTTTTTCAATCTGCATTATATCCTGATGAAACCTTTCACCATGCTCATCTGATACGGCTCCCAGATTTTCAGGAAAGAAATCTAAATGAGAGTCCAAAAAATGAATCTTGAGTGACATATTGCATCCTAAAGCTTTATAAGCAGAAAGAAGCTTCCGAATGATTTGTCGGTAATTCTCACTTTTTGTATTCCCAAGAAAATTATGACAAACTTCTTTAAAAGCCACCCAAGCTTTTTTTTCTGCTTCGCTCAACTTCGAATCAAAAGCTTCATCTTTCATTAGCTCACGTATCTGCGGACCTACAAAAATTCCTTCCTTCAATTTTGCGTCACTGATTCGAGGAAATTTTGTTTTAAGATATTGAAAACCTGCACCATCTTTATTCATAGCTTTCACAAAGTTTTTCATGAGTCCCAACTTTATATGAAGTGGTGGCAGAAAAATTTTCTCACTTGGCACTAAAGGTTTCTGAGACACATTTTTAAGCCCAGGAGTTAAACTTTTTCTTAGTGGCCAAGTTTTTATTTTGTAATGTTTTTCTCTTGCGCGACTGTCCCACTCACAAAGAAAACAGCAAAACTTTGTGTATCCTCCTTGTAATCCAGTGAGTATAGCGACGACTTTCAAATCAGCACAAATATTCCATAAGTATTGGGAATATTCAATTTTTTCGAGTAATACCTCTAGGTTTACATAATTTTCCTTCATGTTTGTAGCATGTGCAACGGGCACAGATGGGTATTTATTACCATTATGGAGTAGAACGGCTTTTAAGCTTATTTTTGAAGCATCAATAAAAAGTCTCCATTCACTAGAATCTTCTGGAAAACTCAGTTCTTGAAGAAGCCCTGCAGCATCATTACAATATACCAAATCATCTTCTTTGGAAAAATAACTCGTAAAATCTTCTTGCCTCGTACGAAAATATGAAACTCTGGTACTTTTATCCAATAGATTCCACTGTTTTAATCTTGATCCAAGTAATTGCGCCTTAGATTTTGAAAGTCCCAAGTCTCTAACAAGATCATTTAAGTCACCTTGCTTAAGTAAATGAGGTTCTTTAGATGGACTGGAAGATCCAGACGAAGTGTATGAAGATGAAGATGTACCGGCAGAAAGAAAACTCGATTGAGATTGAAGACCAGAAATATTTTTATTTTCCACCTTCTCATTAATTAGTGGAATTGGAGGTAAAGTACCTTCACCACGAGGAATTGGTCTCTTTGCAGATGGGACGTTCGGGTATACAATCTTATTTTTATTTTTTTTCGAGAATCCTCGTGTTGATGTCATGCAAAAATAACAATCATTTTCATGATTCTGAGGCTCACTCCAAATCATTGGCATTGTAAACGGCATGGATTTGTGGCTTCCTTCAAGCCAACCTCTCAACGTTCTTGAGCAGCTATTGCAACATACTTTTGGCAACCAACTCTTATCTCGCTCATCGATAGAAAATCCAAAATATAGCTTATAAGCTGTTTTAACAAGATCTGTCATGACATTTCGCTGTGTTTTTAGTACGAATTCCCCACAAATGTAGCAAAAACAGTCGGTAGAATTTTTACAAGTTCGAGGCATTTTATAACCTAAAATTACATAAAATTTTATTGAAATAATTTTCAAACATCTATTTTATATTTATTGGCTCTGCTCATAAAAAAATACATAAACTACAAATAAAATACTCAAAACCAATATAGAGAACATGAACTTTATGCAAAACTTACCAAAATATTTGATACAAAATGTAAAGAATTGAGAGTTTTCACTCAACTGTTGTGAAGTCACAGCGAATACTGCGCATGTGCGTTTGTAGCACCATTAAAATCACCTTCGGCACTTCCCTTCTTTCTCTTACAACTCGCTAAAACTTATTTTGTACATACACTATTTGTATATACACTGTTTATAACATTGACGCGCAAAAAAAATTAAAAAAAACCCAAATTTTTGAAATTTAAAAAAATATTCATAGCAAAAAATCTAGACGTGATGGAAAAAATCGGCCAACGGGGATAGATTCAGAACATTTGAATCGTCATGTTTATGACAAAATTTTTTAAAGGAGGATTTCATTGCAGACCAGTGTAACACACAATATCCTATGGATATCCGTTTCATGTCCAATTCTGGTCGGAATATCCGCGGATTTGAAATGGTGTAACAGGGTGGTTTATGATTCTCGCAAAGAAGAAAAATAAACTTGGAAAACTTGGTTCACACTCGTATATTTTCTTGGTAAATTCAGTGTTCGAACAAACTAAAAATAATACAACGACGTCATTCTTTACAATTATGAGAAATATTATTATGATCACTTACCTAACACCAGGCAAAAAAGCGAATACGCTGATTTTGTCAACGATGGCACTTAACCACAAGGCTCTCAATTATTCTAACTGAAAAAGTCGTGCATAGATATTCAAATGTGGCTCAGAAAGAATGACTCAACAAACGTACAAAAACTGCATCTGATAACGAACACCATCAGTTTAAGTGCCTGAAAGAGACTCCGGGTGCCCTCTCTTGAGAGGTAGCCCAAATCGACATTGGGGGATAACAGATTGCTACAACTTGCCCCCAATCTGATAAGTGAGTCTTTAGAATGAAAACGAACTTATCAGATTCAAACAAAAGCAATTGTATTTCAATTTACCGGATAATATTGTCGAAGGTGACTAGCATGAAATGTGCCCCTTTCCTGTTCGGCATCATACTTCTGCACAACATAGGTAGCATTACATACTTTTTTCTTAACCCTGTATGGACCTTCGAAAAGAAGAAGGAATTTTTTCGTTTTAGACCGTAAGGCCGAAGACATCGGGTTCGCACGCAAAAGCACTAAGTCCCCAGGCCGAAACTCATAGTTGCGAACATAAGGATGTTTCGCATTTCTACGAGCCGCCCTTCCCAACAACGTCTCTTTTGCTAGGATCAATTTCTTCTCTGCAGTAATTTGTTCCACACCGGTCGCCTCACCCATGTACTTCTTTGGTAACAGACGAATTTTCCCATCGCCAAAATGAAGTTCTTTTGGTGTGAAACCGGTAGATTCATGTACCAAATTATTCATAAAATACGCAATTTTTTTTAGTTCAAACGTCCACCTTGTGTGTTGCTCATAACAAAAGGCACGACATAATCGCCCTAACTCCCGCATTACCCTTTCCGAATGGTTTGCTTGAGGGTGTCTGACAGAGCTGAGTACTATTTGGATTCCCAGTGCCATTTTCCGGCCGTGAACTTGGTCCCAAGATCACTTAATATCTTTCGCGGCTGAGACTGCACGGGTAGTAGCTTTTTTAACCGGGTGAAAAGTAACCAATTTGGAGAACACATTCAAAACCACAAAAACTGATGGGCAGGGTCCCAAAGAAATCCACTGCTAGTAGATAATCAAAGGGGGTTCTGGGACCGCATGCGCAGTACGGTCGAGCTTGCCACGGGCCATCGGAAATAGTCGTGGAGGAGATCGGTAGAAGTCGGCCGTCGCTGGTCTGCGTTCATCGTGTGACGTAGTCGAGAGAGATCCAGTTGATTGATAACATTTTGCCAATACAGCGCGCATCTTGAATATTTAAAATTAATTAAAAGAAAAAAAGATTTCCGAGAACGAGGTTTGAACCAGCGGCGAAAGTTTGGTAGCGAGTGACGTTAGCCTTGTCTCCACGGAGATTTCGTACAAGTTGATGTACAAATGTGGGATATATATTTCTCCAGCTACCAGAGCACGGTGTTTGAATATTAAAAAAAATAATGATTGAGAGTGTGATGATAATAGTGGTGTTTGGAAAATGGGGAAAAAAAAACATGGCGGCTGTCAAATGTTATACAGGTCATAACATAATATTTGAGTGAAAAAACATGGTTGCCTCGGCCATTTGTCGAATTTTCCATTGTGGGTATGGGGGGGGATTCAAAATGTTTTCGTGAGGGGGTCCGTCATTTTTAACGTGCGATTTGGAGTGAAAATCAGCAATTTAAATCTTACTCGTTTTTTGAAACGCAAAAAACGCTTATTGCAGTAACATTTTTGCATGTTTGAGCGTTTCAAATTTCAGTCGTTTTATATCCAATTTTACATTTTTGCATACTAATAATTTTCTACGTGCGTCCATTCATCGAGTTCACTTGAATATTTTGAATTGTTTGCATTTAAAAAAATAAAAAAAGTTTTCCGAGAATGAGGTTTGAACCGTCGAACTGCTGATTATGGAGCACCCACTGAACACACTAGGCAAGGTATTGTTGTGAGTGTTGCCAGTTGTAAAATTAATCGTATAGGTTGACTGCAAATAGGTGTTGTCAGTGTTACGAAAAATCATCGCTCGACGGTCTAAGTTCATTTGTGACGTAATCGAAATAGATCCAGCAACTGATTGTACTACATGAAGCGCTCGATGTTGCCAGTTGTAAAATTAAGCGTGAAGTTAGGGGGAAAGAGTGTTGCCATTCAGAGAAATTTGGGGGTTAGGAAACATTATTTTTGGAAAGTATGTAGGTAGCATTGAGCAGAGTTGAAATAATCAGTAGCATAATGACATCGACAGAATACAGACGTACATTAGAGAAATTTGAGAGACGTCTTCAGGAATTAAAAAAAGACATTCAATTTTTTGAAGAAAAAGAGAATGTTTGGAAGCAGTTGAATAATTTAAACATTCAAGACAGAGTTTTCATGCGAAAATTACCTCAAACAAGATACCCGTTACAAAGAATCCAACCTCAGAGTGCAGAATATGTCTCCGCTGTTGAAAACAAATTTTGTACTTTTAACTGCAATAATAAATAATGTTTTGTACGTGAATAAGCCATTTGGTGTGAAATACATGGCAATATGCGTGAAAACCGATGAATTTGAATGCAACCGGACTCAATGGAAAACAATGCGAGTAACATCAGTCAATGATGGACAGCTACTAGTATTTGCCAGTGATGTTCCAGAGAATACAGCATTCAATTATAAGCTGAAAATGATATTTCAAGATCTTCGAGAAATAGACACAAAAACTGAGGAGTTTATTCCAGCAGGGCGAGAGAAAAGCAAGTCAAAAGTGGAATTTGATCTTTATAGAATTTTCATCATAGTATCCATTATATTAGCATGTATATTAATGAGGCTTGTACAGGAAATAATTGTAGAATTTAATAAAAAATGGAGTATTTGGTTTAAATAAAAATTGCAAAAAAACAAATCGAATTTCATTTAATATTTTCGCTAGTGAATATATGAACAAACAGCTTGATATCAACATCTGTTATTCATTCCATTATCGGTTGTGAAACGCGCAATTCGAGTCAGCGCTATCGCAATTAGAAACCGCCTCAAACAGGAAATTTAATATGCGATAAGCATTTTAATGACCGAATTGAGGTCGCCAGACGGGCAACGACCGAAGGTTATCGGCAAGGCGTACATGAGAATTGGTATTTAAACACAGCGAGGCACGACGGAAAATCATTTTATGTTTGATTGTGCTAGTAGCAAGTTACCAGTGTGCCAACTTCATTTGAAAAGTAAGTGTTTTCAATTGTTTTTATATGTGTCTGTTGAGTTTCTCATTTAATTTTCAATTATTTTTATGCCTGCCTTTTTTGGTTAATTTTCGGTTCAAAATTTGTGTGTTTTTAGTTTAGCTTTTTACTCAGATGAATTTACGTAAATGTTTTATGTTTGCCTTTTGAGTTTTCGTTTAATTTCCATTTCTTGAGCATGTCTTTGGGCGCTTTCAAAATTCATTGTAATTTCCAATTTAGAGTGGGTTAATAGTTCAAAGGTGCATTTGATTTTTGTGTATTTTTTTGGGTTATAACAAAAACTTTTTATTATGCTTTTCCTCAGATGGATCTACAAAAATTGAACGCCGCCGGGTCAATCGTGAGCAGGAAACCGATAACCAAACTAGCTGATTTACCTGTGGGGGTACCGCAAAGAATCTTAAGTGCGAAGATAGTCCGAGGGAAATTTGGCGAGGCTGTGCTGCTGGATTTGGGGGAGAGCGTCACCTTTTTGCCGCAGAGAGTAACCGAGGTATATCGGCTATATATAGAAGAGTTCTCGAGCAGCAAATATTCCGTGATATTCAAAGGACTGATGAACACTGGGAAAGCCAATCCAGCGGCGTCATTTGAGATTGTGGAAAATTAAGGTTAGTATTATTTTTGCCATTCGGGTTCGTTCCTTTGTATGTGACAAAAGTTCGTTTGAAAATAAAAAACAATTTCTTTTTCATTTTCAGATAGTTATATTATACCCCCCCTAATCACAACAGCAGCATTTTTCATTAGGCTTCCCTTTGGGCATCATCCTCGTTCGTCACTTCGCCATTCCAGGAAGCTTCAGTTTGCAGCATCATCACCGAGCTGCCACCGCACCCTGCAAGCATCCGTTTGCCGCCGCCGACACACACACACAGCTGTTGCCCCCCCAACCATCCGCCATCGTCATTAGGAAAAATTGTAGTAAGTTGAAATATTTGTTGAAAATGGTGTTTTCAAAAACTTTATCACAAATTGATGGATTGCTTGAAGCGATCAAGCAAAATTATTCAAGTGCCATTGCACGAACGTCTCTGAATTTGATAAGTAGGCATATTAGAAAATGTGAGATGGCAATGAAAAAAATTAAATTTTCAATAGGGGAAAAAAAGAAAATTGTTAGTAAAATTGGGGAATTGAAACGTATTAGATGTATAATAAATGTTATGAAAAATGATAAGTATATTGGATCAGGCTTGAATAGAAGCAGTAGGGTTAAATGGGAAAATATCAATGCAATTTTCAATGGTAGAGTAAGGACGGGTGTAATAATAAATTTAGCTCACAAAGAAGTGCGAAAATTTTTGAGCGATGCGTATTTTGTTTTCAAATCGAGAATTTCCAAAATTTTGAAGGAGATGCAATGCCTCAAGGTGAACATGACACTGTTGGGGGATTTCATCAAAAAGTCAAATGACGGCGAAATAGTTGATCGAAAATTTTTCAATACCCCTTATACAATCATTGATTTGGGTACGGACTTGACGGTTTGGTACAATAAACATGTTGTGGATGTTATTTTGAACAAATTAGAAGAATTTCAAGAGAAAGACTCGGGGTGGGCGTTGAGTAAAATTCTTTTGCTTGAGGTATCAATAAATAAATACGGAATAGGGAACGGTTCAGGGTTTATATGGTTACCTGAAGAAATTCAAAAGAGGCATGCATGCGTCAATATTGATAATCAAGATGATGCGTGTTTTTTTAGAGCGATCGTGAGTGCTTTGTACCCTCCCAAAGGAAATATTTCACGTGCATCTTCATATCCAAATTATGACATGGTTTTGAATACAAGGGGTTTGGAAATTCCTATGCCAATTCACCACATTACAAAATTTGAAAAACAAAATGATATTTCCGTAAATGTATATAGTTTAGAAATGAATATTGTCAAAGAAAAAGCATTTTACGAAGTAGTACCTGCACGATTGACCAAAAATAAATTGAATAAACACGTTAATTTATTACTAATTCAAAATATATATTTCCCTAAATTGAATGAGTACGACGCCTTACCTAGGGATACAGATGATTCGCAAATTAAATATCATTATTGCTGGATTAAGAATATGTCTAGATTGTTATCAAGTCAGTTGAGCAAGCATAAAGTTAAAAAAATTTTTTGCGATAGATGTTTGAATTATTTTCATAGCGAACAAAAGTTGTCAGAACATATCGGGTTGTGTGAGAATATTAACGAGTGTAAAATTTCATTTCCAAAATTTGATTATGTAGAATTTCGAAATTATGTGTATAAGCAAATATGTCCATTCGTTATATATGCCGATTTTGAATCCGCTTTGGAAAATTGTGAGGAAAAAATGTCTGATAAATCAACAAAATATCAAAAGCACAAGGCATTCAGTGCAGGTTACTACTTGAAATGCTCTTACGATGACAGCTTGTCCAAGTTCAATAGTCATCGCGGCAACGATTGCATCCAATGGTTTACAAATGAAATGGCAAGTATTGCCAAATTTGTTGAATCCAAAATCAAAAATATCGTACCAATGATATGTAACCCCGATATTGTTAAAGCTAGAGTGTGCCATATTTGCGAGAAGCCATTTTCCAAGCAGGATATTATCGTTAGGGACCATTGTCACTTTTCGGGGTTGTTCAGGGGTTGGAGTCACCAATCTTGCAATCTTGCCTTTAAGAAGCTTTTTATGGTACCCATTATATTCCACAACCTTTCCGGATATGATAGTCATTTTATTATACGGGATGTAGCAAAAAAGGGGCGTGTGAGCATACTTCCCATCAACAAAGAGAAATACATTTCATTTACTCAATACGATAGTGAAACCAGCATTAAATTTAGATTTATAGATTCTTATCGTTTTATGGGAGCTAGTCTTGATGAGTTGGTTTCCACAATGGATGCAAAAAATTTTAAAATTTTGAAAAAGGAATTTGCGCAATTGGATGATGAAAAATTTAAGCTTCTCACTAAGAAAGGGGTATTTCCTTACGATTATGTTAATAATATGGAAAAACTCCTCGACACCGAGCTACCCTCCAAAAAACGCTTTTATAATAAACTCAACGATGTTGAAATTGACGATGAGAAGTATGCTCATGCTCAAAATGTTTGGCAGCAATTTGATATTGAAACTTTGGGGGAATACAGCGATTTATACATGAAAACAGATATATTGCTTTTGGCAGACGTTTTCGAAAATTTTCGTGAAATTGACTTGAAAACTTATGGGCTGGATCCTTCGTGGTATTATACCATGCCGGGGTATACGTGGGACTGTATGTTGAAATATACAGGGTGTAAATTGCAAATTTTAAAAGATGTTGATATGGTTATGTTTGTGGAAAATGGTATAAGGGGCGGAATTTCAGTTTGTTGTAATAGATATTCGGAAGCGAATAACAAGTATATGTCAACATACAATCCTACAGAACCGTCCAAATATATCATGTATTTCGATGTGAATAACTTGTATGGGTGGGCAATGTCAGAATGTCTACCATATGGAGGTTTCGAATGGGTTGATACGAATATTGATGTGACTCAAATTCCCGACGACAGCCCTGAAGGTTATATTCTGCAAGTTGATTTAGAGTACCCTGCACACCTGCACGATTTACACAAAGATTTTCCGTTTTGTCCTGAACACCGCACACCACCAAATTCCAAATTGAAAAAATTGATGCCAACCCTGCATGATAAAAAAAGAGTATACGCTTCATTATAGGAACTTGAAACAAGCTCTGGAACATGGCTTGAAATTAACTAAAATCCATAAAGTTTTGAAATTTAAACAATCTGCGTGGTTGCGCCCTTATATCGAGCTGAATACTCGATTGAGGACTGCAGCCACTAATTCTTTCGAAAAAAATCAATTCAAGTTGGCCAATAATGCTATTTTTGGTAAAACCATGGAAAACATCCGGTTGCACCGAATCGTAAAATTAGTTTCTTCCTACGAGGGTAGATATGGAGCAAAAAATCTCATTTCCAGCCCTCGATTTCATAATCGTACAGTTTTCGATTCAAACTTGATGGCTATTGAACTGAAAAAAGCCGAACTTGTATTCAATAAACCAATGTATGTTGGGATGGCTATTTTGGATTTGTCAAAAACTTGCATGTTCAAATTTCATTATGAATTTATGCTTCCCACTATGGGTGTGGAAAAATCCAAGTTAATGTATACCGATATAGATAGTTTCATTTATGAACTAACGTGTAATGATGTATACGAAGAAATTATCAAAAAACATATTTCCAAATTCGATACGTCTGATTATTCAAAAGATAACGAGTTTAACATTCCACTTGTGAATAAAAAGGTACCTGGACTAATGAAGGATGAAGCAAATGGCAAAATTATCACGCATTTTGCAGGACTACGTTCAAAAATGTATACCTACAAAGTGCAGGGAGGCAAAGTATGTAAAAAAGCGAAAGGAGTGAAATATAATGTCGTTAAAAATAAAATAAGTTTCGAAGATTACGTGGATTGTTTGAAAAATTGCAAGCAAAAGAAAATTACTCAGTGTACAATCCGATCATTCGCTCACGATGTGTTTAGTATCGAGCAGTCGAAAATAGCTCTTAGTCCGTATGACGATAAACGCTATCTTATCCCCAAATCATTTGATACATTACCGTGGGGGCACTATAGTCTAAATTAATTTTTTTCACCATTTTTGTTCTAAATTAATTTTTTTCTCCCGTTTGCAGGTACAATGAATTTGCAACAGTTGTGCATCAAAACCGTTTGCGAAAATAGCAAGAGTCCAACCTTGTTCCTCATCAATTCACATTCATCATTACCTTCAATATTAACAAGACAAATTATTCAAAAATATGCCCATTTCAAATGGCTAAACATTAATCGTCAAGAAATTGTTTATGATGAGGATGAGGACATTCTCATGAATTTCGAATATGGTGGGAGGTTTTTTGGTGGTACACGAAAAAAACAAATACGTGCAGCATTATTAAACATTTATAATTTGGAACCATATTGTCATCACGATTCATACTGCATTTGGATGAAATTTTACGAAGTTGTTGACTTTAACTTAAGATTATGCAAAAATTGTTTTGAACATATCCAAAGTATGCTTAAAATATGCAGGTGTGACGAAATAAAAAAATTTGAAGTTAAACATTTACATGAAGTTTTCACAAGTGATGAATTACATAATGCCTACCAAGATAAATCATATTGGTGTCAATATGATTTTAGGCACGTTCTTTTCACTTTACAAAATAAAGATGAATGCATTGATCATTTACATAGAACGAAAAGGGTGAAATTTTTTTGAAAAAAATTCAAACTTACTCCAACTATTTGTGATGTTGATAAGAAACACTATTTTCAACTATATTTCAACAATTCATTTTTCATTTATTTTTTATATATATATATATATATTATATTTTTTTTCTTTTATTGCTGTATTTTAGGGAGGGTATTTTTTTTTAATATAGAAAAAACAAAAAATATTTCTTGTGTTTTATTTCCAAAATATTTTTTTGAAAAAGTAATGAAAAAATGGAGCGATTTTTGGACCGTAGATGAAACGTCTACGGTCCAAACTCCAACATATTAGAAATATAAGGAGTAGATATTTCATCTACACCCCCAAAGTGATAAAAAACAATATGAAGCAGCACCAGGCTTTGTACAGTGTTGAGCAAAATAAGGTAAGTTGAATATTTTTTTCTTCAATTCCCGGTAAAGTTATAATTCGTTTGATAATCAAAATGCCTCCACTTCAAAACTGAAAAAATTCGACAGTTCATTGACTTGTTTTTTAACCAATAATTGTTGAAATAAAAAACTTGATTTCTTTTTCTCATTTATTACATAAATCATACACAAATTTTTGTTTATAATAAAATAAATATTCACGTAAAGCATTAGCCAACATACTATCTAAAGATGAGGCTTGACAAAAACCTTCCATAATTTCTTCCAAACTTAAATTAGTCTTATTATCGCGTAACCATGATTGAATAATATCAAAAACACCGCGATAATAGTCACAAAAGTTCATAGCATCCAGCATAGCGATACGGTCAGACAGCACCCCCAAGTGTGTATTTAGAATGTCGGTTACATCTTGTTGGGACAGTTCCATGTTCGTGACATCCTTGGAAATGGAAATTTGTTTGGTATTACTTTCGATGTACTGTGTGATGTAAATATAATCTCCGCAACGTGTTGTGATTGGATCATACTCATCTACATACTCATCGATTTGTGATTCAAAGAAATTTTCCTTTATTTCTTGTAGGATGTCAATGAGGGTTGCCCATTCAAAAGAAGCAAAATTGATAGTTCGAATGGAGAATTGCTGCTTCAAAATGATGCATGGACTAAAATCTCTGGATGGACTTATGCCACATCGAATTTCGTAGGATGGCATAGGGAAGACCATCAACATCAACTGATGTTCGTTCCGAGCTGCCATTTCGTATTGCCCCAATGCTCTGTCGATGGCACTTAGAGTTTCGTTGTAATCTTCTCCATCACTATCGCACATTACTTCAACTTCACTGACGTAACCACTGTCTTGAGACATTTTCGTTTTCAAACTGAATATTCGTCTGTGCTTGCATACGCTTTTATAGCTTCAGATCACGTGGTCAATTTTAAAATTGTTGTTGCATGTTTGTTGACTGTGAAAAAATATTTGAAAGGCCCTCCCAATAGTCTTGCAGAGTGTGCTTCTTTTCCATAAGATTCTATACAAAATCAACGTTTTCGATCCAACTGTTATGTTTGTTATGCAAACCGAGCCATTTAACGTACATTTTTTTGCCTTTCTTCCTCAGAACTTTTTCCACGAGATATATATCTGGATTTGCAGTTTTTTGTAATTCCTCTGCATAAAAAGCACCCTTGATAGGAGCACCCTGCATATCTTCCAGCATGAAGGTGGCAGGGTTGGTGATATTGACTTTGATGATTTTGAATAATTCCGTAGTCCAATTGGGCGTGTAACCTTTTTCGAACAAGTGCTTTGTCTTACTAATCCGCACAACATCGCCCATAGCGAATTTTCTCGGTCCAGCTATTTTCAAGTGTGAGTATGTTGATTTGAGAATTTCTTTTTCGTTGGTTTTATCAATTTCCGAAGGTTTCATACCCGTCTTTGAATGGCGCGTATCATTGTAAGATTTTGTGATTTCAGGTAATATATTCAACCATTTGTAGGTGCCATTCAAACTGAAATACTTGTACAATCTTTCTTTTAAAGTCCTTATAATTCGTTCGGCCATAGAGGCTTTGAGGATGCTGTACGTATTGTAGTGATTTATCTCATGTTTTTTCATCAAACTCTGAAATTTACTGTTGTAAAATTCCGTCCCCTGATCGGTTTGTAGATTTTTCGGGCATCGTTTCGTGTGTGCCAAAATATCTGCAAACGTTTTAGTAATTTCCTCACCCGTTTTCGTTTTCAGCGGGCGAGTCCACACGAATTTCGAAAAACAATCTATAACAACTAGAATGAGTTTGAAATTTCGATTTTGATGGGCGTACGGTCTCATTTCAGCCAAGTCCATTTGCCATAAATCATCTAAACCTTTAATAATGGTGCGACGTCGAGGATAATTTCTTCTAACAGGTTTATGCAGTTCACGGACAAGTTGAATCTTGTCTGAGGAAGCCATCATACGTATGTGATGACGTAACTGTGAAACCCACTATTTTATCATGGTGATGCAAACACAACATTTTGTCTTTTAATAATTTCCTCGACAGCAGATTTTACACTCGCTATATCTGAATTTATTTTGGTGATTTGCTGTAAAATATCAATTCGAAATTGGTTTAGTTCATTCTTGGTTAGCAGCGTTTCCTTGTGCTTGATATCCCATTTTAAATTGTGTGCATGAATCGAATCGGTTATTTCGGCAATTTTTTTCAACAAATCACCACGAATATTTTCAATATCAGTGTTGTATTGTAGGTTGAATTTTTCGAAATTCTGATTGAGGGTTTGAATTCTCTTTTTCAGCTGTTTGTTTGTTTTATTCGATTCATTTTTGATTTCATGTTGCATTTTTGCCATTTCATCATTCACTTGAGCTATTTCCGAATGGTGTTGTTCACTCTGATGTCGTATACTTGCAGTAATTTTTTCATGAATTTCATCAACATATTGTTTATTGGCAGCATCAGTATTTTTGGTGGGGCTCTTTACATTACTCAATTTCAAATTATCAAAATCGATGTTACCATCTGGAGTGTGCAGCAAGCCGCTGCCTCCAGAGGGCGTGGCTAATTTTCGCTTCTTATCGGCGGTGCTGTCGCTACGTCCAAACTTGTCGATAACCATTTTGAAAATGTGTAAATGGAGGAACGTACACCATCTTATACGATTATATTTGCCTCTTTAAGTTCACTCAAAATGGCAATAATCTCATTGTCATGCGAAGTATTTCCAGCACCCCGAGAGGCTATCAATAATTTGAGGCGTTCGCATAGTTCGTTTGGGTCATCCCAATAAACAAACTCCATAGGTTTAGTATTGAATGTCATTGCAATAGGTATATTTTTAGGCAAACCGCTGCCTTTTGCTGCAGATGTTTTAGATGAACCGGTACGTGTCGATATTTTACGTTGATTTGCTGGGGGAAACATCGGTTTAATTATTTCGGTATACTTGTATCTTTTACTACCTTTCGGATGGCCTAGGGAGTTTTTGTGAATGTTTGACAAATCTACAAGTGATTTGTATGTCTGCATATCTTCATTATTATAGTTTTCAGGCGTGTTTAAAAATATGAGTTCATATATACCGGGTGTTGCTCTCCACTGATATCCGCCCATTTTAATGTATCCGCTGCGTTTGTCGAAATCTATTTCTTTGTTACCTAGGAACCATTTTGAAGATACACCATCATATACAGGGCCGTATACTTTATCTATTTCTTTGTCATTGCTCCAGTGTTTTATAATGTACGGTTGAGCCATTATAGGATATTGATCGATATATTCCTGTAAAACTTCTTCATCCATGTCTGACGCAAAGCTCTTATCTTGTCCCTCTTGTGTGCCTATGCTTAAGATATCCTCATCATCACCATCATCTGTACCTGCAACATGTTCGAGGGATTGGAATGGAGTCGTTGTTTCGAATGGAGACGTTTCACGCTCTTTCACTTTCTCTTGTTTGACTTCAGATTTTGTCTCACTTTTCATTGTGGTAGTAGGAGATTGCGATGCCGGCGGTGGCATTGCTGCTATTTTCCTCAATGGGACAGATACAGGTTTAAAGAATTTTTGCAACGTCTCATCTTCTTCAGATCTACCCAATTTCAAAGCCAAATATTTTTTTCGAATAGCTTTTGCAATTTCATTGATTTTAGTCTTTCGAATAACATCAACTTCTTTGCTCAACGGTTTCATGATGATAACTGCGGGATACATCAATCCCTCTGTATACTTATATATTTATCGAATCCTTGACGATAACGTCCAGCATTTATATCAAAATCTTTCATAATCACAACGGTTCCATATCGATGCTGTCGCCAACATTCTGCACACATTTCCTTGAATTCTTCGAACGTCATGTCTGGGGAAACGTGTTCATCGAATACATGTTTCAAATTCATTTCATCCTGCTTGAAAAGCACAATCATATTACAATTGTCTCGTATCAATTGTTTTGGAATTTTTGAATATGTCTGACAAAGATATGCAGCATCAATATTTCGGTGTCTACAAAAGGAGTAGTATTCTCGAATTTTCTGTTGACCATCGCATGCAACATCATCGAAAATGAATATGGAATTTGATTTGGCCTCGTGAGGGCTTATGATTTCCTCATTTTCCCTGAACGGATAATATCCCAATCCCTTGACTTTCCCCAAAATTTCTTGAACCACCTGATATTTGGGCTGGTACAAAGATTTTGAATATACGTAGATGTTTTCAAATTTTGCTCCATTCGGGTGGAATAACAGTGTTAAGATGGCATTTGTCTTTCCACAACCACTTGGTCCGCAAATAATTGCACGAAACGAATTCGGTAATAATTTACCATGCTTCCCAGTCATACTGCTATCGAGGTCTCCATTCAAAAAATCTAAATTTTCAATAGGCAGTGTCTTGTCTTGTTGAACGACCTCCATGATGTGATGAAAAAACATGAGTGCGCCACGGTTATAAATAAACGCATTGAAGGTATCTTTCATCATTATCAATGTTGACTTACTCTGGTGCAGGTGTTGTCAATTCAATCATCAATAAGCTCCCGTTCGAATTACATCTACCAGGTTATTCGTTTTGCGGTCCAGGCACCAAATTGAGGCAGAGATTACAACGCGGAGAAACTGGCGTGAATCCTTTGGACGAAAGCTGCAGAGAGCACGATATTGCATATTCTCAATCCGACTCTCTAGAAGACCGTCATAAAGCAGATCAAGTGTTGGAAAATAGAGCTTGGGAACGAGTTAAATCTAAAGACGCTAAATTTGGGGAACGTGCTGCAGCTTGGCTTGTTACTTCCACCATGAAAGCCAAACGTAAGCTAGGTATGGGCGTGTCCTTTCGCCGTAACTTGCTTCAAAAAATTATTAAAAATTGGAAACACAATCCTACTAATATTAAGAAATCTAGTGCTTCGGCTTTGCGAGCTGCTAAAATGGCATTGAGTCAAGCTGGAGGACGTAAAAAAATACGCGTTCCTAGAATAATTCCATTCGATGTCAAATCTGGAGGACTCCTACCCCTCATACCTATATTTGCTGCACTTTCGGCTTTGGGTACGATGGCAGGCGGAGCGAGCGCCATCGCAAAAACCGTGATAGACGCAAAAAATGCTAAAAAGAAGCTGGAAGAAGATCAGCGTCACAATAAAGCCATGGAACATTTAGGATCGGGTCTGTACCTGCGCAAAACCCCTCGAGGATTTGGACTGTTCCTGAAAAAACAACAACGCAAAGGACGAGGTCTTTATTTGAAGAAACAAAAAAACTGCTAGATAAGCTACCCCATAGAGCATTATACGATTCGGAAATTAAAAACTGTGCTCGTCAGATGAAAATACCGCATTTTCGTGGAGTCTTTATGCGTGATACGTTGCCAACTTGTGGTCCTTGGCTGCGAGAATGCGCTGTATTGAACTTGGATTCTCACTTGAATGCGGGCACTCATTGGGTAGCTTACAATAAAAACGGCAATGCCGCACAATATTTCGATAGTTTCGGCAATCTCAAACCTCCAATGGAATTGGCAAGATATTTTGGGAGGGGCGTAAGAATTACATATAACAATAGTCAATATCAAAATTACAATCAGAGTAACTGTGGACATCTTTGCCTAAAGTTTCTACTTCATAATGTCCACCGCTGAGATGTATAAATCGCTGGCTGAAATGCATAAATATAAATCTTTGAGAGATTTCACCGATGCTGAACTGCGAGCTTTGTCAATCGAATATTTGATTGGGAACGCAGGACCTTGGGAGTTGCTGGATGTATGGCATAGATTACCACAAGACTACAAAAATCGATTCGCTTTGCAGATTCGTCTACCGTGTTTCATTCATTACAAAAATGAGTGTGGATTGTCAGCCCACTCACTAGAAGAAGCAGAGTATCATGGTCCAGTTAGCTCACAATATGAATGTTATTATTGTAATAAATGATTTTTCATCCAAGTTGTTGTTTATTATTTAAAGCGTGTTGCTTCCGACACTATATCAGTCATGTCTATGATATTGACGTTAACGAGTCGTTCTTCAACGCTTTCCATCGATTTCAATCCGCCCATTCAATTGGATTCTGATTCAGAATACAGTTTGGCTTTGCTCAGCTTCCATTCGTACAACAGTATACCAAATATTGAAGAAAATACGAAATTCCACTACTTTGAAAACGGTGGCAAAACTAAACAGAGTATCGATATTCCTGCTGGCTCCTACGAAATTGGTGATATTGAGGCTTTGATTAGCAAACACATCACACCCAAAACGTACAAGGAAAACCCCGAGGAATTTTTCTACCTCAAACCGAATAATAATACGCTGAAAAGCGAAATATTCTGCCTTAAACACTCAATTGATTTCCGACCTGAAAACAGTTTGGCTCGCATTTTAGGGTTTTCGTCTACCCTTCTCAAACCCAACTTGCATTACGCATCAGATCTACCTGTGGATATCATTAAAGTACGCACCGTACACATAGATAGCAACATTACGTTTGGAGCATTCTACAACGACGTACCGTCTCATACGATATACGAATTTGCTGTTGGTGTTGATCCTGGTTACGCAATTGACGAAACACCCAACCACCTCATTTATCTACCCATTGCTCATAGAGACGAAATAAACAATGTTACGCTGCGAGTGCTCGACCAAAATTCTCAACTGGTTGATTTTCGAAACGAAGAAATAATCGTTCGTTTGGAATTGAAGAGAAAATATGGTGCTAACTATTCATAAGAATAACTCACCACCATACCCCACCTCAGTCTTCACCAAGACCTTCAACGTGCGTCAACTGCTGTCACCTGCAAATAAACTGTTTTTGGAATCTCTCGGTTATCATGTTGTCCAATCAAGTGTTCAACATTTTTCGAAAACCACACAACGATGAATCCATACAGAAGGTGGAATGGCGGACTTACTACCCATATGTCAAGTCCTTTCGCAACAATGACGTCATTGAAATCAATATCAATCAATCTGACGCTTACGATGCTTTGTATGATAGTCTGTTATTCATCAGTGGAAAAGTTGTGAAAACCAAAGGAGATGGTCGTGTAACATTCGTAAACAATGCTGGTGCTTTCATGTTTCAATCTGCTAGTTATGAACAGAGCGGTAAGGAGTTGGAGACGGTTCGTGAAGTTGGAATTGTTAGTACTGTCAGAGGCTTTCTCACCTACACCGACGAAGATATCAAGCACTTGGCCAATTCAAGTTGGACTTTTCCCAGCAACGCTGGGGTTATCAACACCACTGATCTATCATTCAATATGCTCATACCCATGAAGCATTTTTTGAATATTTTCAATGATTATCAATGTGTTTCCTATGGCAAACATACCATCCGATTTGTACGAGCTGCAGATGATAGTAACTGCTTCAAAATAGAGGAGACCGCTGGATCGCCGGCTGGTACGACAGCAGTCAAGTTGGAAATTGAAAATATTGAACTCAAAGTTAAGAGAATCTTTCCGCACGATCAAATTAAATTGCAACTCTTGAAGGCCATCCAAGCTGATACTCCTATTCTCATGCCGTTCAGAAAATGGGAACTTCATATGTTGCCTGCTCTCACACAAGGTGCAAAAAGTGAAATATGGGCCGTCAAGACTTCCTCGTTTCTCGAAAGTCCTCGCTATGTGATTGTATGTTTCCAAAAAGACCGTGATTACACCAAATTCAACAATGATCCAACAATATTCGCTCATTCGAATATCGCCAATATAACGCTCACTCTAAACGGCGAGAATTATCCCAAAGAGAATATGCATCTGAATTTCGCAAAGGGGAATTTTTTGCAGGCCTATTTCAACTATGCACAATTCGGTCTCAGCTACAAAATTACTAATCAACATAATCCTCTGCTGAGCTCCACCGAATTTGTTGGCAAGACTCTCTTTGTCATCGATTGTTCCAGAAGGGATGAGAGCATAAAAAGTTCCACTGTTGATGTGAAACTCGAAATCGAGGCATCTGAAGGATTTCCTCAAAATACTAGAGCCTATTGCATCATTGTGCACGACACTGTTATTGAGCACCTCCCACTCAGCGAAATCATTAACAAATTAAACTGAACATATGCTTGTCACTTCAGTATCAATCACAGAGTCAACATGAAAATAGCTGTTGTAGATATTCAAGGCTTTACCATCGAGCAACAATTCCATCCTAAGGAGATTGCCATTAGGATTGGAATTCAATGTAGTAATTTTCTTCTGCTGCCAACTATACCATTTTCCTCTTTGAGTAGAGCAGATAAACGTACTGCCTGGTTCTTGGAGCGAAACGTTCATGGATTGAGGTATTCCTCTGGCTTTGTGGAATATCATCAATTAGATTCCATCCTCAAGAAAAATTTACAGAATGTTGATATCATTTATGTACGAGGACTCCAAAAACGTGACTATCTTACAGAGAAATTTCATCAATTGAACCTACCTACACGTGTTGTGAATTTGGAGGACTATGATAATACGTCATGGAAGGTTCCCACATTCGGCGACAATGATGGTATATCACCTTGTATGCATCACATTGGGAACCGGACCAACTATAATTGCAGTCTCCGAAACGTAGATATTCTATACAAATGGCTATGTGATATGTTACCAAAATGAAACTGTACAATAAAATTTTTCTCCTCAAACTGTTTTATTTTTTACCTAAATGTTAGGTTGGTCAATTTGAAACTCTAAAACGCACAAAAATGTGATCTATATAGACGTTTTTCACGTTCCAAAAAACAAGGAAAAATACGAACGCTTAAACGCATAAAATATGTGACATAAATATGCGTTTTAGCGCCCCAAAAAACAAGTAAAATTAGAAGCGGTAAAAATACACTTTTTACATTTATTTCTTATGGGGATTTGACATTTTAAAGCATACAAAATAGTCGTTTTTCGCGTTCAAAAAAACACCTAAAATTTTAAACGTCAAAAACGTGCAAAAATGTTACTGCAATAAGCGTTTTTTGCGTTTCAAAAAACGAGTAAGATTTAAATTGCTGATTTTCACTCCAAATCGCACGTTAAAAATGACGGACCCCCTCACGAAAACATTTTGAATCCCCCCCCATACCCACAATGGAAAATTCGACAAATGGCCGAGGCAACCATGTTTTTTCACTCAAATATTATGTTATGACCTGTATAACATTTGACAGCCGCCATGTTTTTTTTTCCCCATTTTCCAAACACCACTATTATCATCACACTCTCAATCATTATTTTTTTTTAATATTCAAACACCGTGCTCTGGTAGCTGGAGAAATATATATCCCACATTTGTACATCAACTTGTACGAAATCTCCGTGGAGACAAGGCTAACGTCACTCGCTACCAAACTTTCGCCGCTGGTTCAAACCTCGTTCTCGGAAATCTTTTTTTCTTTTAATTAATTTTAAATATTCAAGATGCGCGCTGTATTGGCAAAATGTTATCAATCAACTGGATCTCTCTCGACTACGTCACACGATGAACGCAGACCAGCGACGGCCGACATCTACCGATCTCCTCCACGACTATTTCCGATGGCCCGTGGCAAGCTCGACCGTACTGCGCATGCGGTCCCAGAACCCCCTTTGATTATCTACTACTGCTATTAAATGATTTTTGCTCTCTGGGATTATTGATTGATATTCCGGTCTGGCCATAGGACTGATTTTAGTTTTTTGACATAAGTCACAAGAACGTATAAGTTTTTTAACAGTTTTGTGAATATTACTCCACCAAACTTCTTTTAGAAGAGCGCACCAAGTCTTGTAAGTGCCTAAATGACCCAGAATTGTGTGGTACTCGCGAGCGAATAGCTCCGTGAGAGACACCGGAATGCACAATAAATAATATTCATCTGCACTTCTACGGGTATAAAGTATCCCATCTTTTATTAGAAATCGGCGCTGAAGTTACTCGCTGTTTGGCAACTGACTTTTTATATCCGACAATTTGGTATCTTCTATCTTCATCTTGCAACTGTTTGATAAGTTGCAGCTGTTTTCGGAATTCTCCTGAGAATTTGAACAACGGCATTATTTTAAATAATTTATCTTCTGGGGTTGGAGGCCGTACTGCTGCCTGACGTGATAACACATCCGCCATAAAATTGTTTTTACCTGGAATATGTCGTAATCGAACTCCTGCAAAGTCAACGCATAGCGTGCTATCCTGGCTGATAGAAGTCTACAAGTTTTCAAATAACTCACTGTCATATTATCCATGAATATTGTAAATTTTCGTCCCATCAAAAAACTTCTAAACCGCTGTGTAGCCCAAACTATACCTATAGCTTCTTTTTCATTAATGTGGTATCGGTTATCGCGCTCTAGCAGAATACGAGACGCCCATGCTATTTTGCGCGCCGCTCACCGTTAACCATTTGAAGAAGTTGAGCTCCTAGACCCTCATCCGACGAGTCGACTTCTAAACAGAAAGGCAAATCCTGCTGCGGATGATAGAGGAGAGTCGCCTGCTGTAATTTTAGTTTAATTTGATCGAAAGCCAACTGTTCGATTTTCGTCCATTTCCACCTTTTATTTTTGCGAAGTAACACAAGTAACGGTTCCGCAATTAATGAAAAATTCTCACAAAAAATTCTGTCATAATTTGCCAGTCCCAAAAAACTCTGAATTTGTTTTCGAGTTTTCGGTGGAGTGACATCCATAAGAGGATGTGTAATGGATATCTTTCAGAAGATATTTTATGGATAGCCATAAGATATCCAATCATAAATTCATATAAATACCTATAACAAAATTATCAGTGTTTAACCTATATCCATCCATATGATATTTATCGATGGTCGATGGATTCGAAACGGATATCTTCCAGAAAATATTCTACAGATGAACATAAAATATCCTAAACGATTGTAAATATCAGGCTGAATTTTCAATATAGATGTTTTTTCCTGTTCTCTATTTATCGAACATATATTGGATTTTTTTGAAAAAAGGGAATCGGTTTCTTCAGAAAATATTCTACACGGATTGCGGTGAAGGCTAAGCAAATATAAAAGAATGTGTATGTCGAGCTGAATTTTTAATATCTCTTCAACATATACCAATTGTATCTTTTTTCTGGACCGTAATCTGTCTGGACTTTATATGAACTTCCATAAGATGTTCATTCATGGATTCGAAATGGATATCCATTAGAAGATATTCTACAGATGGCTACGAATATCCGAAACAAATATAAAATGAATACTGAGTATAATATCAATTTTCGAAATATTTAAACAGTTTCCCTTATTCCTCAATGATATCTTCTTTGTTATCCCTAAAACATATCTTTTGGATATTTGTGAACAATGTCTTATGGACATCCTTGTGGATATCTTGTAGATGTCCCTGAACAACATGTAATGGATAATTGTGAACAATATCTCATGGATATCATCGAACGATATCTTATGGATATTCCAGACATATATCTTATAGAAGTCCATCTTCGTTTACTCGGAACATCCACCGGACGCCCATAAAATATCCACCGGATATAACTGGGTGTTCTCTGGATATCCCCAATTTCCAAAATTATTATCCATTGGATATCCATCGAATGTCCGTGTGTTGACAAGGATATCCTAGAGATGTTCACTGAGAATATATCTACCGGTCGCGCAAGCGCAAAGAGTGTGGTTTTTACTTTTTATCCACTATTAAATTTACCCCATTTTATTTCTCGTAATAGTAATAAGTAGTGTTTATAGAGTGAAGTGGAAGAGTTTAGTCAAGACAATATATTAAATTCAATAAACATCAAGTTGATCACGGACCTCAAAGTAAGTATTGAATGGTCGTCATTCCGAAATATACAGGGTGGGGCAATAGTGCGTCAGAGTCTGATTGCTCGAGTTCTATGGTAGCCAGGCAGCTAATACGAAAACCAGTGTAAACTATACATCATTGTCTACATCCAGAAATTATTGTCTTATATACAGGGTGAAACAAGGAAAATATAAAGGGTCAAGTGCATTTTTTTAAATGGAATGCCACGTATTTCAATCCATTTTTTCAAGCATTTTAGTGGTCTCCATACATCCCTCCAATATCATTTACTATCTCCCAACCACTTGAGATTTATACTTTTTTTTGTTAAAATAATGATATCTGCAGAAGCTTACCAAAAAAATCACTGTTCTCAAGATAATGGAATGCAGGAGGATATAATTATAATGCTATTCGTTAGACAGATGAGTGATATTTTTGAATCATTATCATTTCCAAAAATCATACAGGGTGGCATGACCTCCTGCATTCCATAATCTTGAGAACGGTGGTTTTTTCGGTATGCATCTGCAGATACCATTATTTTGACAAAAAAAATTATTGCTCCCAAGTGGTTGGGAGATAGTAAAGGATACTGGAGGTGTGGATGGAGACCACTAAAATGCTTGAAAAAATAAATTGAAGTACATAGCAATGCATTTGAAAAAAATGCAATTGACCCTGTAGATTTTCAACAATAATTTCTAGATATAGACACAGTTATCTAGTTATATTTGGTTTTTGAATTATCGTCCTAACTATCTTAGAACTCAAGCAATCGGACTCTGACGCACTATTGCCCCACCCTGTATATAACCTCAAAAACTTATACCGATAATTTTAACTGGTAGAATCATCATCATATTTATAATTTATGTAAATGTAGATATATCTTATGAATATTCCTCAATGCTATCTCATGGATATCCTTGAAATATATCTTTTGGATATCTGAGAACAATATCTTATGGATATCCCTGAACGATATCTTATGGAAATCCCAGAAGGATATTTTATAGAAGTCCAGCTTCTTCCACCTTGCACATCCATCGGACGTCCATGAAATATCCAGCGGATATTACTGAATGTCCTCTGGACATCCCCAATATCCAAGATGAATGTCCAGTGGATATCCATCGAATGTCCGCGTGTTGACTGGGATGTTATTTCAAGGAACACGTTATTTTTGGGGACACGATGTATTATGAATAACGTTTCACAATGAGCTTTCGGTGAAAAAAAACTTTTAGGAACGAGACTTTATCTGTCAACGAAAATATTTCCTGGTTATTATTTGAACTGCCATCAGTCATGCATCAGTCCCTCTCGTACCGATTCATAATCAGTTAGTCAACTTGTTTGTCTCAAACTGATTTCCTGGAGTATTTCAGTGAATATAATTTTCGGGTGAACAATTGAAGAGTTCCGAATATTTGAGATAACTGCTAAACATTTCAAGAGCTGGCGAATAATTCCAACACTATATTTGACCGCACTGGAGTGAGTTAATCCGTACCGACCATCCATCACATCTTCTGTGTATAAATCATTCAGCGCAAAAATCCGTACTGTTTTACATTACAGCGAATGCGGAAAGAATAGCAACAAAGCCTTAGCCACTTCATTGATTTGCGGCTCGCATTTCCCAATCTCTCAGAAAACCAGTTCGTGCACAGCTCACTGATTCATGAGTTGTGGAGAGAAAATGAAGAGAATCAAACTAGTTATAATCAACATTATGCGAATTTGCCTAAATAAGAAATTGTAAATTGAGTAGCTGAAGGTGATTTCATAAAAATTCTGAAGCTCTTCAGATATTACCAAAAACTTAGGTAATACCATGTTTGGCATGTTGAGGCTATGTCAGAGCTCCTCCTCAGTTACGTGTGGATATTGTTTAAAAAAAAATTGTCAGATGTATCGTGGCATATATGCACATCATGCATTTGCTCAAGAGTCCTGCGATACTCCATCATAAGTTCTGGTTAAGAGCATGAAATGTTTGGATGTAGCCTGTTCCAGCTCTCTCCTTTTCTGTATCCACCTATTGCCATTGTTTGTGGAACTCGGGAACACCGGAGCAGCAACCTGGGGCTTAAGGTCACCCATTTGATCTAATGAATGACCCCAAATTATATGCCTCGGGAGAAATGGATCTACATCAGCCTTGAGAGTAGTAGAAGAGTATATTATGCATGCTATCGGAACGGAGTTCGGAATCGAAAATAATGCTACATTTCATATTAAAAAAGGACATGACAAGACATATGGAGACAATATCCAGCTCGTGGACGGGAGCATCCTACAAGATGTTTAACGAACCACCCAGGTTTTTTGGAGGAAACCCATCAAAGGTAGGGATTGTGCGAGCAAGAGAAATCCGGGACCTACAGCTCACGTACAAGTGGGTTCCAAACCACTTAAGCTCAGTGACAGGCAGTGGGAATTGAACTCAAGCCGCCTGGGTGAGAGGCAAACGCTCTAACACTACGACCACTTTGCTTCATCGCTTGATGCAAGCGAGGTATAGAAAAACGCCACAATACATTGGCAGAATTGCCAAGAAGGAACAAAATTGCAGCAACTAACGTGATTATCGTTCCTATCCTACTCTACTCCTTTGAAGTGGTGAATTGGACTTCACGGAAGCTGCGATGTAAAAACTCGCAAAATGGGGTAGGCCAACACCCACTTATGATACCCTAACGCAGTTCATCCACATTTGCAAAACACACGAGCATTTTGTGAGAAATCAGAAAAAAGTAGACCTGTCGTAGATAGTAGAGAGAATGAAGTTACAGTCTTGGCATACTTTAGAGCGTTTCTAGAAAAGTCCTTAGAGATGCAGAAAGAGATGTGAGAATATCAGTGATGAGTGATGAGTATTTAGAGGATTCTAAAAAAAATCATCCGTATTAAGTCTCATAATTTCAGAACTCAAGAGCAAATGAAGATAAATTATGGAAGATTTTTGCGAACCCATATCAATGAAAATTCAGGAAGACGAGCATTTCTTACAAGAACTGATTCTGACGGAGGAGGCAAAATTAATGAGAAATGGAATAGTCGACTACTATTACTCACATAACTGGTGTGAACTAATCAACACGTATTTCGAGAAAGACAGTTCTAAGTTTACTGGAGTTTCAATGATTTCGATGCAAAAAAATTACGGTGACTTTTGGTGTATTTTAAATTTGATTGGTAAGCTTATTGAAGGACGAAAAGAAAAATATTTTCTGTTTATTTTGTGGCACAGATATCTCGAAAATTTTGAAAATTACTTACATCCATTAGATTTACACTGAAATCAGCTCTGGTATCAACACGACTGAGCTCCACCTCATGATATTGCACCTGTGAATAACTCTCCACACAATAATTGTAAATATCGTTAGATAGCAACCAATTGACCCCTTCGATGGTCGCTTCGTTCGCTCGATCTTACTTCATTGGACTTTTTGTTTGGGATCGTATGAAAAATATGATCTATGCTACGCTACTTATAACACAAGAAGATTGCCAGGAGAGAGTTAGAAATGCATTTTGATCTCTTTCCCGGCAAGAAATTCAGAGTGTCACACATAGCGAATATAGAAGAAGAATTCATGAATGTTTTGAATTTGGAGGCAACCAGTTCAAACATTCACTATAGTTTGTTCAATTTCTTGTTTATTCCTGGGTGTTTTACAACTGAAGGGACAAGTGGAAGAAGGGGTCAAGTAGCATTTTCTGAAAATCTTCGGTTGCCATGAAAGGTGTTATTTGCATATGTGCACATGTAACTTTCCCCGTCAAGATTTGCTTCTATTCTTCATATCTGAGCAGATACACAGTGGTAGACGAGGCTATGTTAAATTAAACATCAACGACGCTAACTTTACTGAAACCTATTTTTCTCACAAACACATATTTGTAACATAACTTCTTCTTCCACTTGCCCCTTCAATTGTAGATGATCCGCGTTTTTTTCAACAAACTGCCCGTGTATTTTAGAATTGTGAATGATATGCATCATGGTGTCATAAGTTTGCTTAGGTTTATCCAGATATTGTGGAGGAAATGTTTCACAGACTCTTCCAATAACCACGTCAATTCTCCATGGATGATTAACAAATTGAACTTATATTCATTTTGAAATTCTAAACGGGACATGATAAAAGATGTCACTACGCTTAAACGCATTGTTAATACTTCAGCACTTTTTTCTTGTTGATTCTTTCAAAAAATCCTCCAAGTTTTTCCAAGTTTCTACAGAAACCGTTCAATGTAGAAATAGAAGGAAAAATGAAGTTGGCGTTGAGGATGAATGGATTTGCCATTTAAAAAAAATGAATTTGCGCCAATTTTGAGCACCCCATATAATTATTTGAAAAGTTTTCAAAGATTTAGGAAGCATCAGGTCTTGTTTAGGCAAATTCTGGCCATTTTTGAAGTGACTCTCTTCGTTTCTAAAAAATTAATTAAGGGATGCATCTGCCATAATTTTCAAAAAATTTAACTGGAAACTGGAGCCCTTTAGACATACTAAATTTCGAATGAAGTTAAACTGAAATTCATCGTAAATTCTAAAAATAGTATAAAAAGTAAGATTTTCTTTTATAAAAAACACACTTGGGATCCAAATTTCGGTATAACCGGAAGTCGTAGACAACTGAAAATATGTTCTCCACAACCATTGAAAAATGTAGTCATTCTGAAACAATGTGATATTCCATAATCGAACTGAACGACATAAATTGCCGTCTCAATAATCATTTTCAAAAAAGTGAAAAATCGAATGAATCGGATATGGAATTTCACAAAACTCCACCTGAGATATTAATACAATGTAATATAAATGTCTCTATGAGTGACTTGTTTTGTTCATACTTTTTGGTCAAGGAGAAAATATAGTCTGTTACTCAGAATGAAAAAAGTCGCTACTCGTGGTTCGGAATATTCCAATCATATCGATTTTTTTCATTCTAACCTTGTTCTCCCGTACACAAATTTTCAGGAAAATACTCGTAGAAGTTTCCCATATACATATCGTGTCAGCTCATCATGGTATACCCGGTACAAGTTGGTATATGCATTCGATAATCGTATTTTCAGATTTTCCACTTACCCCAAATGAAACCGGCCAGGAAATGACACCCGATGAGCTGCATTGAAGTTGGTCCCATCGCGTATCTTTGTAACACAACGCCAGTAGGTAATCCAGATTCACATATTTTCACCAAAGTGAGGTTTTGCTCCGGCCTGAGTTAATTTAAAATCCATTCTACCGGGATGCACCAGCACATAACAAACTCTGTTGTTCTTTAGATTTGTTTTCGCCCTTTTTTCTTCCTCTGTTGTTACCTCTTTGCAAAGAATAATAATTATTCTCTCTCAGCAACAGTGGTATTACGTTCAGATCAAAGGGGCTTTTTGTTGGATTAGAATCAATCTTTTGTGTTCGTCGTACGCCGTAGAGTATGGCTGCAAGAGAGAAATGAAAAAATGAATTCATAAGGTTTCTTGTTCCGTGTTATTACAATGAGAGGATATTCAGCAGTAAGGTTGCATTATAATTTATGAAAAGATATATCCTGCGAATACATTTTTGTTATATGCTGTACACTGTTCTGATTATTTTTTCGGGAAAAAGGTATAGGGGCGGTTTTTCCGTAAGTGAAATTATGAAGAAAAATTCTAGTATATGGTATTTCTCGTTTCAAATGCATCAATTGAATCCGGTGACTATCTGCAGACAAACACAGTTCATCCATAATCCTGCAATAGATTTTTAAATGCTTTTGCCGAATGGCTCCACGATACATCCGGTACTCACTAAGTTTAGTCTAGTTCCTAAATTGTATCATTCATTTTCTGGTTTTTACGGGATTTGAAAGTGTGGAGGGGATGTACGAAAGTGGCAAAGTAAAACTTGATTTGAAGCCAAAGTTCCTAGCTTATTTCTGTATTATTTTTTGACCTGCTTCATATGAATTATGAACCGTACTACGGATGAGTCACTATCTACAATTTAGGAACTATACTATAAGTAGGTACAGAGCCATCTATTGGATTTACAGAAAGAACTTCGACTGGAGCCCAAACAATAATTGAATATTTTACATGTGGAATACTTTCTGTGATTTATCGTAGCGCTATTTAACATAATCAGACAGAAATTGCAGGATGATCCATGCACTCTAAATTATTAATGTGGAACCAGGATATCAACTCTGCATTTTTCGAAAACTCTTCAAAATTGAAATGTGAGAAATCTCTGTGAGAGAGAGTATTGAGTTTGATTCCAAGGTGTTAGATATATTATGACAAATTTTCAAATGCATGCTTTTTGACTGACCCTGTATGGAAGTATATGAACTTTAAAGAAAAAATTAAGTAGCCATTCAATGAAAGAATACTTCCCATACTAGGATGATAATAATAATGATTTTATGATCCTGTAAGACAATCAAAAGTACATTGTATGGGATTAGTCATAAGAAACCTTAAAATTGAAATGAAACTTGAAGTAGGTACATAGACAGTTCACAAGAATAACACTTATTAAAAGTTTTAAAGCTGAGGGTAGTAGTACAGTTTTTCAGTTGAACGGAAAGCAAATTGAATAATCTGAGTCCTATTACATTGGGAGGATTATTATTCGGTGAATTTTTACAAAATGGCGCATGAAAGTTTGTCTTACACCTAGTATTATTGGAATGCACAGCTTTTTTATTATGAAACAATGACGGTTGTTATAAATTATTAGAAGTTTTAAAAAGCTTTTACAGCTCGTACTCCTTGAGAATCCTGCTATACACCTTAAAATCTTATTCTGGGTGACAAAAACATCTTTGCTCGAGGAAGATGCTCCCCATAGAGTATAATACTATACCGAAGACGGGATTTCACTTGGGCATGATACAGCATATTCAGCTATTTCTGGTCTAGAATATGACGAAGGTTTCTCATAAGATAATTCATTGAGTTCAGTTTTGACACTCTGCAATGAATTCTCCAGCAGAGAAATTCGTCTATGTGTACTCCTAAACACTTTACCGTAGAACACGAGGAAATTCCACAATCTCCAATTTTCAAGTTGAAACTGGCAACTTCCTTTTGTCTAGCGTGAAATCTTATGAAACCAGGTGTTCAAATTTTAAAGGTTTGAGTTTCCTTTGGTTTGTAGAATTTGATCTATTTTATCATATATAACTAAGTACACCTTTTCCAGTAGTATTTCAGAAAGCGTCATTTGAATTTCAGAATAGTCACGTATATTTCGGAAATTATCAATTGTATTTCAGATTGGTGAGTCAATTATCGGAAAGCGTCAGTTGTATTTCAGAATAGTAAGTTGGGTTTCAGATAGCATCAGTTGAATTTCAGAAGAGTCAATTTTATTTCAGAAAGCATCAATTGTATTTCAGAATAATCAACATAATATCAGAGGCCATCATTTGAATTTTAGATTATTCAATTGCATTTCAGAAAGTATCATATGGATTTTGGAGGTGATTGTGGACGTGCAGCACAACATTCATCCAGACACCATGAGGCTGCAATAGCTATTGAAGATATGCCAGTTGGGGATTAGAATCATCGGTACAGAAAAAACCTACGAGCAGATGATATTCAATTTCTAAATGATATATTATTTCGTAGTTATTGTCTAGTATGTAATAAAACTTCAGTTGATGATAGTATCTACAAAAATTAATTTTCAATTTCAGAAAAAGTAAAAATTATTTGAATTTCGTAAAAAGTGATAGATGTTGATGAATTCTGAAATACATTTGATATTTTCTGAAATACAATTGACTATTCTGAAATTCAAATGATGGTTTCTGAAATCAAATTGATTATTCTCAAATACAATTGATGCTTTCTGAAACCGAACTGACTTTTCTGAAATTCAACTTACACTTTCTGAAATTCAACTCACTATTCTGAAAATCAATTGACGCTTCCTGAAATGGAGTTGACGCTTTCTGAAATACAACTGGAAAAGGTGTAGTGATGTATCATCTGCATAAAATGTAAAATTGGCTTCTGTATAGACGGATGCAAGTACTAGTCCCAACACCGAGCCCTGTGGTGATATCCACATAACTGGATGTATACTACTTTCTTACGTCGTTATCCATATTCACAATACTTCTTGCTTCTGTATATTTTTCATAGTAGATTCTGCTAGCTAATAAAGGATTTCTGTCAGCTTTGCCAATACAGTAGATCATATTCACTAGTTCTCCGCGAGTTAAATTCATTCTCAACAATTCGACGTGTACCATTATTGACAGTACAAGAATATGTCAAATTTTACGAAAGCGACCTACTAAAATAAATAAATAAAATAAAATAAGTTTATTGATACATAGTAAGCTTTAAATTCTACACCAGGATTGATATCTTCATTACTCCCGCACACTGCAGCTCAATCTTTGCCCAGAGGGCTCAGGAAAGGAGAGGTTCGGGAGGACGCACGGGGAGCCGCCTCCATCCCCCTCTGGGGTACACAGGGTCCCGGCGAAGGGGCGCTGGTATCCACCCCCACTGATGTTAGCGGTGGGTCGAGCATTCCAATCCATAGTGGCGGTAATAAGGAAGATACAAGCCTCCTGCAACGCTCATGCATGTCGTAGCGATGTTATTCAATGTAGGAAATTCGTCTCGCTAAGTTTGTCGGAGGTGGTTGTTATCGTGCTGTTCCGGAAAAGGCTGATGCAATATACCGGGTGGAAGTACTTGCGCCTAGGTCTTACCGGCGTCTTGGTTTCCTATGGAACCGGATCCACCCATCTTTCTTGGAAGATGGCCAACGATTGATAGATCAGCCCACCGTGTTTGCGGGGCTGATTATCATGAACTCTGAGCCTGGTAAGGTCTCTGGTTAGCGGACTCTTGGAGAGGTGGAACCTGTAGAATTTATCAAACAGCTTTCTAACATATGTCGGGATGGAGTCGACGCCAGCAAGAACGCGCAGCGCATCCAGACGAATGTATCTGTCACTCTTGGTGATGATACGAAGTTCTTTGTTCTGCATCCTGTCCAGCCTCATAAAAGAAGTCTTGGGCAGGCCGCAGAACGCTGGGCAAGTATACAACATCGCCGGCCGGATGATTTGTTTGTAGACCATCATTTTGGCCTCAAGCGTCATATGTGAACTTCTGGCTATCAGAGGGTAGGTGCGTTTTACCGCGGCCGCGGCCCTCTGTATAGCCAAATTAATATGCTTGTGCCATGTTGTACGCTTGTCAAGCTGTACCCCCAGGTATCGCACATTGGTCCGGACATCCAAGGCTTTCCGGACATCCAAGGCTTTGTCCTTGACCTTCAATTTCTGAAGAACCTTAGAGAACTTAATGGACCTGCATAGCAGCTGCGACGCTTGAAAATGATTGGGCGTATATCGCGGTATCATCCGCGAAGTCGTAGAGTGACCTGCACGAAAGCCGAATTGCTCATCGGGGATCATTTTGATATGCTCCACGAGGGACAGCAAATGTTTAAGAAGAATCTTCTCCACTGTCTCAGCAACCACGCTCAGTAATGAGATCGGGCCGTAGCTATCTAGCTGGTGGCCATCCCGGCTTCAGGATAGGAAGTACCAGTGCTTTCTTTAAACAATCTGGGAAAAACTGCCTCCTGGTAATGGCGTTGATAAGGTGCAAAAACTGCACGAGGGACTTCCGCGGCAGGTTCTTGAGCAGACTGGCGTCAAGTCCATCCGGCCCAGGCGCCTTATTCGTCGGAAGCCTTTTTATGACTTCCGTCAGCTCCTCATAAGTTGGCAAGATTTTGGCGAGCCTATGAGTGCCGATAGTTTCGGGCATAGATTGCCTGAAGTCTTCCGTTGTCTCAGACTTCTCTCTATGCCCGTCACTAACGTCCGGCGCCTTTCTGTGAACGCTGGCGAAGTGCTCGCCGAACAGTTCCGCCTTTTGAGGATCCGTCACTGCCCGATCGGGATCCTTCACTATGGCTGGGACGGGTTCGAATCATTTTGAGATACGCTTCGTGATCCGCCACAGCGAATTGTTCCGAACGTCCAGCTTCTCCAGCTTATTCTTGCACGCCAAATCGTTGTGGTCGTTAATAAGCTCGGAGATCCCTCTTCCTAGCCGGAGCATATCGTTTTTATGTTCCGGAAGTCTTGTGGCTTGCCACCTCTTTCGGAGAGAGTTCTTCAAAGTTATTAACGCCCGAACTTCGGGCGGAACAATATTCCGGTTTCTCTGATCTCAATTTTCTTGATAGCCCGGTCGCGAGCGAGCTGAATATCACGAATAAAAGTGAGGGCGATCCCCTCAATTCCGTCACGAGGAATGCCGGACTTTATAGAAGTCCGGTCATTCATGATCCTTCGAAACTCGGCCCAGTCACCGTTCCTGTAGTCATATCGGATTAAGGCGCGTTTTCCTACAACTTCGCCAGTCGCCGAAGACTGCGACTGAGTAGCCGCAACTGGTAGTAGCCGCCATCTATTGAATCTCATTAAATTATGTACAGCAGAACGAAAATCTGTTTCTCTTTTTAACAACAGAATGAAAACATTGGATCAACGAAATAGCCATGTTAAAAAAAGGGTTGGGAGGATCTCAGGTTATTTTAATAAAGAACCACCTGACAGACAATGAAACAAAATTCAAAAAATTGAAAGAACCTTTTAAGCCTTCTTGTAATAAATTGAATTTTCCGATAACACATATTGAAAAATTGAAAAAAACAATGCACTTTCGTCGACGAATTAGTCTCGGAGATGAGCAGCGACTCGCAACCGGACGAATGGCGACCGTTCGCTAGTAGTACAGTTCGATTATTATATCTTTACCCGTGCGTCATCATCACAATACCATAATTCTTAGCTTAGCAGACAAATGTAAACGAATTTTGAATCGCTCATAGCGGTTGTTAGAAAGAGATGTTCGATAGAGGATGTGTGATTTCTTCGATCATAAACGGGTAAAGATACAATAATCGAACTGTAGCTACTGCGTAGTAGGTTGGAAACCAGGTAGATTTAAAATGCATTGTAGAAGTCTTGACGAATCGGTCGCTGCTACTTGGTCGCAGTCGTCGGCGACTGGCGAAGGTCTAGGAAAACGCGCCTTTACGGGGGGAATATCTTCCACTCGGTATTTCATACTGAACAGTACTGGGTCGTGATCCGAAATCATCTCGTGGATGGCCTTGAGTTCACTTCAATTCACGACATTCTTATTAACTATCAAGTCAATTATAGTCGTAGTGGATCCGTTCCAGGGGTAATGTGTGGGCTCGTTAGAGCGCACAATTACCAGGTCGCTGCTGAGCGAGTACTCCCACAGAGTTTTGTCGTTAGCGTTGGGCTGTGACCCTCTACTCCACTCAGGACGCCTGGCGTTGAGGTCCCCGACCAGCAACACCTTGTGGCCTGTATTACACAGGTTGTCCAAGTCAGCCTGTGTAAACCTATCTCTGGGCTGGTTGTAGACCACGAATACGCAGGTCCCGTCAGCCAGTTTTATGCCGATGCTTTATCGTGCTTTGCTGGGACGGGAGCCGCGTGAATGCAATATAATCCTTGACAAGGATGGCCACCCCCCCCTCACTGCCTGAAGGCGGTCTGCCCTGACAGTGGTGAAGCCCTTCAGTTTGAACCGATGGTCAGGTCAGGTCTCTGAAATGAACATAAGATCCAACTTGTACCTGCCAATAAAGTCTATAATAAGCGGAAGATTATTGTTGACCGAACTGGCGTTGAACATGCATGCCTTCAAACAAGGCTCAAAAATTGTATCGTTGGCTGTCTCCCAGGACTTCCAGGGCAGCCATCGCCTTTTCCAATGGTGATTTGGTCTGTGCCAGCCAGACGATCAAATCATCCATGGCTCGGCACAGTTTACCAATGTTCAGCAGAGAACCAACCTGCTGTATCTTACTTACTAGCTCCACTATGTTTTGTCGCTGTCTTGCAGCCTCCTGCCGGACCTGCCTGTGCACCAGTGACTGCGTTGGCAGCGTATACGGGATTGAAGTAAGTCCAGCCGCTTGCTGAATTCTTCCCCCGACCTCTTCTGGTTTTGTCGGGGGAGCGCTCTGCTCCTAGGACCTCTTGAGCCAAGCGTTTACTTGCGGGGGCGGAGCCGCCACGTACCTAACAGGTGCCGGCTTTTTAAACTTTTCCGCCCTCTCCTCGAGGAACTGAATCTTCTCCTTGTAGACAGGGTAGTCTACACTGCTTGCCGTATGGGGGCCCTGGCAGTTGACGCACACTGCTTGAGTGGAATGGTTTTCCGCACATTTCAAGCAGCGTGCCTCATGCTGACAGTTCGATGTCGCGTGCCCCCATCGTTGGCATCTGCGACACTGTACGATAGCTCGCTCGTTCTGTCAAGCCTCCCAGGATATACGGATATGCTGGAGGACCCGAACAGATTCTTGCAGCTGCGACAGTGTCACAGTACGAAGAGTGGTGATGAGAAAAAGCCGCGTGCTCATTTTCATCATCTCGACTCGGATTCCGTACTTGTCGAGCGTTTCCTGGATAAGGTCTTGCTGACTTACGTCCGAGTCAAGACCCCTCAAGACAATCGCATGCGTCCTGTCTTTCGGGAGGGTATAGGTATGAAACTCAATACCCGTGGACTTTAGGATCTCGATCATCTTGGATCGATCACCCTCGTTCTCAGTAAAAACCTGAGTCTCTTTGCCGGTGTGCTTCTGATTGAAGTCGCCCTCGAGCTCAGATTTCAGCGGACCGTGAGTGATCGGTTCAAGTTTAATCGCCTCTGTATGACGATTGGAGGCAGCATTCTGACTTTCTTGGGTTTTGCTGCCTCCTTTCTCGGGGGTTGGCTGGTAGTCTTAGCCTTAGCCTTCGATCCACGCACTTTCGGAGAACGGTGTGAGTCCTCAGAGAGGGATTCATCCTCGTTAAGGGACTCAAACGCGTTCTTCGTAGGTATTGGTTCCGTACCTACGACTCGTCTAGCCTTAACGGGAGTTTTTGGCTTGATGAAGCCCTCCTCGTCTCCGCTAGGTTTCTCGGGAAGGGGGGGTGAAAGTGTCTCTTACTCGAACCCTGTTAGGCGACCGTAGCAGCCGTCGCGTGTGCTGAAGTTTCTGGATGTCGTCGTAATAGATTTCTTCATATTTCCTGGTATAGAATTTTTCTATCTGTGACTCCATGGCCTCCCTCATCATCTTTTCTGATAGCTCGCTCAACGCTGTTGGTTTTTGCAGCTCGGTTTTTCTGTAGGCTGCAATCTTGTCCCCCACCTTCGATTTGATAGTGTTTTGGATGTCCCGGATGCGCTTCTCGATCGAGTTAAGCGGTGGTTCATCACGGGACTTCTTTCTCTTTAGGAGCCGACGGCGCTCCATATCTGAGTCAGAACTGTCGGAGTCTGAGCTCGAGAAAAGTGCCTTGCGTGGCGACACTCTCGCTCTTGACTCCAACAGTCCAAAGTTGCCTTTTGCGGAGACATCTGTGAAATGTTCCACCAAAACCTTATTATAAAAGAAGATAGAACATCTCAAAGGATACTGTGGAGAGGAAATGACAGAAGTATAGAACCCAATATAATAGAAATGACTGTGATGACTTTTGGAGCAAATTGTTCACCATGTTTGGCACAATATGTAAAGAATCAGAATGCCAGTGATTTTTAGAGGGAATATCCAGCAGCATGCAAATCCATTCTAAATAAGCATTACGTGGATGATTATTTAGATGGTTGCGACAGTTAATAAGAAGCCTCAGAACTGATTCAACAGGTTATCGAAGTTCATAGAAATGGAGGATTCGAAATTTGTAATTAGTTATCCAACTCCAAAATAGTGATGTCTAAACTCTCGAAAGACCTTGTTTCGAAAAAAATTAAGGAATTTCCTCCTACCAATTCAGAGCTCCCAATTAAACGCGTAGGTATACAATGGTATGCAGAAAATGACACATTCATTTTTAGACTAAATTCTGACAAAATTTTGAAAATGATCACAAATAATGACGAAATTCCGACCAAAAGACATGTTCTCAGATTGATAATCACCATATTTGATCCCCTGGGTTTCCTAAATAATTTTATCATAGGGGTAGGATTTTTTTACAAGAAATTTGGACGACAAAATCCCTCTGAATATCCATAAAACTTGGAAAATATGGTTAGACAACTTGAGGAATATTTCTGATTTCAAGATACCCAGATGTTATTCTTCAAATATACCTCAAGCAAAATCAATCCAACTCCATACGTTTTGTGACGCCAGTGAAAAAGCCTAAGCCACGGTTATATATCTAAGAATTGAAAGTGATTCTGGTATAGATGTTTCGTTTGTTGCTTCCAAATGTCGAGTGTCGCCTTTAACTATCCCCAGGTTGGAATTGCAGGCAGCAGTGGATGGAACTGGCAAAATACGTTGAAGATTGTTTGGAGATAAAAATTGACGAAATTTTTTTCTGGACGGACTCTACCATTGTTCTGAGCTGGATAAGAGCCGATGCGGGGAAATACAAACAATTTTTTTCGAATAGAGTTCAGGTAATCCTTGAAAATCCAGACTGTTTTTCATGGCGATGGATTTCTACCAAAATCAATGTAGCCGACGAAGCCACGAGAGCTGAAAAAGTTCCTGATTCTAGAAGTAGATGGTTGATGGGTCCAGTGTTTATTCACAAGGAAAAATCGTATTGGCCAGAAAACAAAAATTATTTTCCAAAATGTGAAGAAGAAATGAAGAAAGAATTCATTGGTGTAGCGGTCGAAATTTCTCGAGATTTTCCAAAATTGAAAGATTCTCTTCATACGTAAGACTTGTCAGAGCAACTGCATGGGTTCTGCGTTTCTTCGGAAGATAATGAAATATGGTGGATCCAATCTTCCGCATAAAACCTATACAATAGGTAAAGTCGTCGGCAAGTATTCAACAAAAAACAACTACTGCCTCCTACGACCATTGAATTATATTTCTTTAATACTTGGCAAAGTTTTCTACAAGAACCACTTTGCAATGCATTTCAAATATCAAAGCTGAAATTATTTTTCGATTTAATTGGGGGAACACCTCCGTACCGGTTTCATGGTCATTGCCAATCATCAGCATCCTGTAATATTTGATTCCAAACACAGATTTTCAAAATTGTTAGTCGAATTTTACCATAGAAAATTCAATCACCAAGGACGCTTTACGGTCATGAATGAAGTTAGACAAAAATATTGGATATTTGGATTGAGCAATTTGGTAAAAAAAGTATGGCGAGAATGTCCAAAGTGTAAGATATATAAAAGTATTCCTAATGTTCCAGTGATGGGAAACTTACCAAAAGAAAGATTTACCCCATTTGTACGTCCATTCACATTTTGTGAAATTGATTATTTTGGCCCATATCAAGTAAAAATTGGCAGAATAAGAGAAAAAATATATGGCGTTATTTTTACATGTCTCACTGTTCGCGCTTTACATCTAGAGTTGTCAAACTCTCTAACTACCGACTCAACTATTATGGCAATACAGAGGATGTCAGCTAGAAGAGGCTTCCCTACAGAAATATTCAGTGATAACGGTACAAACCTGCGAGGAGCTGATAATGAACTGAAAATTGAAATGAAAAATTTCGATCAAGACGAATTTGTGTCGAAACTCTGTTTGAAGGGTATTAAATGGAATTTTAACCCTCCAACAGAGTCACATATGGGAGGCATATAGGAACGTCTCATCAGGTCAGTAAAGACTACTCTGAGGACTATCCTGAAAGAGCAAGCTCCAAGTGAAGAACTTCTTTACACTCTATTCGTCGAAGTAGAAAATATTCTGAATCACCGACCATTGACCGAATTATCATTAGATCATGAAGATGACGAGGCTTTAACTCCACATCACTTTTTGCTGGGACCTAAGTATGAATCAGATCCAAATATTCTCAGCATTGGACCAACTGATGGAAATTTAAAAAAAAACAATGGAGAATATCCCAAGATATGACAAATAAGTTCTGGCGGAAATGGATTCGAGAATATCTGCCTATACTCCGTTCCAGAAGCAGATGGTATTCAGAAAAAGAAACATTGAAAAAGAAGACGTAGTTATCATCGTAGATGACCAATCTCCAAGGAATTTATGGCTGAAAGTAATTGTCATAGCAACATTTCCAGGAAAAGATGGGCGAGTTAGAGTAGCGGACTTCAGAACGAAGAATGGAGTTTTTCGCAGACCAGTCAGCAAGCTTTGTGTTCTGCATATCCGTGAGAAGTAAACAACAAGAGCTGAATGGATAAACTACGTTTTTTCATTAGGAAGGAGAATGTTATGTGATTTTTGATTTTCTTATTCATGTTCTTAGAGTTTAGGAAAATTTGATCTAATTGTATATTGTATATTGAAAAATCATGGCTTACCAGGTACTATGTACTCAGGAGAACAATCATGTACAACAGGAAATGAAATAGCTAACGGCTTTGCACGTCAGTTTCAATCGGTCTACAAACAGGACACTGCTGATGCTAATTTATTAGGACTCAATTGCGAAAAAACTATAGATATAAGTTCCTGTAATTTCAGCTTGGAAACCATATTAAATAAACTGTATCAATTAGACTCCAATAAAGGTCCAGGACCAGATGGAATAGCTCCACTGTTATTAAAGAAATGTAGATTTACCTTAGCGAAACCACTGTTCTTACTATTTACCTCATCATTGAACTCAGGGGAATTTCCACTTTTGTGGAAATCTAGTTTTATCACCCCAATCTTCAAATCAGGGGATGAAGCAAACATCCGAAATTACAGACCGATCACAATGCTGAGTGCAATCCCAAAATTATTAGAGAGTCTGATCTGTGATCAAATAAAAATCCCATTAAACCAAGTTATTATACAAGAGCAGCATGGTTTTTGCCTGGGTAAATCAACAACTACAAATTTACTAACAATAACGCAATTTGTGTTGTGTGCCTTGGAACAGAAGCATCAAGTGGATGTAATTTACACAGACTTTTCCAAAGCATTCGACACAGTTAATCATACTGTCTTGCTTGAGAAATTAAAAGCGATAGGATTTTACGGAAACTTACTGAACTGGTGTGCAAGCTATCTTCGAGACAGAAATCAATATGTAAAAGTCAAGTGTTTCACATCGGAGGAGATTTACGCCACTTCAGGAGTACCACAAGGAAGCCACCTAGGCCCCTTCTTGTTCAATATATTCATCAATGATATTGAAGGAATAATTAAACATTCAAAATTTTTGCTGTTTGCAGATGATTTAAAAATCTTTAGCCATGTCAACAACAAACGAGATTGTGAGAATGTTCAAAAGGACCTCACTTCAATTGTCAAATGGTGCACTGAAAATTACATGGAGTTGAACGTAAACAAATGCAATGTAATGTCTTTTTATCGATCACTTGAACATTTTGAATTTGAATATAATATTGATAGTGAACCCCTCACAAGGGCAAACTTTGTTCGGGACCACGGTGTTCTTTTTGATACCAAAATTGACTTTCATCTCCACTTTGAACAGGTTGTCAATAAGGCGACAAAAATGCTGGGCTTTGTGTGCAGGACCACAGGAGAATTCACTAATGTTCATTCCATAAAAACCCTTTATTATTCTTTGGTTAGATCAATATTGGAGTATTGTTCATGTGTATGGTCACCAACATATGAAATCTATATAAATAATTTAGAGAAAACTCAGAATAAATTTTTGAGACACTTAGCCTATAAATTAAATATACCTCTAATTGAAAACTCACTGAGAGAAGTCCGCACTAGAACAAAACTAGAGAAACTGAGCATACGTAGGGTTTATGCAGACATTAGATTTCTGCATAAGATTTTGAACTATAATGTTGATTGTCCACATCTCTTGTCCTTAATTGGCCTACATGTTCCATCTAGAGTAACTCGAAATACTCAGACTTTTGCAATTGATGTCCACAGATGCAATTATGGAAAACACTCACCATTATCCAGAATTATATCGAATGCTAATGAAATTCAAGTAGATCTTTTCAATATCTCCGAAATTAGCTCGAAACGAGGATTGCCGTCGCTTCTTAATTTGTGAAAACTAAAATATAAAATATTCAATCAAATAGTTTTTAGATTTAATTTTAGTTATAAGTATTCATGTATCATATACCTTTGTAATAACATATTTATAAATTGGGTGCTACCCGTTAATAAATAAATAATAATAATAGTAATAATAGAGCATTGACTCCAAGTTCGACTGCATTTCAGAAGATGCGCTGAAGCTTAAGGAATCGCCTGGAAAAAAGTAGGTTGAGATATCTTGAATGGTTCTGAAGTTATGAATTTTTCTGTGGGTCCATGCACGACGCTATTTTGACACATAAATTGACATAAGTCAAAAACTACTGCAGGTAAGTCCACGAAACCAAGGTGCGTTATATCGACAATTTAGTGAATCCAGAAATGTAACAAAAACGGAGGGTTGCCATTTATGAAAATATTTTAAGAATGTGCTCATTGTTGAACCTCTCTTTTGGAAAAAAATAGAGTCCATAGCTTCCTTAGAAAAAAAATTATGGACCATACACACACCCCTGGGTCACCCTGTATATCTGTACAGGTCAAACGATGATAGAACTTCGTATCTGATTATTCGATTTCTCATTTAAATGCCTGCTTCACCTATTCTTTGAAATTTACCGTTTTTCATATAGGTCAGTCGAAAAAACATGAATTTGGAAATTTGTCTTCATATAACTAACACCCTACCCTATATGAGATATTGGGCTGAAACTTGGTATGAAGGTGTTTAAAATATACTTAAATCGAATAGACTATATCCACTTGCCTAATGCCTAATGGTCCTTCTCGAAATTTCGACCCATTTAGCAGAGAATAATAGTAGACCTTGGAAATAAGAACAAATTATATCTGTCAACATTTTTGAATAGAGCTCGTCGGGTACTGTAACTTTAAATTTTCATTTTTCGAAGTCGGTCTAAGGATTCCAAAATAACAGGGTGTTGCGGTTCCAAATTGTAGGCACTGTATAAATGACACATAAACATAGGTTGGTGTCGGTGCAACTAGATACATACATTCATAAAAAGATCGTCCGAAGAGACAACACAAATATTGAATTGGAATTCGGTAGACCCACATAACGTTCGAGAACACTCTCACAGAACTTTTAGACCGGGAGATGGTGACACAAAATATTAGGTCATTTATACCAGTATGGCGGTTCTTCAGAGGCCTAATTACGAAATGACAAAAAAGAAAAAGAAAAGAAGAAAATGATGGTCATGGCGCTGGTACCGGCGGCCCAATCGCGTGGGCGTTAATCGAACGTGTCGGATAAATAACAAGTGCCGAACGATTTGTTCCACAGAAATGCTTGCATTTTCCGATAGTCGATAAAAAAAGAAGTAGTCGGTAGCGTAATGCCATACTTCTACGGGGTGACTCACAGCCCGCCATATCGACACGAATACATTAATTAAAAAAAAACAATTCAACCATTTCTACCAGTCTAATTTTCGCGCATCTAATCATCGTCGAGTAGCCATTCACGGAAATCAGCTTGCCATACGTTTCCGACGGTTCCCAATGTCCGCCATACCACCGCAAAGGAGTAAATTTTTTTTTTTTTGCCAAACGGTTTGTACCAGTATTGCATTTAGATTTTTGGAAAGTATTTGATAAAATGTAACCTTTATTATATATCCCATACGTCTAGTAGGGGGAAAAAGTGCTGCCATACTTGAAAAACTTATTATTCAACACGTTTTAAAAATACGACTGTAAAATACGTGAAATCATTTTTTACATCATAGAATCATTGTATTCTGTTCGTTTGGATGTGATTCTACCTAAAAAAAAATATTCCAGAATGTAACCATGGGGCGGACGACTGCCGGATTTAAGCCAAGATGTTAAAAAAAATAAAATTTCGACGAATTGTACTAGTATGGCATTTGGATTTTCGGAAATTATATAATACAATGTGACCATTATTATATTTGCCATACTTCTAGTAGAGGTATACTGGTATACTGGTACAAATCGTTCGAATTACGAATAAAATCTTGGAATTTTGGAAAAATATTGTACATATACGCGACCTCCCACAGGTATGGCATGATCAGACTTCCATTTATGATCATACAGAGAACTGTTAAAAAAGTTATAGGCTGGTACAAATCGTTTAGCAAAAAAAAAATGTAATTCCTTGCGGTGGTATGGCAGCCATTGGGAACCGTCGGGAACGTATGGCAAGGAGATTTCCGTGAATGGCTATTCGACGATAATTATCTGCGCAAAAATTAGCCTGGTACAAATGGTTGATTTGTTTTTTTCAAATTAATGTATTTGTGTCGTTATGGCTGTAAGTCACATCAGAGAAGTATGGCATTACGCTACCGCCTACTTCTTTTTATATCGACTATCGGAAAATACAAGCATTTTTGTGGAACAAATCATTCGACACTCGTTATTTATCCGATACGTTCGATTAACGCCCACGCGATTGGGCCGCCGGAACCAGCGCTATGACCATCATTTTCTTTTTTGTCATTCCGTAATAAGACCCCTGAAGAACCTCCATACTGGTACAAATGACCTAATATTTTGTGTCACCATCTCCCGGTCTATGTATATTATATCGTTATATCTAAGAAGCTTAGTAAGTCGGAGCAAGCAATATCCTACTGTGGTGGTTTTCTTCAGGAATAATATTATTAATATTTATTGAGTTACTCCGAAGCACTTATGAAGTTCAATTACACAGTATTCGAGTAATATTCTCGCCGTATACTCCTCGAACTGAAAATTAATCTACGTTAGTAATATAATTTTGCTTTGATCTTTGATTATAGGATCTTATCAGGTTCGTGTTTACTCGAAATGCTTTCTGCGTAAAATATCACTTTTAAGTTTAGCATTTGGTTCAGTCTTTCCAGTTCATTGTCATCTTAAACCCTTTTATTTTTCTTGAAATGGGGGAAACCGGGGCTGGTTGTCACCCTTTTCAGTGTTTATTTTGTTGTTTCCTATAACTTGTATGTTTTTTCTTGATCTTTGTGGTCGACAGTAATATGGTATAATTCATGAACGAATTGGCAGTCCCAACTTCTCCATTAATGAATCATATTACCTATATAAGAAGAAGAAGCGATTCCCATATACAGTAAAGTAATAAAAATGTTACATACAAAAATAATAACATTACCTACAGCTAATAGCTATCAATGTAACGAGATTATTATGCAACTTATAATAAAAGAGGACATTGCCAGGCGACGAGGCGCTTCTCGCCGAGTCGCCTGATGCAACCCCCGAGATTTATTCAAATTGCAACAACGATAATTCGAAAATAAAATCAATAACTTTGGTTATGTCACGTTATCGTCATTTTGGCGTGCCATAAAAATCAATAGTCTTAATTAAAATTCATTTAAAACTGTGGCGAAAATCATAGCAAATATTGATATTCCGGAAAATATACCTACTTGCGGCTTCTAACACTGTAAGATTCGATTTGCTTCCGGATAAATCAAAAATCCATTACGAAAAGAATACCTTCAGTTTTGTGAGTGTCGAAATACAGAACAGGTTCAAGGTGCTGGAGAAACGGTATTACTTGCTTATTTCGTGAAACTGTCAAATGAATTCTCCATCGTCTTTGTGGTCTAAATATTCTATGTTACGAGCTTGTACGGAATTGAAGAAAATAATAGAAATCGAAGTATGGCGCTTTGATCTGATTTATTAAGAAAAAATGTGGGGTATAGGGCGAAAAAATCGAAAGTATTCTCGGAAGAGCAGGTTAGTGAATTTGTTCGTACTGCCCCAGAATTAATTATAATGTCCATGGAAAATGTTGACATTCTAGAAAGCAAGCTAGTAATCACAATTCCTGATTCAAAAACCCATAAGGAAAGGTAAGTATTTGCGGTGATATCTGACGGATATGTTAATCCTGTGACATTATTTTAAAAAGATGTAGCATTACTTCCAGCTCATACTCCACATAGATTGTTCGTAGGTATCATATACAGAAACAGAAAATGCACGGTTCAGCCTTGCGGTATTTATTTCTCTTCTAAATACCTGAGATGCTACATACCTCAAACTCGAAAATCCAACTATGTATACTAGTCATTGTATTAGAACATCTTCATCAACTTTTCTTGATGATGCGGGTGGGGACATATTACATTTACAAGAACTTGGTGGTTGGGAATCGAGCAACGTTTCAAAAGGGGATTTAGAAGATTGAGTAAGAAGATTTTCATTGCACGATAAATTCATGTTTCTGTAAACACCTATTCTTAAAGAAATTGCATAACGTGCTGCCTACATTTAGGGGCATCACTCTTTCAATCCTAAATATATCTCGCTAATGCTGAAAGTTTTTATGTTTTTTAATTGACTAAATTTGTGTAAATAGACCGAATAAAGTCTTACGTAAATAAAAATTTTATTGTAATTTAATTAAACCAAGAAGTTTGAGTTTTCTTCTCAAAACGCACGTGTATGTTCTGAGATCTCATTACGTGCATGTTATTGTTAAATGTCATTTACAAGGAATATTGACAGTGCGATTTTTGACGTTTACAGACATTGGCGTAGAAAATAGTATATTACGTAACAAGAATTGTAAGTAACTCATGAAATTTCATTTCGTGCGTAATGGGCTTACAACTCGTGTAACGTACTATACTTTTTCTACGCCCATTTATTTTCTTCCATTAAACATCGCAATCGTTTAAACTTTATTACAATAGTTATTAATAAAAATTGAACGATTATATCATTCATCTAACAACAACATTCAACATTTATTTCCATAGCATGCTACTTAAGACAACGTGTCCTATTCCTAAATAAATTGCATAACGTGCTGCCTACATTTAGGGGCATCACTCTTTCAATCCTAAATATATCTCGCTAATGCTAAAAGTTTTTATGTTTTTTAATTGACTAAATTTGTGTGAATAGACCGAACAAAGTCTTACGTAAATAAAAAATTTATTGTAATTTAATTAAACCTAGAAGTTTGAGTTTTCTTCTCAAAACGCACGTGTATGTTATGAGATCTCATTACGTGCATGTTATTGTAAATGTCATTTACAAGGAATGTTGACAGTGCGATTTTTGACGTTTACAGACATTGGCGTAGGAAATAGTATATTACGTAACAAGAGTTGTAAGTAACTCATGTAATGTATGCACTCGCCGCTGCGCGGCATCGTGTATAAACTTTTTCATTTCGTGCATAATTGCTTACAACTCGTGTAACGTACTATACTTTGTCTACGCCCATTTATTTTCTTCCATTAAACATCGCAATCATTTCAACTTTATTATAATAGTTATTAATAAAAATTGAACGATTATATCATTCATTTAACAACAACATTCAACATTTATTTCCATAGCATGCTACTTAAGAAAACGTGTCCTATTCTTAAAGAAATTGCATAACGTGCTGCCTACATTTAGGGGCATCACTCTTTCAATCCTAAATATATCTCGCTAATGCTAAAAGTTTTTATGTTTTTTAATTGACTAAATTTGTGTAAATAGACCGAACAAAGTCTTACGTAAATAAAAAATTTATTGTAATTTAATTAAACCAAGAAGTTTGAGTTTTCTTCTCAAAACGCACGTGTATGTTATGAGATCTCATTACGTGCATGTTATTGTAAATGTCATTTACAAGGAATGTTGACAGTGCGATTTTTGACGTTTACAGACATTGGCGTAGAAAATAGTATATTACGTAACAAGAGTTGTAAGTAACCCATTACACACGAAATGAAAAAGTTTATGCACGATGCCGCGCAGCGGCGAGTGCATAAATTTCATGAGTGCGTAATGGGCTTACAACTCGTGTAACGTACTATACTTTTTCTACGCCCAATTATTTTCTTCCATTAAACATCGCAATCATTTAAACTTTATTATAATAGTTATCAATAAAAATTGAACGATTATATCATTCATTTAACAACAACATTCAACATTTATTTCCATAGCATGCTACTTAAGAAAACGTGTCCTATTCTTAAAGAAATTGCATAACGTGCTGCCTACATTTAGGGGCATCACTCTTTCAATCCTAAATATATCTCGCTAATGCTAAAAGTTTTTATGTTTTTAAATTGACTAAATTTGTGTAAATAGACCGAACAAAGTCTTACGTAAATAAAAATTTTATTGTAATTTAATTAAACCAAGAAGTTTGAGTTTTCTTTTCAAAACGCACGTGTATGTTATGAGATCTCATTACGTGCATGTTATTGTTAAATGTAATTTACAAGGAATGTTGACAGTGCGATTTTTGACGTTCGCAGACATGGGCGTAAATAGATTGTCTATCATAAATCCAAGATATTTGATATAATCCACCAATTCATGCTATAGGAATCGCACGTTAAGACCTCGTTAATTCTTAGCTCGCACAAGTTTCGACTTCTGAGGGCTGTCGTTCGTAGGGGGATGGTTAACGGAAAAAACAATTTTAACAATTCAATTGTTTATAAAATGAACAACAGCGTGTCCAGAACAATGTCTTGAGGAACACCAGTATTGATTCTTCCAATGGTTGAAAATATGTTATTAAACTTTGTGCATTGTGACCTATTCTGTAGACAGCGTTCAAACCAGTTGTACACTCTACTTGTTAGTTCATGATATTGAAGTTTATCAAATGAAGTACAAATATCTATGGTCTCGAAGGCTCTTTTGAAATCAAGAAATACTGCACATATATATTCGTTCGCATCAATATAAATTTTCCACTTTGGCGATGTTACCTACTTGTAATGCAGTTCCACGCGAGTGGTTAGATCTGAATCCAGACTGATATTCCATGACAGTTTGTTTATATTGATATAATCAAGAACTTGGTTGTACCCAGCAAATTCAAATACTTTTTATAAAGATGATAGAGTATAAATTGATCAAAAAGTGAAATCTTTATTTGTATAACTGATTTCAGGTACTGAAACAACTGTACTATTCTTGAGTTGGTGGGGGGAAACTCCAGTTTGAAGTGAAGCATTAAAAAAAATCAGAATTATGAGACCCTTCATATAAAACACATTTTTAACGCTTTGTTATTGATAATGTCCGAATTGCATTCTTTATCTCAATTATTTATAATGAGCTTCAACTCTTTCAAAGTAAGTAACATGAGAGATGAGAGACTGCATTCAATACTAGGGAGATCAATATTTGACCACGGAAGGGTAAGTGGTCTATCCTTGATTGCTACAATGCTTTCTATAAAAAATTTGTTGAACATTTCAGCTTTATCGTGGTCTGACATAGATTTCATTTTTATCTAACCAGTTTCGAAAATAATTTGGTTAGGTGTGAAATGATTTTGGAGTTTTATCGACTTTTTAAGTGTATTTCACATTTTGTTCGAACTTAGTGAACAATTATCAATTTATGTTTGGTAATAGTAAGCTTTTTTGGTTTTGAGAAGGTTCACAACGCTACGCTGCGCTGGTTTGATGTTAGCTGAACATCATAAATTATCTATACGGAATCTATAAAGGGAATTTTTGATTTTTGTCCTTCAAAGTTAATATCGATTTTCAATTTCATGGTGGGGATGAAACAGAGTGCTCAGTTATTAATGCATGAAATGACATACATTTTTGTTGTGCCAGCAAGGAGCATGTTCACTAAAAATAGAATATAACACTGTTCTATTTTCCACTCATATTTTCATAATATGTGACCAGTTTCGATTATTACATCATCTTCATAGCTGAACAGCTTATATTATTACTTTTGATTATATACCTAATTATAGCAGTAATAACATATGCCTGCCTTCTAATTATCCACCATCAGCCGGTTCTAAAAGGCTGATGACCATAATGAAAGAAAGGGAGGTGGATGAGTCATTTGCAAGTGTTCACATGCAAATTGTACATTCAAGAGTGAGCTATTATACAAAACGAGTTGTTCATTGGGAACATTAGAATTAGGAATTATCTTTGACTTGTTCATTTCCAAAGACTGCAAAAGGTTTATCATTTTTCCTTTGCTAGTGGTGTAAAGGATTTTCAAATCACATTCATTCATTTTATTTGAATAATTGAGGTGTTCATTTTCTACTAAAATTCTCCCTGAGCTTACATGTTCTTTGTACTTTATGTCAAAATTTCATCCTGTTCAACTTGATATATGGCTGGATATTCACCGCATTCCAGTCTATACATTCCTGTATTTTTCTTTTTGTCCAACATAGGTCTGTCGCTGAAGAATGTATTGCCCAAATTACCATGCTTGTGGACGATGTTGTTAGATTAAATATAGCTTAACGACTTTTACTATCCTCCAAGAATTTCCGTGCATATCTTATGCTAACATATTTGTTGTCTAGTTTTGTAGATTGTAGGGAGGTCGTGCAGGCTCTGCAGCCTCACAAGCACCTCGACCTATAAGGTATTTTGTACGTGACCCTTTGTCTATTCGAGGCCCGGGATTCTGAGTTTCCTGCGAGCTAAGTTTCTGACATCGGAGGGCGTTGAGAATGGCCCCTCCAGGAATTTAAGCCCCTTGCAGAAGATCGCTGGGCATTCACAGAGTAGATGTTCTGCAATTTCCGCGAAATTCTCGCAGTAGCGGCAACTATCACTCTCTGACCTGCCCCTTTTTGAGGTGATACCCCAGAGGGCAGTGCTCAGTGAATAGTCCCGTTACCAATTTCAAGTGTTTTTTGTCCAACTCCAGAAGCTGTTTAGCTTTCCTTTGCGAAAGGCTCACTAGCCTTTTCGCTTTGGTTTTGTGGATACTTCTTTCAAATTTCGAAACATTAATGGGTATTTTTCATGTTTGGTGCTATTTTTTTAATGATTTTAATCTAATATTAGATGTTTTAATTAGACAAGGAAATTGCAATGTACCAATCTGAATGATGCCAATGTCCTCAATGAACTAACTACTCGATTTCGATAATGGCCTGTTCTAGGATCTAAATGGTGTGTCCGAATAATTGCGAAAGTAAATAAAGGGTGTTTTTCATGCACGTAATTTAAACCTCATTGGCCTGTCATCGGAAAGTAACAAGCTTCCAAAAATACAAATGAAATAAATTTCTCTTTTTTCTTTAAATTAAGATTTAATGATATTGCATTTTGTGGAAGTGTTCTATCAATAAAAAGGCTTCTTATCAATATAATTTTAGTTATGATAATTTTTCATCAGAACTTTTCAACAAAATAAAATTTATCGGTTTAAAAATTGAAAAAGGAAGATGATTAGCGAAACTTTTTACATTCTTGTGTTGTTTTCGTAAAAGCAATAGTTTCCCAATGAAAAAAAAAATAAAATTCATTATTATGCGTGAACGGATCTTCTGTGAATAAAATTGAAAAAATTTGGTAGGTAGTTGTCAAGTCGCTTTGATTTTTACGTGGTAGTTGAAAGTTCACTTGTGCCTTCTGAATCTTCAATATAAATTGCCCGTCAATACTCAAACGACGTCCCTTGACCTCCCAGATCTCCAGACTCAAACTTGAACTTTTGCATCTGGTGACACCTAAAATTCTTGGTTTATATGGCCTCCATATAATGTGTATATGATTTGAGGAATCTCTTCATTTTAGGCTGCGAGACAATCCAAAACAGAACTCGGTATATTTCAACTTTTGCGCCAATCTATGAGACGAAGATTCCTGTCTAATATAGTTGCAGGTGGTTATTTCGAGGAATTATTCCAACTCTCTTCGTTTGAACTTGTTGTTTTTTCCTTTGTTGTAATACACATCATTTTGTTTGTATTTTTAATTCGATATTTCATTAAAACAGAACGGGTGCCGGGTAGTTTACCGAAAACTCTTCACCGAATACAATTCACCAAAGATAATTCGCCGAAAACCTCGAAGTAGCAATTCACTGAACAAACAGTTCATCGAAATAAAACTATCAAATTTGATTCCCCATATTGTATAATATACAGAACTCTAAATACACGTAGGTACATATACATTTAGGATTTATTCTTTTTATAACAATAGGTAGTGAATACCTATCAACGTAATTGATTTACGGGTACAAGACCCCTACTCCAAATGAAATGAACACATCATTATTGTTTGACGATTTGTATTTCTATAATAGTATTGAAATGGCTCTTCAGTTTAGTGTTACTGAGAAAGGAAAACTTAGAGAATGAACAAATGGTAACTAGAGTTTATTGGAGTTGTATTACCAGAAAGTTGAATGTCATGCGCAGGGGCTCGCACGTGGCATGTGGCTGATGCAGCATAATATTGTAGTAAAACTGCACTAACTAATTTTCCTAATTTACTTAAAACACTATTTACAACAATTATTCACTAAAACTTTTACTATTTCAATTTATTTCTACTGTGGCTATCTATCAGCGAACTCTGGAACTGTAACTAACTCTCTATTCTGACTGTCCCGCTTATATACTCCTAAGCAGTTTCCATTCACGACTCTCGATTATTCAGGAGTATAGAACATTTCATCTAGATGGCTCTTCGAATAGTATCGAATTGATCGGTTTATTCCAGCTTGTTCTCGGCGATCCGTACGCCATCAGATATGCCGTTGTAGTTGAACGAGGGTGCATAATTAATTAGATCAGGGCCGGTCTCGGGGCTGGTCTCGAAATCGTTACATTGCCCCCTTCTTAAAGACGTTTCGCCCCGAAACGTCATTCTTGGAGTGTGAAGATATCTGCAAGATTCTCCATGTCTGCACCTGGACGTTCGATGGAAGTAGCACTCCACAGTCTTCAAGTTGGGTCGAGGAAGATGGTTGCAGCACACCAGAATGTTGATGCCGCTGGATCTGAATATTGTCTCCAACATGCTTCTTATAACTCTCCAGTCCAGCCCATCAAGCCCACAGGCCAATTTTATAAATGAAGGGGTGCCAGCAGCGCACAGAGTAAGTGGTGGGACGAAGGTGTGGGCCCAGGCCTACGCCTAGTGGTGGTTGGCCCGTCGGTAAAGAAAATAGAAAGGATGTGGAAGGTGTGGAAAGAATGTCAGGAATGGGAGGATGAAATGTGGCTGAGGTATAACGAAAACAAGACCGAATGCATGTTTGTCCCGGCCAGGAAACTGGACAAGGAACCGGTGGTTAGGGTGAGAGAGCAACGGATTGAGTGCGACGGTAACATCACATACTTGGGCATGATAGTAGACAAGGGCCTACTGTACATTGATCATCTTAAGGAGGTAAGAAGGAGAACGGCTATAGTTGCAGGAAAACTAAGAAGATGGACAGGCCGTGACGTAAGGCTAAGGAGAGGATGTGTCAGACTGATTTTCGAAAGAGTGGTTAAACCGGCGGTGATGTATGGCGTCCAAGTGTGGGGAGCAAGAGCGAAGGACTCTAGGGTGATCAGACAATTGGGGGCGATACAGAGACCGTTTACGCTATCGGCCAGCGGGGCATATAGAACGGCGCCGTCAGCCGCGTTATGCGTGCTGACTGGGATGGCGCCTCTATACATAGAGGCAGCAACGAGGTATGAAGAATGGAAGGCGCACGGAAAAGAAAAAGTAAGAGGACGGATAAACGGGTGCGACAGAATATACCCATGGATGATCGGAACAATTCTGGAGAACCGAGAAGGGCTAAAAGATGTATTTGTGGACGCGGTTAAGAGAGAGGATGGACGAGTGGGTATAGGATGGGCGCATAAGGAGGGGAGCGAGTGGAGAATGGGTCGGGAAAGAATCAGTGAGCTGGGAAGCGTACAGGAAGCCGAAATGGTGGCTATAGGTAAAGGGGTACTGATGGGTGGAGAGATGGACATAAGAATGATAAGTGACTCGCCTGGAGCAGTGGAGACCATAAGGAATGCGAGGACGAAGGGCAAAAGGGCAGCTCGTATTAGGATAATGCTTGAAAACAGAAGGGTAGCGATATTGGTGACGGAAATTGAGTGGAGGAAAGGGCATGTTAGGGAGAATGAGGGTAACAGAAGAGCAGATGAAGAGAGTAGAAGAGGTGCGGAACTGCAAGAGATCACATGGCAAATAGACTTGGGACATAGCAGAATGGAGGAGAGGGAAAGGATTAGGAGAATGGTGATGGAAAAATGGCAGGGTGAATGGGACAGCGGCATGACCGGCAGAAGCGTACATGGTATGTGCAACAGGGTAGGGATGGGGTGTATACCATTAGCAAGGAAGGCAGTGCAACTGGTCACAGGGCATGGGAACTTTCGGGGTTACCTGGCAAGGTTCGGAATTGCACAAGAGACCCCATGCTAGTGTGGAACTGGCGGGACTGACACGGCGGAGCACATCAGGAACGATTGCATGCGGAGAGAAAGGGTAGAATGGAGAAGGAGGATCGAGGAAGAGGAGGATAGACTTGGAGCGTTACAGCTAAGGGATACGAATGGTGTGAAGGATGAATGGGTAAGGATATTGAATGAATGGGCGGGGGTTGTGGTCGAGGATGAAGAAGTATGAGAACCAACATAGTGTCAATGCGACGGTAATAGTGGCCTGGCTTCGGGATAAACGAGCGACGAAAGTAAATCGGGAGAGCAGGCGCTCGGATAGAATAAGACTGCCGACCAGATAGGGCGCTGTTTGAATGTGGAGGATGAGCGGAATAAAGAAGGAAGGATCTTCCCCGCTGATTGCCCGCCCGGTATTCGGTGGGTCACGACCCAACGGTGGTGGGGGGGTGTGGCGGGGCGGAGGAGCGAGGGATATCGTGACGTGGACGTTGGAATGGGATGTAGGTGCAGCTTTATGGCTTAACGGCTTGGCAAGTGCAGCACACCTGGGGTGGTTTTAGTCAGTAAGAGTCTGACACTACTGATACGCGATGGACACCGAGCGATCAGAGTCCATGAGGATTTCCACCCCACTGAAAAAAAAAAAAAAAAAAAAGGCCAATTTTGGGATTGCCATGTCTACAATATTCTGGTCCAGCATCGTGTCTCTCAATCTCGTAAGACTCTTCCAAACATCTTCATAAGACGGCTTGTCTCGAGAACGCTTCTTGGTTACCAGATAGTAGATGTTTCTCTTGCCTTTCCTCAGCTGTAACACCCCTCCAACTTCCGGGTTCTGTTCTCTCAGTTCCTGGATTCGACCGAACTTCTTGGAGAAAACTACTGCAATGCCTCTGGACATTTGGAGATCTTCTGCCACACAGTGAGCTAACGCGTAATCAGCAGGCACTTTGAAAAGGTCTCGTGACTTTTCTCGGGTTACTCCATGTTGAACTCTCTGTCCGTTTGAGTACAGGGACATGAACCTCTGAAACGTCATTTCGTCCTCCGGTGATCTGACTGTGCAGACTTGGTCGTGGTTTCCAGCGTAAGGGGACAACCTATTGAAGTGGACTACCCTAGGTTTTCCTCGTGGATGCTTATAAATGCGGTAGACGAGGTCGTTTATCCTTTTCATGATCTTATATGGACCTTCCCACGAGTTCCGAAGTTTCGGTGATAGTCCACGGCGACGTTTAGCCAGACAAGGTCACCTGTCTGATATCTACCAGCATCCGCCTTGATGTCGTAGGTCTCCTTCATTCTGTCGCTGGCACTCTGGATGTTCAAACGGACCCGTTCATGGATGTCGTCCATTCTCTGTCGCAGTTTGCTGACGTAGTCATCTCCCGCAGTGTCTTGTCCTGGTGGCGTCCCAAACTTCAGGTCACATGGAAGTCGCAGCACTTGGCCCATAATAACACTAGCAGGGGTTTGGCCGGTTGACTCATGAACTGCGGAACGATACGCCATCAGGAACAGATGGAGGTACTGGTCCCAATCCTTCTGGTGGTCGGAGACTACCTTGGACAGGTGGCGGTTTATCATCTTATTCATCCGCTCCACCAGTCCATCGGACTGCGGATGTAGAGCTGTGGTCCTCGTTTTCCGGATGTTCAGCATCTGACACATCTCCTGAAACAGGTTTGACTCGAAATTCCTGCCTTGATCCGAATGCAGCTCTAACGGGACACCGAATCGACAAATCCATTCCTTCACCAAGACGTCTGCAACGGTGATGGCTTCTTGGTTGGGCAGGGCATAGGCTTCGGCCCACTTGCTGAAGTAATCCATCGCTACAAGGATGTACTTGTTCCCGTGTTCAGATTGTGGGAACGGACCAGCGATGTCAATGGCGATCCTTTCGAATGGGCTGTCCACATTGTATTGGCGCATCGGGGCCTTAGGTTTTGTTCGAGGCCCATTACTGGCAGCGCATACAGCACATTTTCTGCACCAGTCCTTGACGTCAGCTTGACAATTGGCCCAGTAGAACCGTTGCCTAACTTTCTGGAGGGTCTTCGTCACTCCCAGATGTCCTCCGGTGACACCATCATGGATTTCTCGGAGCACTTCCTGTCTTCTGTTCCTGGGAACTACTACCTGACGTCTTTCTTCCCCGCCATCCTCCGACTCCAACACACGCTTCAAGACTCCATTGTCTAAGGTGAAAGAGTTCCATTGGGCCCAATAAGTTTTAACGACTGGAGAACAACTGGCTATTTCCTGCCACGACGGTCTTCGCTCACTCTTCTTCCAGCCGATGACTAAACCAAGATCTGGATCTTTCTCTTGGTCTTTATGGATCTTGTGGTCATTCCAGTTATCATCGACCGCCGTGGTTCTGCAGAGTGTCGACTCCTTTTCCTCTGTTCGTCGGCAGTGAGAACAGTCGTCTGGACATGGTCTTCGCGATAGGGCATCCGCATTCTTATGGCTGGTCCCCGCCCGATGTTCGATCTCAAAGTCGAATTCCTGGAGCCTCTCAATCCAGCGTGCCACTTGACCCTTGGGATTCTTAAAGGAGCCATTTGAGAGCTGCATGGTCAGTTCTCAGTAGGAATCTTCATCCATACACGTACTTGTAGAAGTGCTCAACTCCCTTGACAACAGCCAACAGTTCCCGCCTGGTGGCACAGTAATTCCGCTCCGGTTTACTGAGGGTCTTGCTGAAGTAACCGATGACCTTCTCTTGTCGTTCTTGGATCTGAGACAGGACAGCTCCAAGTCCCACGTTACTGGCGTCCGTGTCCAAAATGAATTTCCCGTCTGGAAGGGGGTAGCTCAGGGTTGGTGCGTTGATCAAAGCTCCTTTCAACTTCCTGAATGAATCTTGGCATTCATCTGACCACTGGAACTTTGTTTGTCCTTCCGTGAGCCTGGTCAGTGGTTTTGCGATGTTAGCAAATCCCAGCATGTATCGGCGATAGTAAGTGCACAAGCCAAGAAAACTTCGAAGCTGGTGAATGTCTTTCGGAACGGGCCATTCCTTAACAGCTTTGATCTTCTGCTCATCTACTGCCACTCCTTTCCCAGAGACAACGTGGCCGAGATAACGTACTTCTTTTTGAAACAGATGACATTTCTTAGGGCTCAGTTTCAGTCCGGAGCTTCTCAGTCGCTGAAATACCTCTTCCAAGTTTTTTACATGGTCCTCGAACGATTTGCCAACCACAATAATGTCGTCGAGATACACCAGACACGTCTTCCATGATAGTCCTTTCAAAACCGTCTCCATCAATCTTTCGAACGTGGCTGGAGCATTGCAGAGGCCGAATGGCATAACTGTAAACTGCCATAATCCGGAGCCGATGGTAAACGCTGTCATTTCTCGATCTTCCTGGGCCAGTTCTACCTGCCAGTATCCGCTCTTCAAATCTAAGGTCGAGAAAATCGTAGATCCAGCCAGCGTGTCTAGCGTGTCGTCTATCCTTGGGAGAGGGTAGCTGTCCTTTTTCGTCACGTTGTTTAGTTGACGGTAGTCTACGCAAAACCGTGTTGATCCATCTTTCTTCTTCACCAACACGACTGGAGAGGACCAGGGACTGTCGGATGGCTCGATGACTCCGTCTTTCTCCATGTCGCAGACTATTTTGTCAGCAGGCGAGAGGAAGTCTTCTGGCTGATTGCCTGATTGGTCGGGCATTTCCAGTATCTATCTTGTGCTGAACCACCTTTGTTCTACCGCCTACTCCGGTATCGAAGATGTCCTGATTTTATATCTCACATTTTACGGTTTGACATCCTTTTTTTAAACATATGTGTACTGAATATTTCTGATATTTTCAATATTTTTACTATTTTGCGAAACAAGTGCTTGCACTTATCGCTGAACTGCTTTATTCACTTCCACCATGTGTAGTCATTCAACTCTTTGTATTCGTATTCATTTATTGTATGTGAATAAAGTTATTATTATATTATTATTATTATATTATATTATTATTATTACTTCCTGACTAGTTCTCTCAATTTAGGCTTCTGTGCTGGCCCCATGTCCTTGGACGAGATAGCAACCAACTTCTCCAATTCTGCCAGCATGTCACTGGCTTGACTAACAGTGCCGCGTACACTCCTTATCACAGAGGAAATTGACGAGCAGTGCCCCAGAATTGTTCCTTTCTTCAAAGTCACAGGGTGATAATTGACATTCATATCCCTTACCGGCACAGATTTATCAACCCGCAATAAGGTCTTCCCTAGTGTGATTTCTCGTCCAATTTTCTCATCATGGAGCTTGGGCTCGAACATCACCACGTTTCCATTGCTCGCACCCCCATCCAGGCGAGCCTCCAAATTGGTTTCAGCCCTCTCCGGTACGCTTACGTCTTCAGCCAGCAGAACTCGAACCATTTCTTCATTTCTCCCATGAAGTACCAGCTCTTCTCCGTTCACACGAAGGACGACGTCTTTAAAATTCAGCTCGAATCCTCTGGAGTTCATGATGTACATCCCTATGATTGCATCATCCTCGATATCCGCTACTAGAGCCCGATGTTCCACTTTAGTGCTGCCCAAAGTCAGTTCAATTGGAAGTTCACCATACACAGTTGCCGGCTCTCCAGTTGCTGTGCGTAGCTTCCAATTCGACGATTCAATTCTTGCCGGTGTTTTGGCAAATGTAGGTCCAAGGATTATCCTAGTCGCACCTGTATCAAGCAGCATGGTGCGAGGCTCGTTGTTGATGAGACCGTCTACGAAGACAACTTTGTCTTGTCTTTGAAGTACAGCGACATATGCATTGTTAACTGGGGCTTGTTGTATCAGTCTTCTCTCAGGCACAACTTCCTTCAGCACTTTTCGCATCACAGTTTCTATATTAGTAGGCTCCTGTCGGTCTTCCTCGATCATCCGGACTCTACTCTGGCTTTTGCAGAATTGCTTTGCTGCTTCGAATTCCAGAGCGCGTGCCAATGCATCCAAGAGATGTGCGGGGCGAGCTAGTGTTAGGGCTTGCCGGGTTTCCCGGTCACGAAGTCCATCCAAAAATGCCTGTACCGCTAATCGCTCCATTACATTTTCCGGTGTAGCTGGGTACGCAAGACGAACCAAGCGTGCAATATCTGCTTCAAATTCTTGTAACGATTCGCTTGATTTCTGGCATCGGTTCTTCAGCTGTGAGTGATATACATGTTCAAGGTGGGCTTGGCCATAGCGAAGTTCCATGTGTTTTACCAGCTGTTCATAGTCTTCCTGTTGTTGGGCGGTGAGCGTTTGTAAAATATTTGTTGCTTCGCCACGCAATGCCAGTGTCAATGCTAAAGCTTTTTCCCCAGCATTCCATCCATTTGCTTTGGCAGCAGCTTCGAATTGTCGGTGGTAGTTTGACCATGGAGTATTTCCGTCAAACTGAGGCGGTTTCAATGAGAGCTTTCCTGGTTCCGTACTGACCTTGAGATTTTCTTCTGAACTTCGTCCAAGTTCATACTAGAGTCCAGCATTGAGTTTTTGTTGTAAGTTTCTGGGGTGTGCGCAGAATCTATTCGCTTTTCTAATTCACTGAATTTTTCCTTTATCCTGCCGATTTCTGTCTCGATTCCATCTTTTATTTCATCGTGGAGCGTTTCCTTTATTTTTTTCATCTCTTCCACCATGTCGTCTTTGGCATGGTCACTTATTGTTTCTTTCAATTTTTCCATTTCTGTCTCGACAGTTCCCATTCTTTCTTCTAACCGATTCGCCACACTGCAAACTTCTTCTTTCAAGCTTCTCGAATTTTCTAGAAGCTCTTTTCTCAAATTCTCCAAGTTTTCTAGAAGCTTCACTTCTAAATTTTTCGAATTTTCGTGAAGCTTTTCTTCCAGGCTCTTCACATTTTCTTGAAGTTCCTCTTTTAGACAATTCGAATTTTCTAGAAGTTCTTCTTTCAAGGTAACAGAATTTTCTAGAAGCTTTTCCTCCAGACTCTTTGAATTTTGAAGAAATTTATTTTCCAGACTGACCGAATTTTGTTGAAGTTCTTTCAGACTTACGGAATTTTGTTGAAGTTTGTCCTCCAATGATTTTGTGTTTTCATCGAGTTTGTTCATTATAGAGCTCAAATCTATTCCAGAAACTTCGAACAAAAATGTTTCGGGGTCTTCTCCTTCTTCAATCAGTCCATCTGAAAGTCTTTTCTGGAGTACGGCCTTCTTTCCAGTTGTTTCTGACTCACGCTCCTCTAACTCTTGCTTTAATTCACTAACTTTAACTAGCTAACTAGGTGAACTCTTCTCGGAAACATTTTGTCTCTTATTGTCTTTACCGAGATATCAGTCTATTATTTATTTCACACACAGTTTTCAGTTTATTGTCCTGCGACGCGCAAAACCTTTGCACTCAAATGTTCAACGGGTCCACTAACTGTCTATTAGGCGCGATAAACGTCTATCAGTTTTTAAACGGCGAACACTTTAACACTTATTTATTTTAAACATCCGACTTCTGACAACAAATGTAGTAAAACTGCACTAACTAATTTTCCTAATTTATTTAAAACACTATTTACAACAATTATTCACTAAAACATTTACTATTTCAATTTATCTCTACTGTGGCTATCTATCAGCGAACTCTGGAACTGTAACTAACTCTCTATTCTGACTGTCCCGCTTATATACTCCTAAGCAGTTTCCATTCACGACTCTCGATTATTCAGGAGTATAGAACATTTCATCTAGATGGCTCTTCGAATAGTATCGAATTGATCGATTTATTCCAGCTTGTTCTCGGCGATCCGTACGCCATCAGATATGCCATTGTAGTTGAACGAGGGTGCATAATTAATTAGATCAGGGCCGGTCTCGGGGCCGGTCTCGAAATCGTTACAATATGCATATTATGTAGAGGCTGCTCAAGTTATGAATATTATTCGGGACAATCTTCAAGATGCACTGCATTTGATAATATCGAACGCATCGATTGGAAAAACACAGTCTGCAGCAGCAAAATTATCAAAACTGAGCAGTATAAAAAGAACAATCAGGAACATGCGAGCCAGGTACGAAGGTGTTCCGACTTTTCCCGGATATTGTTTCACCTGAAAAGTATAAGGTAACAAATAATGTGGATGAGTTTTTAATGTACGATTCCGGAACTACTGAAGATAGAACGTTAATTTTTTGCTCCAAGAGGAACCTGTAACATTTGTCCGAATTCCCACATAGGTACGCAAATGGTACCTTCAAAACTGTGCCACAACTGTTGTACCAATTGTATACTTTTCATGGATTAAATATTAACACTGCTATACTCTTAGTATTTGCATTGTTACAGATGGCATCGTTGCTCCCCAGTCAACTGGCCGCTCGCCAACATTCGTTCAGGGCGTTTTAGCAGGTGCAGATTTGGAGGGATCGACAAATCAATGCAGAGCAATTGGGATGGAAATCCGCCCCAGACAGTTTGAAACCCATACAAACCACCCAGTCTGAAGGGAGTGCGTTGGAAGACGAAGATGATCTGGGGCAGAAAATGAAGCAACCGTGTGTTATCATCCTACCTCAATACACCACTGGAGCATTAGTAAGACACAGTAATATGATTACGTGGTTACAATAGATTAAGATAGGAAAAGGGATATCGGAAGTCAGTCTATAACTAGATTTCAAGTGAACTGTTACTACTGAATAATTGATTATACTTATTCGTGAAATAATAGTGTTTCCTTCCATCCGAGTAGCAAGCCCTAACACGTGGGAGAGAAGAAAGAACAAGAACTCGATTCCGATGACGACTCCTCGAACAAGCAGGACCATCTAAAACAAGACGAACCAGCTACGACATGTGATTTGGAAATGGCAAATTATTGTTATTCATAATTTGTAGTACAGTAATTCCTGATAATCAGTAACATTAGAAAACTATTCTTCTGCCTTCAGGATCTACTGAAATGAACTAGAATCTAAAAAAAAGACGCACGCAGGCATGAAATGATGGATGTCACAATAATTGTAATGACTGCTTCGCTATAATGAACATGAACAACTAACGTTCTCATTTTGTCCCTCCTGTACTGAGTTGTTCTGTGATTGTCTGGTACCTGTTTAATGATGTATCGGGTGCTGTAGTTACCTACGTATTCAAATCTTGAAAAAAATATTTCCAGTTTAACTGAGTTGATTACATTTACTTTCCCCTGAAAAAAATGCTAGAAAGTGAAAAGTTTTGAGTTCAGATGAACTTTTTTGTGTTACCTTAGCGAGTATTTAGCGCTATGGCCTTTTTTTGGTTCCAAATTTATATCTAAGCACTGGAATAAACCAATTTTAAATTTCAAGAAAGAAACTGATTAGGAATTTTATTTAACTTCAGTTCAACTTTAGGGGCTTGAGCCCTTTATTGTACTAACTTTCCTGGAATTAAGTGGCTTATTTTGTTATTTATTTCTCACGTAAATTCCGACACCATCAGTCCTGGATCGTTAGTCCTGCCTGAATAATTTCAATTCACTGATTATAACCAAATCACTATAGATTTCATTCGTTAACCTGTCTCACATAATAATAGCATCTAATTTATGATTCTCCTGACCTTCAGCAACGAAGGAACCAATAACCTCACATGAAAACATCCTATCCCTAATTCTTACATATCATAAAAAGTTCAAATATTGAAAAACATGTTGTATAAAGAATATCTGATCACAAAAACCAACATTCTGGGAGTTATTCATTCTATTATTAGAAGTTTCAAGGAACATTCCGAAGATATACTTGAGTAATCATTTATATTAGCTAATGATGAAAAAGTGTATAAAGTTATCCAGTATTCTGATTGAACAAGTTTGTAATGTTCACCATCATTTTACCTACTCATCATCATATCACAAAATTCCATCCGCTTAAAGTTACACTTGGGAAGAAGTCCTCGAGTTGTTTTCACTTTGAAACACCTGTACCCGTTAATTATTTTGCTATTAAATATGAAATATTCATCGATTGATCAGAACCTGAAAGATGTTCATCAATCTTTTTCAGAAATTTGTATTTTTATTTCAAGAATTATAATTTTTTTTCGAAAGTTGCAGGGTTATTGACAAACTACTTAGATTTCCACTATTAACTAGTAACGTCAAGTTTACTAGGAAAATAATAAGCGTGTCCCATTCATCTCTTTTACTTTTACATTAATATTTTACTCAGAATTTTGGACTTTGTAGTACTTCAATCATTATTATTTTATTGTATTGTGATATTATTATATTGTAAAGGGTCTATAAATTAGCTATATCGGCATTATTTGATATTTTTAACGAATGTTTATTGCACACACTTGTCGCATTCAATTGTTTGAGTTGAATGAAACCACAAAGTTTCGTTACTTTGTCAAATTGGATATTGATATGAAACAAATTTTTATAGCTAGATTGTTTGTCATGTTGTTTATTATTTACAGAATATGTCGCTTCCTCAGAAAATGGTAAAACTTGCAGTTGCACTTACTAGAAATGAGTATGATAAAAATAGGCTGAATGAGCATGATAAAAAAAGATTGGATGAGCATGATGAAATAAAACTGAATAACCAAAACGTTATTACTGATCATGAACAACTCTATGATTATGGTATTCCCGCTTAATCATTTAATTTTTCTGAATTCACTATTGAAGATAATACTGTGATTGAAGCAATTGATAATAATATTCTATCACAAACGTCACCCAATAACATATTAACACTAAAACCAGTTGAACAAACGAATGAAGTATTGTCGAACTCTTTAAGATATTTCCTGGTAGTATTCAAATCAGAGTAATGACGAAGGAGAGTCCTTCGTTAAAATGTCATATGATTCAGAAATTCCTGAAATATCGCGATGCGACGTAAATATCTCCAATCTCTTAGTACCCTACAGTGATAGTGAATCAGCTGATTCATCAGAGAAAAAAATACCAGTATAGTAAGCTCGGGTAAGTGTGAATTTGGGGCAAGTGTGAGTTTGCTCGCTATCTTCGCTAAACTGGGCGACAGCCCAATGCCGTCTATTGACGAAAAGCCTACACTTCTAATGAATCCATAACCATCATATAAAATACAAAAGAGATCTTGTGAAATCCAAATATTTTCCCTAATATGATAACCTACAATTTATCAACCCGAACGAGTATAACAAGTTTATTTCAAGCTTTGAGTGTATTGTTAAAATCTAAGGCAAGAATCCATTTTGTACACTTTTCTTCTGCCTAAACAATGAATCTGACTATAGATTGCCGTTTTTTCATGAAGTTGTTTTTTACATTTTTCATTGCATGTCACACTTACCCCGAAATTAAATGTTATTGGGGAAAGTGTGACCTATCTGTCGGGGTAAGTGTGAACCTGGTTCATTTGACCAATCTAAACAGTAATATTTTCTCAGCTATAGTACGATATTATATACGGAAATCTCAGAGAGCCAAACAATATACCTGGCCAGATGTGGAAGACATTGATACACTTTCTGAGGATGAAATAACAACTGTGCTTCCATCACCACTCGTCAGAAGATGGGGACCAATGAAATTCTCATTCGATTTTTCAGATTTCTACCTGTAAATTTTTCTTTTCAACAAATGTTCACTTTCACTATTATTTTTTGTTTTTTCCAATGAGGTATTTCAAATTCAATATTAAAAAGTTCCTAACTATGTTTTGAATAAAGATATCTCGAAACAAATACATTGTGGTGAAAGTTCCTTTACTGCTTACTCACACGTGCCCCAAAGAGAGATTTACGTGCATTAATATCTTTAAATTTGGCCAGAATCACACTTGCCCCAAATTTCCGGGGAAGTGTGACCTATGGAGATGTATATCTGAATATATAAATAAAATTCATAGAATTCGTTTTTCAACAGTTTTCTGTGGCGTATTACAAAGACTGATCTTCGAAGTAAATACCTGCAAAATTTCATTGCTAATATTAGTTCAGGTTCAACAGATGGACTAAGTGCAATGCGAACTAATGAAAATCACGGTCATACTTACCCGAGCTTACCTTAGTAGTCAAAAGAAAAAAACTCTGCCAAGTAAAAAGAAGCGAGTGGAAAAGTGAATTGGATATAAAACAAAGAGAGCAAAGAAGAGAATATTATGGAAAAAAGAAAACTGAAGATAAATGGAAGAAAACATAAACAAACCACCAAAGATGATCAAACCTTGTTGAAAATATACCAGAAAAACTAATAGTGTTTTGAAAACTAATAGTGTCACAGAAGATGACAGGAAAGAAATGTTTAGTACATTTTGGTCTTTGGCAAGGCGAGAAAAAAAATATAGATGGATTAGTGAAACAATACCTGCAATAAAAAGAAAGGCAGAAAAGATCCTGAAGTCTCCAAGAGAGCTATAGTACTTTCATACATTATCTTAAAAAAGGCGACGAATTAGATATTGTCTGTAAGATTTTATTCCTCAATATCATTTGTATTGAAAAATCAAGTATTTGGGCTTGGAAGACTGTTTAATCATTTAGGCGGCGATGATGTTGAGGCAAAAGCCGTCAACGAAGGATCCAAACCTTTTTCCAGAGAAAACAAGAAGCTCAATGATTTTATATATGCCATTCCGAAAATTGAATGTAATTGACATAAATTAGGACATGTTTCTCAGAAAATATTCCTCTAATGAGCAATGCCTTGCTTAACATGGCAATGATACATAGCATAACAGTTGTTTACAAATATTTAGAAGTTGGGCATACCCAGATGGAGGTAGACAGCATGCACGCAATGATAGAAAAACAATTTAAAAATCAAATAATTCATGTTCCAGCCCAATACATTTTCCATTGCAGAAAGGCGAAAAAATCACCCCCTTCCTATGATGTCAAGTATCTGAATCATAGATTTCAAAAACTTCTAAACGGTCCAAATTCACAAATCTATCTGCGTCCGGGTAAAATGAAAGGAGATCCAAAGGTTCGATGTTTCTTCTCTTCACTTTTTCCATTAACCAATTCACAACCTAACTAATCTATCGAGTATTTTTCTTTCAGAAAAGTGCCTACGATTTTATTTTATTATATTATAATTATTATATAATTTTTTTCAGGTTACTGATTTGCGAGCATTGAAATACACACCCGATGGAGAAATTATAAAACTATTAACTTAGATTTGGAGAATATTTCAAATGATTGCAGCAAAGGAGAATCAATAAAATAAAACCATGCAGTGTTTCAGAATTACCTCAGTTGCATACAGAGAGAAGGAAAATTACGCACATAAAATATAAAGATTTACAAGATTTGAAGAATTCTCTCCCAGGAGATTTTCATGAATATTATATAGCTATACCCTACGATGAATGAAATACATTTTTTGTTTGAAAATATAGTTTATGTTGATTATATTTTTTTCCTATTGAATCTAAGGTAGTTAACTCCACGGCATCAATTTTATTTCTTCAACCGACAAATCAGCCAACTCACGAAAACTGTTATAATTTCAAAACTACCCTGTATTTAATATTGATGTCATACTCAAATCATCACGTACAATATTACACGTCAAATCATATTTCTGCAATAACGATTTTGTTGAAAAATAATTGTTTAATCTTATTTTTTGTTCCCGTGTTAATTTTGAGTTGGACGGTTTGCAAATTAGGGTATCGATATGATAATTTGAAAAAATGTGAATACACAGGGTGTTCCCAATTAGGTCGGCACCATTGCCAACTCCGTTATTATTGATGCTACGAATTCGGTTAAATGGGCAAACTAGTAGCAATTTTAATGGCATTCTCGATGACGAAAACAAAATAAAATTACAGTCGCGTTTTCAGAATATTTCATAAAATGATATTTCTTTCAATAGAATACCCTATATTTTTTCATGCATTTTGATTCGTAATAACATTCTCAACAACAAATCCCATTTGACTATTTTTCGTTAAGGTGAAAATATTACAGTTTTATCAATAGGAAACATTTATAACAAACGGATTTGATAAAGCGCTATAAAATATCAAGTAAATGTTCAAAAACACCGCCTTCTTGTTGAACACATAATTGGGCCCTTCTATTAACACTACATGTGGCATTAAACACAGTTCGACCATCAATTATATTAATTATAGTTTCAATATAATTTCTCAGTTCATCTACATTATTATGTTTCATTTTGTACACCTCATTTTTCAGAAATCCCCAAAAATAAAAAACTTCAGGTGTCATGTCTGGTGAACGAGGGGGGCACTTAACAGGACCATTTGTAGCAATCCATCTGTTTCCAAATCAGCCTCGCAGTATTCTTTTTACGCCACTGACATTATGTGCTGGTGCTTCATCCTGCTGAAAATAGATCATCTGACAAGTCTCCAGATCAAGATCATCGAAAAACTCTTCCAACACTCTTGTTAAAAAATTAATGTAATGGGGTCCGTTCAGAGAACCATGGTAGAAAAATGGACCGATAATTCTGTCTCTAAATAGATCACACCAAACATTAATACTGAATCGTCTTTGCGGATTGTGGGGATGGACTACAAATGGATTATGTCTACTCCAATAATAAAAATTCTTTCTATTATACATCCCACGATTTGAAAAATTAGCCTCAACGCTCCATATAATATTTCTATAGAAGTTTGAATCTTGTCTGCAATTACTCATAAACCACCGACAAAACTCCAATCGTCTCTCAGGATCACCATGTTCTAGTGTTTGCACTGGTCTTAACTTATAAGGAGAAATCTTATGTTTCTTCAGAATTCGTTGAATACCAGACAGAGGAACAGCTATTTCTCCAGATAAATCTGTGATGGAATTATTTGGATATACCTCAAAGTAGGATAAAACTTCAATATCTATATCTTCAGATATTAGAAAACGTTTTTTAGTTCTCCTCTTCTCCAAAACTTTTTCATTGTTCTTGAATCGACAATGAAGCACAGCAAAAAAACGCCGATTAGGTAATTCACGATCGGGGAACGAATTTCTGTAGTGTTGGAGTGCTTTTACGCTATTTTTCTGGTAAACCAAGTAGGAACATATCACATTTTTCTTGATGGGAAAACAGCATTTCGAAAAATATTCGAACGTAGTTGACAGTTACAATAATTTATGACATTGTCTTGATATACTTGAGAATATTTGATAAATAATATTTCAGGAAAGTTTCAAGGCAACTTGATTGCTCATAATAATTATGTTTTATCGAATCAAACATATTTTTTCCAGCCACATTCATATGACCCTCCAGTATTTTTTGTTCTATACAAAAACGGCTTCAAAGTTATCATTACAGCAGACATGAAAGGTGATATGAGCTTTGTTGTTGAGAATGTTATTACGAACCGAAATGCATGAAAAAATATAGGGTGTTCCATTAACAGAAATATCATTCAATGAAATATTCTGAAAACGCGACTGTCAATTTTTTTTTTTGGCGTCGAGAAGTCCATTAGAAATGCTACTAGTTTGCCCATTCAACCGAATTCGTAGCATTAATAATACCGGAGTTACAAATGGTGCCGACTTAACTCGGAATTGCAATCAATTGATTGCAGATAACAATAACTCCATTTTGATTATCTTCAGGAAAAATAGACCATTCTCCACAGAACAACTATTTCCGGACACTCAAGTCTTGAATTGAATCAAATGTCGAAACTTTATTATTCCACAAAGCCTATAACTCCAATTTATCAATGAAAAAATTGAATACGTTTCCGGCACACTAGAACTACAAGATCCCCAACATATCTTACTGTATTAAAAATGCACTTGTCTCAAATCCACTAATGTATTTGGACTCGTAAAATATAACTTCCAATTTATCCTAACCAACTCCAGTAATTTATATCTGATTGTAATTAACTAACTGTAAACTGCTAATTCTGGTCGAGATTCCTGTATTCATACCAGCAATAGGCTTCTGTTGGATCATTCCAGAAACACCGAGAGAGGTCGCCGTTATTCAGAACACTTTTAAACACTCGGTGACTCATCTAGATGTTTCTTAGATGACTCTCTTTTATTCTTCATTGTGATCAGGGCAATATTGAGTGATGATGACATTCTTAACGAGCCGAGCTCGATCATCCCAACTCTAGTGGTCAGGTCCGGCTCCAGGATCGTTGCACCGAATAAATCACCAGATTAATTGATTAATTGTGTTAAGTCATCAGGAGTTCAGATCCACTTCTCTGAATAGTATGCGATCACGAAAAAACAGGGATTGGAGCATTTCTTTTCAAGGCAGCAACCCGTGTAGCCGATGAACTCGGTCTCCTATTCGACACTGAACGGATGAACCCAAACTCTGTCACCGAGTTGGAACCCGTTCAGCAAAAAGCCCACGTGAAAGCTGCGGAGTGTGACAGGCTCCTACAGCTACATAGGGATAAGCCAATGCATGGGGTCTTCTTAAAGAACATTGAAGATCTTGGCTTATCCAGAAACCTGACCTTCGCTTTTCTCAGGTCAAGTGGGCTGAAGTCGGAAACTGAGGGATTCATAATGGCCTGCCATGATGGTGTGTGTCTTCAACACCCTCGTCTACCGCAGTCGCGGTATAGAGGTCCCTGTCACTAGATGCAGAGCATGTCGAGGGGCAGCTGAGACCATAATGCATAACAGGCATAACGCAGCCCTACGAGTGTTGTACTAATATCTACGATACTCGTACGGTCTAGACGAGACACCCGTGTTGCCTTATGCTCCGGGGGATATTGAGTCGGTTGTGGAGAATAAGAAGGGCCGAATCTATTGGAACTACTCATTCCCCGCCCTTAGACAAATACAAGCCAATAAGCCTGATATAGTCCTCCTCTGCCATTGAAGTAGGACAATTTTCGTCATTGAGTTTTCAGCTCCTGGCGAAACAAACATCGTCCGAAAAGAGGAAGAAAAACGGACTAAATTTCGAGATCTACTCTTTGAACTCCGCAGGCTTTACCCAAACTATTTTGTCAAGATGGTGGATCTGATAATAGGGGTCCTTGGTGGAATGATGGACACACTGCTCTCAAACTTGAAACTTGAAAATCATACCGGCTTGCCATGATGCGGCAGAAAACTTAGCCGGAAGAAAGCAAAAGGCCGTAATTCTTGGTTCACTCTGCCTTATCAGGGCACATGATTCTCGGACCCAATAATCACTCACTCCACGGACGTGGGGAGAGTTTACTGGGGTCAATGATACACCAGCGCGCCCTCCGGAAGTGTCGGGGCTCCGGAGAGAGGACCTGTTTGGGTAATTCCTAACAGAATGAAAAAAAAATACTCTCTTATAAACACTCGTTGAGTGTACCCAAAGGCATAGCCTGTGCGGGTAGAGGATGGCTATTATTATTAATTGCCGTCCCAAGAAGTATACCAGTAGATTTTTATTAATCCCACTAAAGACACGGATATACCTTGATGGAAACTAAAATCATGTTTTGTCATATATTTGTAAAAAATAAAATATTTGAGAATATATAAAAATAACACATTGAAAGTATTACGCTATCAAATAAACTATTAATATTTTTATTATCAGAGAGATTCACATAACAAATAGTTTTTAATAATTCAGTTAAAGAATTTGTTTCAAAACTTTCCAGATTTTCAATTAATTCCATGAAAAACGTTGAAAATGAAAATGTTCACATTCCATGCAGTATCGGATGTCACTTTTCCACAGATCGAAAAAGTAACTTGATATGGAGGAAAAGGCATACAGAATAAAATTCAGTTTCATATCAACTTTGTTACATCTAGTGCAATGGTCTATACAGGGTGTCTGCGGAAGGTGGCGCGCCCCTATAACTTCTTTAATTTTGAAGATAATGGAAGTAAATTAGGAGGATCTGTGTACGTGTACGATATAAAACTGCATTTTTTGAGTAGTGGCACAGCTTCATGGATTACATTTCTAATAATGATTCCGCAGGTGACTGCTCTTACCCCGCCCAAAATTAAACTGGCGACGACGCCAATGCCCAAAACTTGATATTATGTGATACTCGCCCTTCGTTTCATATTCCCATGAACTGAGCGGGAAGTTTTAATTACACGTTTCATTGGGTCATCGTCTGTACGGAGTTGTAATTACAAATATGGTGTAGGAGTAATGATGGAAAGTTTCGAATATTATATCAAATGCCCAGAAGTTCGTGGACATGATTGAAATAGCTTTTGATATAACAAAGTGCCAACATGAATGATTGCCCGAACTAATATCCTAGACACATTGGGTGTAATAAGCAAATAATCACTCAGGTGGTAAATTTCGTATTCCAATATTGCTGAGGTCATCCAAGAAACAGAACCAGAGTCAACAGCCTTGATTGACAAGCAGAAGATACTGTGTCCGATATTTTCTGGAATAACAGTGGTAACATAGGTATCTTTCATTAAGTGTTTTGCATCTTTTCAAACTTAACATCGCATATTTGATTTTGTATAAGGTGGTGTTGAAGAATAGGAAAATATTCATCACGGGTAGGTTGAGTAGGATATTTTTCATAGTAAACAAATAAAGGTATCAATTATGAGGGTAGGCTGATAATTGGCCAATACATAACATGGCGCCACCATATCCAAATCAATGTATAAACCGATGAAATAAATGAATCTGAATTTAGGTGCAATAATTTGTTTTTGCGTGGTATATTTACTAAACTATAGGTTTACAATTCGTACAGTAACTACATCTCATTTACTTATTCAAATGGGTATGCATTTTCGAAAATAGTTTCAATTTGAGTACCCTATGGAAAAACAGAAACGTTCAGAAAACTGATTATTTTTGAAGGAATGTCTTTAGGAGTTTTCTATTTTTAATATCGATTCCACAAAATTGTACCTGATTGCTAATGCAGTAAAATAATATACTGTATTGTCACTTATTGCATCTGACGCACCAATTTTTTTGCTCATATGGGTAAGGTGAGTGAAGCATAACAAGATGATATCTGTATCGATTACGATTATTTAATGTCAAACCGAAACAGAATTACTTACTAAAATAATAAAAAGCTCAGATTTAAGAAATGGCCTCATTATAAAATAAATTAAAATATTCGGAAAACTTGTCTTTGGTTCACTTTTTTTATCCTTTGATATTTTTCAATAATAGCTGTTATTGAATAAAATAATGTTGATTTTACTGCTAATAGCTCACTAATCCCAAAACACTCTGTAGTTTAGATGAAAATACTACGTCAACATGAAACATGACTCTTAGCATTTGAATAAATGTTATAAAAAATACAGGTCCGTATTTGAAAATAAAAAGTTGAGGGTGGCCCGGGTTATACGATACTTTCTATATAATTTTCAATCGCATATTTGGATAGTCTATAAAAAGTTGCTATGGCAAAGTGCCAACAGTTTCAAAAAATCTTCACAAAATAAAAAGATATGGGCAAAAAAATACGCAACTTTGCCCCCATTCAACCACCCATCTATCCTTTACCGTCACCGAGATCCCCATGCATAGACTCGAATTTGAATAGCCCTGTATATATATATAACTTGTCTGTCATATGAGATTGAATCCCCACTCACACGATACGCACAACCAATCTTTTTCAAAATCTTTTTATAAACATAGTCAATGTGTGGTGAAAATGACAACTTTTGATCAAGGATGATTCACAAGTATTTACTTTGCAGATTTACATTTTTTTAATATTACACTCTCTTGATATTTGTTTGTTCCTATTATCGTATAGGTATGCTGATTCATTTCAATTTACAAGCAGCTTGTATGCTTTCACCCAATCTTCATAATTTGATAATACCTACGTTGTTTATCTCTTTAATGGCAACAATAACACATAATAGAAACATATAAAATTGTATCGCAAGCAAATATATGCATTTTGCAGATACTCGATCATACACTACCTTGAGGTACTCCACTGCTTAAATCAATTTTAAATAAATTATCTTCACCAAGTTTTATCATTTGGTTTCTATTTTCCAAATACGATTGAAATCACTTGTGAATTGATTTTCATCAAAGTCATATTAATGTTTCAAAGAGTGAATCTATATCCGAAATATATATTTTTCGTCCTTCAATAGCTTCAGTAATTTGCAATTATAGCAAACTTTTGCTATCTATGCAAATCTGTATATGACTAAAGTACAAATCTGAGATACAAAGGAATAATGTTTCTTCATTTTCCTTCAGTTTTCAAATACATCTGCCTCTATTGCGGATAAACTCTTCAAGTTTACCCAAGATTTCGTTTTGATTGTTCGTTGGAATCCAAAGAATCTACCAAATTTATAAAGTTGTTCCACAAACCGGATTGTTTTCACCGCTCCGTTTCCAAACTCGAATCCAAGCTTAATTTAATGCATATTATTATTACCCCAGCCCGCTGGAAATACCTATATCAAACTTTTCCGACACAGAAAGTGTTCCGGCTTATTTGAAACCCACCAACAAACACACTCCATTTTCTGAAGTATTTCAAAGGTCTCTTCTTTCAAATGAGTTCGGCGAGAAACAGATAAAAGGGAAATGAGATTACCTATCGCCTGCAGCCGATACGCCACTTTTTTTAAACCCACAAGTGTTTTTATCGTCACTTTTTATCGGCCGGCAACTTTACTCGATAGGACCGCTGCGAAAAAAGCCGGCAATTTGAGTTAAAGATGAATAAAAGCGTAATTCGTTTTTTCTCGTATTACCTTACAGCTTTTTAGAACGGTGATAAATTGGATGGTCTGAGTTAGGATCTGTTTGAAAACTTGATGATGGAACATCAAAGTGGTTTTTTCGTGCGGGAATTTTTATATGAAATTAGATACAGTGTGATGAACATAATTTCTGCTTGACTTAGAACCGTGAACTTACCGTACTGTATGCATTTATAAGTAATAAAATGTTTTAAAGTAATTACAGTCTGTCATAGTCTTCATTAATCCATAAAAAAGACAGGGGCGTAGCTAACACCCCCGACTCCTGCGGCGCGGGGGGAGCGCAAGCTTGACAGGGGCGCGAGGAAACCAGGAATTTTCGTCTTGCGTTTAAAGGTGGTTGTTTTTTCATAGGGAAATTTGGGTGTTTCCGTCCAGAATTAGTTATCTTATGTAATAAGTTTTACCAACTGTACAATGTGGCAACATGACCTAGTTCAGTGCTCAAATTAATAAAAAAACTATCTGAGAAACACCATGACCCAACCGCGGCTGTCTAGTTTAAGTATTTTATGAATTGAAAATAAAGTGACTGAAAGTTTGGACATTAGGAAAAGAAGGGGTCTACGTTTAACTATCTAGGTTTTGTTTTCAGCCACAACCAGGAAGACGAAAACGTATTATGAAAATAAAAGAGTTAAATTTGTATTTTTTCATTTTTCATCCTTTGCCTATTGAGCCTACCGATCTTATCGGATATATTCAACACAGTAACTTTAATTTCCGTACGATCTGACATGACGTTGATGCTTCATTCTGAAATAATTTTCATTTTCCGTAATTCTGAAATGATTTACTCTGTATAATTTTCAAAAAAATGCCCAAAATATATACTGTAGTACTGGCCAAGTGTGATACTGTGGCGTAGATAGAAAACCTCTAATAATTTGGTGATTTAACCACCAATAAAATGCAGTTAATAATGGCTTGAAAGTGACAATTTTTAACTTTAACACTCTGTATCTCGTAAACTACACATAGAATTTTTGTATGCCCATGGTAACTTTTGTTCAGAAGCCCGAGTTCAATTACATATTGAAATTTAAGACAATTTGATTGAAAGACTTTTTGCATAGGAAGTGTGCGTGGTCCTTTATGGGTTAGGGGGTAGGGGCGCAAGCAGTTTCCTGCGGGGGGGCTCGCTGAAACTTAGCTACGCCACTGAAAAAAGAGAGTAAAAATGCAATTGGATAAGTTGGTACAGTTGAATTGAGTTGTTAAGGGCTCATTTTATGGTATATACAGGACGCGCCGTTCATATACATATACCGAGGGTAAAAGGCAAATATTTTGTTGAAACTACTTGAAATTAAATAAAACTTCTTTTTGAAATTAAACCCATTGTGATTGCTCGATAAATGGCGCAGGTGGGGCACATCAATTAAAACATTGCAAATGGCATGGGGGGAAATTTTTAGAATTTCGTTACATTCAAAAAAATTTCTTCCCCGTTATTTCACATCAAACCATTCAAAAGTTATCGTAGTCAGGTAAGAAAAGGGCTTCATTTCCACCAAATCCGCACTTATTCTGACATTTCAAATGCAAATTGTGAAAAAAACGTATAAACGAAAATCTAAAAAATTTAGATGGTTGAAAAGAGAATCGATTTATCTTTTCAACGATGTTATACATAACCCCCCATGCCATTTAAAATTTTTCAGTTGATGTGCTTGCTCCCCCACACCATCGACCGAGCAATCACAATGTGTTTTATTTCAAAAAGTAGTATCAGTTAAACCCTACAAAAAGTTTTTTTTTATGTTTGTACCTCAAACCGTTCAAAAGTTAACAGGGGGGAGGACTATTAAAAGGCGCACAATCAGCTTCATGCTCATTTTCAAAATAATTTTCCAAACCCGGAAACTCAGAGTATTCCTTGTGCTGCTCGCTAGGTGGAGCTGACTAGACCTATCGCGTGAGATCAGATTGACTAAATAGCCAAAGTGATGTGATGATTCAGACATCTTCGATGATTCGAACAGGGGATAGATGGCTTTAGGGCTGTCTGTGTAGACCTACCCTTGCAGTGATGAGAGGCAAAACCACGAAACTATTCTGCAGGTGGTCCTCTTGTCTGAATGAAAACAAAATTCTGCTAGTTAGTTACAACGAGCACTTGTAATTGATTCCTCTTCCTGCAATGAGGAACATTATACGAGTATGTGTTGGATATAAATAAATACCCGTCGTGGCATTAGCCACATTTAGTCTACGATCGAGGCATATATGGAACAGAAAAAGGGTTCCAGAATTTTCATTACAAACGACCTCCCAAGAGAACTAATTTCTATAGAGTCTGAATTTTAAAAACAGCTGGATATTGACAATCTCATTACTGTATTTGCCAAAAGTAAAGCAAGAAAAGTACAATTACTATAAGACATTTTCATTAACATCCGTACATATATCTACGAGTGTTTAAATGTTGTAGACGATGATGCACTTTGGGTACATTAATTTCGGACTCTATAAGCAACCTATGCAACATAATTTGGTATTTTCCAGTATTCAATTACACTAGCAATCAAAATATACCATTTCTATTTGAGTTTTTATTTTTTAATAATTTAATTTCCCATTATTATATCTATTCAAAAACACGAAAATCTAAATATATTTTACCTGACTGAGACTAACTGACTTTTTAGTAATTTTTAATGTTTTATAACTTTGATACTGTGAGTTATTTTGTTGTTTCATTGTGAAATATTTGTGCTACCTATTTATTTGCCATAAAAAAATATATATTACAAAGAGTTTGTCATAATTTTTTAAGGTGGACATTCAACTGTAGGGAATTGGGTAGTATTTTGGATTAATACATATTGGGTAAAGGCGCCAATGATAATTTCGCACGACGGCGCTCAATGAACTTGGCGCATCCCTGGGTATATACTTTATTTCATTTCAGTTTCTTCCTTTTCCTTTGATCTGTTTCGTTCACTTGTTACTTTCTCTTTCCTTGAGTTTTTTCTTGTCCTAGCATTGCAAAGTGTCTGGAAACTTTGAAGCATTGACCTACCTTTAGGACTATGTACTACTCCTGGATCTATGATATCTATGATTTAAAAAAAAAATGTTTTTTCGGTTAACCAGCTATCATCCTCCTACGAACGACAGCCCTCAGAAGTCGAAACTTGTGCGAGCTAAGGATTAACGAGGTCTTACCTTTTGACGTGCGATTCCTAGCACGAGACCAATGACCATGCTGGGAATCGAACCCACGTCCCTCTGATTGATAGACTAGCGCTCTACTCATGACCTCTCTTTTAGAATTTTCTTTTCTTCATCTCTACTCAATATTCTTCCTGAAATATAAAACTAATAACCAATTTTTCTTACTATCATCCGAACTAGATATTATTGAAGTCATTCATTATTTCTTGTAACCATAATATACAGGGTGATTTATCACCACTTACACAAAATTTGTCAATGTGCTCTCCCTACCAAAAAAAGTTAAAAACCAAGTGGAATTACAAAAATAGAACAAAAAAATTACCTGATTATTTCGTAGGAACGCGCCGCAACTGGATAGAAATTACCATGCCGGTTCCTCTTCATCAGACTTGGAACTGCCAGCAGAGCTGGTGAGGTTAGAAGTGAGATTGGGATGTTATTCACATTGTCTGGCGCACTCAACAAGCCATTCACAGAACTCCTGACGACGTGGCAAGTCTTGTGGCTCTAGGACTTCTTCCTTTCGGAAATGGCATGGATGCGAACCATTTTTGCGGATAATACGCCATACCATAGTTTGGGTTAAACCAAGTTTCCGACCAATCACACGAGTGCTTATTGACGAAGCATCGTCGGGGAGTTGTAGAACTCATCAACAACAACAGCACGATTCACTGCACGTTCGACGTGTGTTGTGAAACATGATCCGGTATCACGAAGTCTTTGCACTGCACCCAAAATCGTAAACTATGTTCACTGTCACATCATACTAACGACTGACGAGTGGGACGGTTGATAGGTACATGCACCATTGCCACATCTTCTCACGTTTTTGCAGTGGTGTATCGATTGTGGTTGACATACGAAAGAGTTCAATCATCGCGGATAGCTGCCAAATTTTACAGGAGCGTTTGCACATGACCGACCAGTATCCCATTAAATTTTGTGCAGGTGGTGGTAAATCTGTATACCTCAGCAATTGAAATTAGGTCGAGCAGCAAAAGCTCTCTACTTATAAACTTACCTTGAGTATCTATGTCCTGTCACTGTTCTATGCAGAAGGCCACTTGTACTGGATATTTTTTTGTGGTACTTTTGAGTACCATTTGGACTTTTGGCTAGATTTTAAATCTAGCTACTAGTTAAACGTTTTGCGGATTTATGAAGTACGATCAACAATAAAATACCGATAACAATTCAATAATTTAATTTTTTTTTACAATATCTACAAAATTATAAGTTTTATACCTGTTATTTGGTTACTGTTGGAACTTTCAACACCCCTGCTGGATAATATTTTTTGCATACACAGTGTTAATTTCAATAATTTTGATGGGTCACTAGTCTGATAATTGAATTCGTTTTCATAAAACATAAACACTGTTTCGCCAAAATAATATAATAATTGCCACGGGAACCGACGCTAGAAACCCCTGCATATTATCTCATCTTATCTGTACAAGAATATGTGTATTCTACCACGTAGTTTCCTCCCATAGCAGGTCTAATACTAGCTTCTTTCGGAAAAACCAGGAAACCAGAAAAAGGAAATACCAATTTCCGAAGCTATAAAATGAAATTTGAATCGCACACCCACTACATTTATGGTAATTGAATTATTCATATATCGTTACTGTTCTCGGTATTATCATTTGACTTAACTATGGATTTATGTATTGCTAGCTAGTTTCCATAAACACGAGGAATGAAGAAGATACCAAATTATGCGAACATCAACTGATGGATTCATTTGTATAGGTGACCTTTTTCAAAACTAAATAAATAAATAAATAAATAAATAAATAAAGGTATATTTTACAAAGTTAGATTGACTTCTACACAACATGTGCGCTTTCTACATACGTCACTGGCTTTCCGCAGACCTCTCACAAAAAAAATGTCTGTACCTCAATAATTATAAGGTCTCCAGAATCTGGATTAAGGATCTATAATAATAATAATAATAATAATAATAATAATAATAATCCCTTATAAACAATCTTAGATTGTACCCGAAGGCATAGCCTGTGCGGGTAGAAGACGGCTATTATTATGATGTTTTCTGTGGTGTATTTACTGTTTAGATGTAACAAAACCCGGAAAACCTACAGCACCACTCCGGGTGGTCGGTGCGCACTTCAAGCTAGCACCAGACGTCGAGATCGGCATCTAGGCAACTCACATCACACTTGATTCACATCAAGGCATGTGGCCACCTAAAGAGACCCGTGTATTTGAGAAAAAAGATTCCATACCGGAGCCCCGAACGTCTGTCTGATGCGAGCCGGAAGTTTCACTGCTAGATACCTTAGCCACTGGACCACCGACCAAAACTGTTGAATGGGAACCTCCAACAAATATCTTTTGTCTAAGCATACAATCTGCAGCTTCCAAAAAAAAATATTGGATCTAGCGTCAAAAGAATTCAAATGTAGAAATTGCATTGAGAATCTTTTCAAGCATGATGGAAACTGAATGGAGTGGAGGACGCTTCTTCTCCAAATTGAAAAGAATAATAAATGAATTGAGAAGTATAATGCTCCAAGAGAGTTGACTAGTTTGTCGCTATTGTCCATAGGATATAAAGTGCATTCCATTTGAAACGAGCCACCCTGAATAACATTTGGTAAAATGATTTTTAGGAAAAGAAAAAAACACCTCAACAATAGTATACAGGGGGACACATTTTGACATAATCAGATTCGATCTAACTTCCCCTATCGCATCCCCAGAGCATGTCACCATGTTTTTAATGGATCACTCTATATTGTTTGGCATTATCAGATGCTCCATGATGAGCAGATTTCAACAAAGTATAATACATATGGTCTGAAGCTCATAGTTTGGAAGCCAAAAATTATTTGAGTTGATAACGAGCCACCCTGAAAACTGTAGTCAAAACGCTGTACAATTGAAAGAAGAAATGAAATCGTGGTCTGTTTTCGAAATATCCCGCGATACTTGCGTGAACCGCCACCGTCGGTTTTGTTGTTAAGGTACATTTTCATGAACTGATGTTCCAAGTATTGCGCAGGAGCATAAAATGAATAAAACATAATCAATCAAATTTACGGAATCACTCTCTGCAAGCAGTTTTAATCATTACATTTTCAACTCATTATATTATTTTTGTTTTGCTGTAATGCATTTCACTGGAATAGTTAATAATAACACATTTCACATAAAAGAATTGAAATTCAGCTGCATGGAAATATCTATATCTATATCTGCCCAAGCAAGCGCATGCGCACGTATCTGCACAACTGTGTCCGATTTTATTTCAAAATTTTCTTTAAGTAATAATTTTGTCGCTTTTTTGAGTTTATAATTGCTTTTTAGAAGATATATGTGTGATGAGTTTTGTGTTACAATGTTCTTGTACTATTTTGTGATAGATTTCAGTAGGAGTGATGATTTTTATTTACTTCATCACGGACTTTCACAACTTGAACTTATATGGAAGATTTAAAGAAACAGTAGGGTACAACAACACTCACCCAGTAGATCATTAAGAATTCAGAAATAAAATATTAGTTTTAAATTTGTTTCATAGTAGGTATGTTACAGATTCTAAGTGGTACTCACTTTCGGTACCTACTAGATATGAATGAATTATTGTTTTCATCATCTTTCAGGATTTTATCCACACAAAAACGAATAATAGTCATATTATTCATATTAATAGTCTATTTTATTGCACTACGAAATTTTTCATTCTGCCACAACTATTTTGACTTTCAAACGGTATTTAGATCATTTAAGAAAAATAACACAATTTGTGTGGTGTTATTTTTCCAAAAAATTTGGTCTTCCACCTGAATATGGATACTATATTACTTTAGAATTATATTTAAAAAGTTTATTGGCATTCCGTAAAATTCAATTTACAACAATCACTATGTCCCTGGAATATTGACACGAGGACCAGGTGCCATCTCTGGATCCGATTACAGAAACAGACCACGATTTCATTTTAAACAAAATGTAATCAGTCGACACACCAGGCTTTTTAGACATCTTAGTTTCATAGGTGTTTTTTGAAGTATATTTCAAAAAAGTCTTATTTTGCCTAGTTATGTTTGAATTCGATATTCTCTTTATTTTGTATTTATACGCATACGCTTCGAGAACGGTTTGAAATAGTGAGGTTGTACTACCAGAATGAAAATAGTGCTAGAGCTGCTGCCCGTATGTTCAATTATAATTATCCAGGAAGAAATGTACGACACAAATACGTTTCGGATTTATTGAATAAATTTATGGAAACTGAATCTGGTAACAATAAAAAGCATAACCGCTCAGGAGTTGTCAACGATGAAGTTATTTCTATTGCAGTTTTAGGGCACGTTGAACTAATGGAAAATACGAAATCTCTTACTAAGTTATCTCGAGAATCAGGAATCAGTCATACAAATGTTTTCAGGATCCTTCATAAGTACAAATTTCATCCATATAAGATTAGACTAGTAAATGAATTGGACGAAGATGATTTCGATAGACGTTTCGAGTTTTGTGAAAGTCTCACTTAACGGATCAACTTGCATCAGAATTTCTTGTATAAAATTTGTTTTTTAGATGAAAGTACGTTTAGTTTGAATGGAGAGGTGAATCGACACACTATCGATATTGGAGTGATACGAATCCTCATTTATACCGTCAAGTTCATACCCAACGACCTCAAAAACTGAATATTTGTAACGTCCTTCCGTCGTTACTAGTCACTTTGACGCCGAGTCCAGGTCACGGGTTGCCTCGGGCGCCAGCTTTCGGCATGGTGTGCTCCACGTGCTCCGGGCAGCGTCAGTGAAGAAAGTAACACTCCAGGGGCAATTATGGTCTTGACCAAAGCTCTGGTGACCAGAAGAGGCAGGCTTTAATTGCCCTTGTTGGTTTCAAGTCCTAGGTATTTGCTGCTAATAATTATCAATTCAAAAGAATACTCCATATATAATAAAACAGTTTATTATCGAACAGCATTCGAAATTAATCAGTCAATAAAATATATTCTCAAAGTAACAAACTGAAAAATACTCTACCCTAGCTTCAGTTACAGTTCTCTCGCTCTCCCTTCCTTCTCCACCGGTCAGTGGCTGAACGGTATTTGGCCAGTCGGACTGTGCGAAACTTAACGTTGTGCGGCCTGAGTCCTCTATCGACGGTACGGCGTATTCATAAATAACCTAAGTATGACTTCCAGCTCACATCGACGGTCTGGCATATATAGATTCCTATCGCGCTCTAACTGAATTTGAAAGCGGTGGCAGTAAAGGTGGTTATTTATTTAATCTGAGTAATATAATATCTATATGCGAAAGAATCATGAACTTTACAAGAAAATAAATGGTATTTCTATGTGTATGAACACCGGAGCACTGGGGAGGTCAGTAACTTCGTTACACACCCTTCCCACTTCAGGGAAAAAAATATTTTACAAATATTTTTTTTCCGCGTACCTAAGAGCTACAACTACAACAAAACAAAAAAAAGAACCCTACGGAAATGACTTTCAACTATACTACTCACTAAAGATTGAATACAAGTATCCCGGTCAGGTGCCTACCCCTTTAGAATGGCTGAACCCTGTATTGTGGTTAGGTACGCCTGTCACAACACAAAACGAAATCTCACCATTTATACCTAAAAAAACTAAAATAAAATAAACAGTTTTCTTCTTCTGCTCTTTATCTAGGTTTCCAATACCACCGTGCTTCCTCTTCGACTGCGGTCATTCTTCGGTGACATCCTCTGATGACATCTCTTATTGATGGAATGTTGGCATCTCCAGTCTGGACATTCCCCATGCAGCTTCTGCTACGGACATTGGCATTACGGCAAGAGGTTTGGCTCCTTATTGGACTGAAGTGGTCACTTGGTGAAGGAGGTGGGCTGTCACATGGCCTCTGTGGTCTGTCACATAAGCAATCTCGAGACAGAGTACGCTTCAACCCACATCGGGAACTAAACAGGAAGGCGTGCCTCCGTAGACACGCACTTCGGCTGTGGCCTGGCTGACCACACTTCCAACACAAACCCTTTTCTACAGATATGTACTTTGGTAGCATCACTGGCAGCGAATTTCCTAGATTTCGACGGCGAGCCGGTCTGCTGATCCTTGTAACGCGGGTGTAGTGTTCGGCTCTCCTTCTTCTGTCTTGCTGGCAGTTTCTGGCGTCATCATCAACCTCGTAACTTCTTTCTCGAGTACTACGGTCGAAGAAACAGGTAATGGAGAGTCTGGTAGTTTTAGAACGGTTATCGAAGGCAGGAGAAGGACCTTCGTTGGAACGATTGGACGGAACGGAACGAAAAGGATGACGGTAAAAACTGGAATGTGTGGGGGTGGGGATGCATGGTGGGGCGAGTTCGGAACGGGCGGTCAACTGCTTTTGGTCATGGTCACGGGTGCAGATAATAGTGGTTGTCGTGGCGGCGGTTCTTGGACGGTGATATTTGGACTGTGGCACATGCTCAACCTCTGAGAACTTACTGGGCTGTACTCTCTGCTTAGGGGCTGGTGTAAGGGATGTCTCAGGCATAAGGGCAACGATAGGGCTACATGGTACAGGCCGTGAATTTGACAGGGCAGCTAACTCGTCGACATGTATACTTCCGGTGTGTAGTTCCAAGCGGAAACGGCGTCCTTTGAGCACATTCATACCTAAGACCATAAAAGAAGACAATCTGGGTATATATCCGAAACTTTCCACGCTACTTGTCGTTCCTATAGTCAGGTCCGTGCGGTAAGTAGCTTTGATAGGAATCTGGTGACCATTAGCCATTCTGACGGAACATGGCGGAGTCTCGACACTGCGCAATCCCAGTCTTCTCCATCGGTCGATAATGCGATCTCCCACATAGGATTTAGCGGCTCCAGTGTCCAGCAAGACTCTTGCTGTTCCTCCTGGTATCATAACGGTTATATGGGGACGGTCGTCTTCATGTTCTACGGCTGCTGTCAGAGTTGAGTTAGGTTGGGGTTGGTGTTGTTCGTAACTCAGTTCGGGGCAACGCTGGTCTTGTATTCCAGACCTCGAACACGGACAGTCTTGTGATACCACTCCGTCTCGTCTGCATCGTGAGCAGAATATTCTGGATGTGGCTCGATACTAGCTTCGAGAAAACGATGCTGCTCTGTCGGCCTGCTCAATCTCTGATCGGAGCAGCTCATATTCTCGAGTGGCTCCAACAAACTCTTGGACGTCCTTGAAGTCGATTCTACGGATATGAAGTCGGAACTCCGGGTGGAGGTTTCGGTAAAGACAGTTTAACTCCTGTTTTGGAGTGATTCCTCCGTGGCGGCGGATGAGGGTCTGCAGATCGGTGATGTACTCTGGAATACTCTCCTGTAGCTGGTGCACTCTTCTGCTGATGGCCACCTTCAAGTCGATGAGGTAATTGACGGGGAAAAGGAACTTCTTGAATGCGGTACAGAATTTGGGCCAGTCAGCCCATCGTGTCCGGTTATTTCTGAACCATAATGCAGGCATTCTTTGCAGCAGTTCAGGCATCGCTTGCAGGAGGCGGTCTGTAGTGATACCTTGGGATTCACTGATTTCTTCTAGCCTTTCCAAGAAGGTGGCGGTTGACTTCCATCAAAATATATCCGCCAGTCCTTAGTCCTCAGGGGCGGCAGCACGGGGCTAAGAGACGGTCCTGACTGGGGCTGGGTCGACTGGATTCCCACCTGTACCTGTAGCTGTCACAGTGATGGTCGGTGCTGTGATGGTCGCTGTCGTTCCGCTGGACGGGGTTGAGAATACAAACGGCATCATGGTGGTCGGAGCAGGTGAAGCGTGGTCGGAGCAGGTGAAGCTTGGCCCTCGCGGATGAACTTGGCCAGGCGTCGACGCTTCTCATCTACGGTACCAGCTATTCCTATCCGAAATTTGAACAATTTGGTGTCAAGCTCATCTTTCCTCAGCAGGTATATCCATTCAACTCGGGTATCGGTCGGTCCGCTCATTCCCGGTGGATTCTGATTCACAGGTGGCCCTGTGCCGCTGAAAGGGTCCTTGGGTGTGCCGGATTCATCGTCGGACATCATTTATTTTATAAGCACTTGAGGGACGTACGTGCTAGTTGTTCCACGGTCAGACACTTACTGCCTTTGAGTCGGCTCCTATCTTGGCTACAGTGCTTCCTGCTTCCAATCGATGAATGGGTGGTGGATATCACTTCTGCTCTCCCGAAAATCTACAAACGAGGTGTCGCAAGCCAAAGTTGGAAATCTGTAAAAATGAGAGATCGGCGGTTTTTGGCGTTTCTCCACGTAATTCCACCTCCGAAAGTGTTTGCAAGTGGTCTCGACGGTTTGACTCAACGGAGTCCTATTTCTCCTCCAATTTGGTTTGTACTCGGCTTTCGGTAAACAACGGACTCGGTATGCCATAAAAACATTTGGCTCGGGCGCCAAATTTGTAACGTCTTCCGTCGTTACTAGTCACTTTGACGCAGAGTCCAGGTCACAAGTTGCCTCGGGCGCCAGCTTTCGGCGTGGTGTGCTCCACGTGCTCCGGGCAGCGTCAGTGAAGAAAGTAACACTCCAGGGGTCAATTATGGACTTGACCAAAAAGCTCTGGTGACCAGAAGAGGCAGGCTTTAATTGCCCTTGCTGGTTTCAAATCCTAGGTATCTGCTGCTAATAATTATCAATTCAAAAGAATACTCCATATAATAAAACAGTTTATTATCGAACAGCATTCAAAATTAATCAGTCAATAAAATATATTCTCAAAATCGCAAACTGAAAAATACTCTACCCTTTTGTCTCACCACATTCCTCGAAAGTACTTGCTGCGGCTGCTGGTTGCACAGTGGATCGGTACATCAGCTCTCAGGCCTCAGTTAGAGTTCTCTCTCTCTCTCCCTCCCTTCTACACCGGTCGGGGGCTGAACGGAACTCAATTATTGTATGATATTCGGAGTATTTGGCCAGTCGGACTATACGAAACTTAACGTTGCGCGGCCTGAGCCCTCTATCGACGGTACGGCGTATTCATAAATAACGTATGACTTCCAGCTCACATCGACGGTCTGGCATATGTAGATTCCTATCATTGCGCTCTAACTGAATTTGAAAGCGGTGGCAGTAAAGGTGGTTATTTATTTAATCTGAGTAAGATCTATATGCGGAAGAATTATGAACTTTTGTAGAAAATAAATGATCTTTCTATGTGTATAAACACCGGAGCACTGGGGAGTTCAGTAACTTCTTTACATGTTTGGGCAGGAATTTTAGGTGACAACATCATAGGACCATTTTTCATCGATGATAATTTGACTGGTGAGAAATATTTGGATATGTTGGAGAATCGAGTAATACCGTGCATCAATAGGGCAATTGAGGAGAATATGAATTTATTCGAAAACACAATAGTTTTTCAGCAGGATGGTATACCTCCTCAATATGCAGTTCCAGTGCGACAATTTTTGGATGATCATTTTTCTGGTAGCTGGATTGGCAGAAGAGGTCCTACATAAATGGCCACCGAAGTCTCCGGATCTCACTCCTTTAGATTTCTGTCTATGGGGCCATTTGAAGTCTAAAGTCTGTATGAGGTAGAATCAACAACATTAGAACATTTGAGAGAGAACAGGGAATGGAAGCTCGTTTATACCATTGTATGGAAGTCGGTGGAAACGTTTTTGAACATTTACTATAGAAAATTTGTTTCTTCTCATTGTCAAGTCATCAGATTTTGATTCAAGAATTTGATACAAAATCTTTTTTTCTGATTCATTGCTTCCATATTTGTCTCTAGAACGATTATTTCAAAATGTGGCCTCCTGTATATGTGTTGACCTGTTTTTTTATTTTTACTGCAAATCATTGTTTCAAAAGTTATTCAGGGTGGCTCGTTTTCAACTCGAATAATTTGTAGCTCCCGAACCATAAGCTTCAGACCATATGTTTTATACTTTGTTGAAATCTGCCCATCATGGAGCATCTGATAATGCGAAAAAATATAGGATGATCCATTTAAAAAAAATTGGTGGCATGCTCTTGGGGTGTGATAGGGAAAGTTAGAACAAATGTGAATATGTACAAATGTGTCCCCCTGTATACTAATGTTGATATGTTTTTTATTTTTTCTGAAAATCATTGATGTGATATGTGATATGCGCAAGAACATAAATTTTGAAGAAGTGAATAACTATCACAAATCTAGAAGGTAAGTATTCAATCAACATAGATTTTTTAGCACTAACCTGTGAATGCTGAAGGAGTTACTTTTGTGGATGATATTATATTATTCATTCATTTGTGTTACTGTAAAGACATACAAATATATAATCTAGAACTTTGCCCATCTGATTTCTTTGCCTATTCCATCAAAGTAGTGCTCTGTCATGGTTATAAATAGGGGCCCCATTATCCTAATGTGCCCAGGGCCTCCGATAGCTTAAAGACGACCCTGCCAGGACCACCCCCAGATATTTGACCTGCTGGACTAGCTCCAGCTCTTTGCTAAACATGTTAATGGTCTGAGTCCAGTTTTTTCCTTCGTTTGGTGAACAGGTTCATCTCTCTGTTAGTGCAATTTAGCTAGAAAATACACTGACCGACCAGGATCGACCGTCTACGACTGTCCAGCAATGATCAGAAATTGAAACGGATCAATAAATCTTTCAAACTCACACTGATCGACCAAAATTTTCAGCAGAAACATGGTCTTTGATAATTCGTCGAGGACGATCATTCAGAGTAAGATATTCGATAAGAATACACGTGTTAGAAATTTTGATCGTAGATGGACGATCGCAGACGGTTGGTCATGGTTGCTGTGCATGGTGTGCTGGCTGCCTTACCGAGAGCCCTGCTTCACCGCACCTCTTTCTGTCAGTAAATAAGGAAACATTCCCATTTTGATTTGAGATGGATAATAATTACGACCCAGTTACCGAAAAAAAATTTATCTAGTGCGTATAAATAGCACTTTGAATCTTAGATTTATTTTTTATTTTCCCTCTGGAAGATGGTCAATTGGTGATTGAAATATGTGTCGAGTTGGGATAAAACTCCAGTATATTCAAACTATACACCAAAGGTAACAGAAGTTCAGTGCAAGTTCAAATTTATCACTGTGTCACACTATCCCAGTGTGGGGAGAAAGGAATTTCGTCTTCGTCGAAATTATTCATTTCATTTATTTGAAACTCTCCAGCACGCTTTTCAAAGTTTATTCGATTTCATTCATTTACTCTTCATTCAGACGTCAATGTTGATATCGCCAAGGAAGATAAAATAATCAGAATTCTTGCAGCCTTCAAGAAAGTTTATTTAGTTTGTGAATTCTAAAGTACAGTATGCGGTGAATTTTTGTATAAGCTTTTCCAACCATTATTATTTACTTTAGTGAAAATAAGCGTGCTCTTTTGATTGATGAACGGAACAAAATTAAATCCAATAATTTTCGCAAAAATATATTATATTGGTGTATACATTTTGTGTAAGTTGGAAATTTTTGTTCCTTCTACATTTATCAGTTAAGATGAATATAAAAGTATCAAATCAAATTTTGGGTGAAATGAAATATTTCCTAATAATAAACTTGTTTTGGTCCTTAATTGAGTTATGTGTGCCAGATACTACTGTGAAAAGTATACAAAATTGACGTTAGATTTTTCTATAACGGATGGCAAAAATTTATTTCGATTTCAAAAGAGAATAACGGTCTAGTGTCCCACTTTTACTTATTATTCGTCATACAAGATCATACGACAAAGTCGAAGTACCCTTCTTTCCACACTTTTCCACAAAGTGGAAAAACGAGGCAAACATCTGACAGAAAACAATTACTTCCCTACCACGACTGACACTGAACTACATCTCAGAGATACGTATGCAACATTCATCCAAGTAGACAAAATTGCAAGTCATATAATTATTCAAAAATCATCCTTTATTTGGCTGGGACACCTGCAAACATGCACGTTTCGAAGTTTTGCCTCTCATCAGTGCTAGGGTGGGTCGGACAACATCAGATTCAACTGTTTAACTAATATTGAGCTGATTATCATTCATTGAGCAAGGACAGGATAATAATAATGGTGTCCGACCTACCCTGTGATCATCCCCAACCAAAGGAAGCATAATTTACTGTTTGATCACGAAATAAGCACTTACAATTGGGTCTTCTTGGAAGAACGTTTCACAAATATCTGTCAGATGTAGTTCAAAGTCCGTCGTGATATTAGCCAGAGAATTAGTTGTTGTCTGCCATGTGTTCACCTCATTTTTCCACTTTGTGTAAACGTGTGCAGAAAAGGGTACTTCTACTATGTTGTTTCGATTTGTTTGATATTAATGATACTCTCCGGCACAGATTGCCAAACTTTGTTCGAATTATCACAAAATTATACGTATAAAATACATTTAGTACTTCGTATCATCACTAGATACATTCGTATAGATACGCTGCGCGTTCTTGCTGAGAAGTAATTTCTATTGGTTTTTCTTTGATATACATCGCTATGTAATTTGTGAATAGTAAACTCAAAAACAGACACATCGAAAATAATTTATTCAACACAAAAATTTATTAAGATTTTTAAATAATAAATACAGTTATTTCAAAAACAATATTCATAACCAGCAAATGTTTCATTGAATTACTAAAATGATACTTTGATAAATCATCCACAAGTCATGCAGAATTCCTTACTTAAAATAATATAAGAAAAAGACAGACGATTTTCTACCCAAAAACTCTATCAAGAAACCAAAGTACTGAATATTAGGGTACACTATAGCTACCAATGTTTGATTTGAAAGTTTTCGAATTCAAAAAAATATACATCAGCTACTTTGAAAATAACTAGATTTTCTGAAAACCTAAATGTTAGAACTCCGTGTTACCGAAAATCCCATACGCAAAGATTCGTCTTTTATTACAGCCAAAATTATATAACCAGCTTCCTATGAATCTTAAAATATTCTCAAAAATTAAAGAATACAAAATATGCTATCAAAATGTATCTATTAAAAAACTCTGATATACTTAACATATTCTAAAAATATATTAAAATGACATACCAATACTTCATTACTTAGTCTGGAGGTGACCTCCAGTATACTTTCTTTCCGACCATCACCCTTATTTTATTCACTGTCACTCTTAGACAACACTGATATGTCTAAATTGACAATAAGAATAAATGAATTGTTTGAATTATGTTCAACATGTATCATAAATTGTGATCACAACTAAGTATGAGAGGAGTGAAACGGCACAAACACGCATTTTGATGCCTAGGTGTATTTCACCCATTTGTAGTGGTTTTGTCATATTTTTTGACTTAATTCACATATTGTACTGAAAGTTTGAAATAAATTTGGTTTGATTTGATTTGATATTAATTTTCTTTAGTAATTGAATTGAGATTGTTCCTGAGCATAGTGACACCGACTTAAAAGTAAATTACTAAGGCCAAAATGTTAGTCACAATATGATTCGGATAAAATTGAAACATCGCTATTGTCAGTATCAACTGCTATCAATCAGAACGTATATAATGGGCGAGTCAAAATTATTTTGGTTTCAAAATGTAATTCAATAAATAAATTCTGGCTTGTGCATAAAATTGCGTATGCGTGTGTATCTCGGTCGTAAATAGGGAGTACCTACCCTTGGTGTTGTAATAGCCCTCAGCTGTGCCTGGGGCTATTTCATTCATGCCATCGTGCGCTAAACCCCTATATTACGACCTAGATGCATAATCAACTATTATTACAATTAACAAATGTTCATTCATTTCTTGTCATCAAATTAGTCCTATCATTGACTAAGTCCAAACATATTATGCGGGAAAAAATTTCCTGACATTATAACACACCTTCTGTGTCCTTTTAATCACTAATCGTCATAAATACCTTTTGTTCTATTCGTTTTATGCGAATTGTTATGACTGCATGCAATGTGTTAGTTGTTTTCCAATTCAGATTTCAACACCAAATGATTTTAGAATCAAGAAGCTGATATAATCCCGAATCCTAAATTTTTTCATTGGCACCTATGTTTTGAATATTGATTATAATATATAATATTAACTATCATCAAATATGGTAGTACCATTTTCTTTGTGCTTGTGTGACCTAAGGAAAAAAATTGAGGGAAGTGCCCAGTTACGACAAAATATCCATAATCGTCATAATTGAATAATTTCAATAGTAAATTAAAAAAATATTACAAGTCACCATACTTTGTTGGGCAACTCAGATTTCGTCAAAATAGAGGGGTGAACAAAGTAAGTGGCTTAAAAAACTGAAAGAAAAGGAATGTATATATTTAGGCTTCAATAACATGGAAAAAGTTTTTAACGAGATTGAAAGCTTATATCTAGAAACAAAAACAAAAAGTTTTATAATAAGGAACGAAACAAAAAAGCTTGAAATTATTTGAGAGGACTGCAGATCTCATACATCAGCCGTGTATTTCAAGTCATCTAGTGTTGGATGAGGATATTAGAAAATAATGAAGAAAATATAATGTCAACTGCAGGTTTTTTAAAAATAATATCAGTAACTCATTTGAAAAGAGAAAAACATAATGACATCGGATTATACAGGGTCCTGCAACAAGAGCGCGTTCTTCCATATCTCCATTATGGTAATAGATAGTTGGATAATTTTATCAGCATAAGAAGCGCCAAAAAAGGCCATTCAAAATTCAATATACTCTATGCTAAAAATCAATGGTTTTTCTTGAAAAAGCTTTTATTTTTAGAAAAATGGAAATTCTTCTTATGACTCCGCCATAATCTGAATGGACAACCTTTTTGACATACAGTTTATATTCAGTTACTGTTTCTACATTTAATAATTCACTCATTGTCTGAAAAAAATACCAACCAGAAATTTTGATACGCGTAACCAATCAGAGAACAGCACAAATAATCGATAACAGTGTTATTACAACCAAAATATATTCCTAACTTAAAATTCAGATCAAACGAAATTAGAATACCTAAGCAAAGAGATTCAATGCTTCAATTCATACTAACCATAAGACCGCATAGAAATTGTTCTTACATAATACATAGAAATCGATTAAATTTTTTAAAGTCCTACCTGTCTGAACAACATAGAATTAAAGTATTCACTCTCCATGAATAATAATATTTTGAATATGTTTTCTTTAGCTAAGACAAATTTCTCGAGTCGCTCTTTCACTCATAATTTTCCTAGAACATGAAATTATTTGAGATCTTTTTTTGAGGTCCACAGTTTTTGGAAGTTTTCCTTTGCCAGAAAAATAACGAATAAAAAAAATTGTAAAACCTAATTAATACAGCTATGACCTGCATGACGACGCTTCCACCGAGGTGAGCATCGAGATGTTGACAATTATCATAGAAATGCGGTGTTTGCGAAAGGTATTTATTTACTTTTTCCATCGACCTCGTATTAACATGTCTGTTTAATATTCTTCCATATCCATATCCGATTTTGTAGCGCAGCCGAAAAATGCAAGTGCATAGATGGACTTTTTCTATATTCTTTTTCAGTTTCTCTAATTTTACAGCCACAAATGTATTCAAATAATTCAGAGATGATCATTAATAGAGTTTATATCTACTGTTCATTTCGTTGATTGAATATATTCGATTCAAGAATTCCTGTACCTATTTCAACAAGAGTTAGGTCGACGAAAAAATATTGTAATCAACTCGTTTATTGAAATGCGATTAATGATCTCAAACATTAACGCGCTCGCTTCGCTCATGCGTTGAAATATCTTGATCATTAATCGCCTTCATTAATACACTAGTTGATTAAATGACAATTTTTTTCGACCAAGGAATTAACATATCTGTTTAATGTCCTTCAATGCAAACGAAATCAATCATTAATGGCCCCTATTAATGGTTGATTTTTCATTAACGCATGATTTTTCGAAATCGACCATTAATGACACCTATTAATGTTCTATTTTTTCTACATTCATGCAAAAAGCAAAACTTTATTGGACTATATTCAGTGAAAAAAGAAGCTCTTTATTGCACTAGTGCAATAAAGTTTTTATTGCACTCATCTGTCATTCTACTTCAACGTACTTCAACGTCATGATAAACATAAACGTTCAAACCATATTTAGCAGATATTCTGTGAGATTGGCCATACGTTTTAAACAGCTACATATTTTATAATATTTTGTATTAATGTTAGCAGTTGAACAACCAATGCCTTCCCGAGAATAACTCCATAATCAAATCCGATCCGCTATGTTCTAAACCGTCTACCTGCATAGAGCAAACTGCCTGTACTACGACCACACCTTGTGGTAACATACGCGCTCATGGCTACTACGGTTTTGATTTTTATAATGCAACTGTGGTTATATAAACGTTAGTCAAAATTCAATTCTGACAATTACAGAACTGAAAGTTTTAAAATGAGTAATATTAATGGAAACCTAGATGATGGTGATGAAATCGATAGTAATAATTATTTATTTAAATTGCGTATTTCATTTTCCTTCACCTAGTGCCGCACCTAAATAAATAATTTTTTGCTTTTTGCATGAACGTAGAAAAAATGTTGTATGCAACTCGTGCAAAAAATGTTTATTGCACTCGACGTGTTGTCCAACTCGGCCGACAATTTCACGTCGAGTGCAATAAACACCTACTTTTTACACTTGTTGCATAAATAACTATTGTAGCGCATCAGCCGTAAAGTGCCAGCGATTCTAATCATTACAGATGTTAATGTAAATGTTTCAATAATATTAATAATTGAAGGAAGAGTGTAACTACTGTTCATTACATTGATTCAATATCTTCTGACCAAAAATTCCTTTATTCCATCAAGAGTGAGGTCGACAGAAAATATTGTCAACTAGTATATTGGAATGCGATTAATGATCTCGAACATTAACGCGCTCGTTGACTGAATAACTATTGATAATTATTCTTAAAAACTGGTTGAACAATGTGTTAATAGAGGTTTAAATGAAAAAAATATTATTGTTTCATTACATAGTTTGTGACTAATACAGAGAAAAAAACAAGTTGATAAGAAAAATATGAAGAATATGAGGAATGAATTACTTTTATTCATTGTTATCGTATTCTACACTACTGAAATTTGCCACTACTGTGACAATCAATTGCATCAAGGCTAATGTTATTATTGCTAACCAGTGTGAGAATATTATTCTTATACAAGAGAGAGAATGTAAATACATTTGAATTGCATGGGGGCAGAGGTGTTGCAGAATATTTCTTCAATCTCAAGAGAGAGGATTCCAGCATTCTGTAATCAAATTTTATTTCAGAATTAGCAAATTCTGTGATGATCGTGGAGAAAAAAGATTATATTTGTATCAGTTTGATTCAATTACTGCGTGAAAGGTTGAAGAATTAGTATCTGAAAATAAAAACGAAACGAAAGAATATTAAGATAATAATATGTTGATTATTCAATTCTTTTCTCACCATCTTGAGTTGTGGTTGCGTAAAAATAATGGGAAAATTGGTGTCAATTCCTAGAATATAAATGAACATAACATGAACTTGCTGTCAAACGAAAGTAATATTTAAGATGTATAAAAACCCTGGTGATTGCAATGATTCGATTTTGTTTTTATCTTTTCGGGCTGCACCACCTGTTGCATTACGTCCTAGTTCCCGATTCTCCGCTACGCTGTGCTTACATCGCTGATAGAAAACTGTTAGGCAGCTTACGCATAACGGCGTTTTGCGTTCACGACTTTTATTTTTATTCTGTTATCTTATTGGTTTCTACAAAGACTATTGAAGCTGTCATACATTTGACATTATTATTATGTTAGTCTGATTTCCGTAGTCATTTTGAATTTCTGATATAGTTGTGATATAATTCGTGTAGTTATTGTAGTTTCGGAAAGAGTAGAAAATATGAGTGAATGTCGAATTCATACGAAATTTCCACAGATGGCTTATTTAAACATAATAAAAATGAAATATCCATTGAAATTTTTCCGCGGAAAGGTCATTTTCACATTTTTCGTCTTTAAAAGTATGCTATACTAATTTTCAAAACACAAACATAATTCATTGGAATCGTATTTCATTGTATCTTTTTGGTTGAAATGCACTGTGTTAAGACGAAAATACTTCAAACATATATTTGTAGCAATTTATGAGTGAAGTAATCCACAAAAATAAAAAAAAGAGTAAATAGTATTCAATAGACATGCGATCATTTTGAATGGCAAATGACAGCTCTCTCCTCTCTCGTAACAGCGAAGCAAATTTTGCGACGTTGCCAATTTGATTCCAGAAATATTCAATTCACTATCACGAGATATTTTATGAAAAATGAGTAGATATACCAAATTTTTCAAACATTAACTGCACATTTGAAATGTTGGTACTCAAAATGTTTCCAAATGAATGCAGACTGTCAGAATTTAAAGAACGTGATTGAATCACATGTGCGTTAATATGCGCACACGCATGCGTAAGTAATGTTATTCTGTAAACGCAGAAAGAAATTCAGCGTTCAGCTTCACAAAAATGAAGACTACTTTTCAAATAATAGAACGTACTTGATGACTTTAATCCACATACCTAAAATGAGAATGGGATTGTTCGGGTTTCGTCGGGTCTAGTCGATAAGCAAGGTAAAGGTAAGTTTATCGGCAGGTTGTATGCGAGCACCTGCTTTGATTTCACTTTTTCATACCAATTACTGAACCGAAGATTTACCGAAAACAATTTCTCGCATTCTTTGCCCTCCTAGCGCTGGCTTTTCTTGTGCCAAGTCAGGTTGTGGATATATTCCATGAAGTTCACATCTTCACCTGTTTTCAGAATGTTTGCAAATTATGCTTGTAATTTTGAATATTTCTGGAATCGAATTCTTACTTTCATAGTGTTTTTATCATGTTTTAACCCATCTGTGAAAATTTCGTACAAATCCAACTTTTAACCATATTCCCTACCATTGCCGTAATTTATCAAAAATAACCCCACCTCAACTCACTCAAATCAAACCACTCCTAACAGTCCAAACCTCGAACACGAACGATCACCATCGGTCAAGAATTATTGGCGCAGGTCGTTGATGAAAAATTGGCTCGAAAATATGAGCACCTTGTGTATAAACATAACTGAGTCGGCCCTCTGGTAGTGCATTCGGTACTGAGATGTAATTGTCAAAAATCAAGCATAATCAAGTAGGCTGGTGTCTTCTGTTTGATCCCACAGTTTTACAGGTATAAGTGCAAACACCAGGATTTTTAGACATCTTAGTGATATAGAATTATTGATTTCCATGTGACAGCTCATTATGTTGGGTTCATAGATTCAACTAAACTAAGAATGAAACTGACAACTAAGAACTAAGAATGTTGAATACAAAAGAGTACATGAAGGTTAATACATTTACGTCCGTCATTCAAATTAAGAAATAATAATTACGAAATTGGTTAACTTTCAACTTAACAACTGAGAATTTGAAAATGGTGTTGATGAAATGCGCCGCACGTGACCCACTAAAAATCTGATTTGAAAATCTGCTTACGAGTGACCGAAATAGTTTGCTAGGCACTGTCTCTCTTTACTTTATTCTTGAAATTTGAATCTCTCATATCAAAGAGTGGTTTGAACTGAGGAACCCTCTCAATCAGTTAGTTCGCTATCGAACATTCTAAATGAATATTTCAATAATTTCTAAAATAACCGGAAAATCTTTCAATCAATATGATTTTTTTCTGCTCCAGACTTTGAACATAATTCTTAGTTTTGGGTTGATGTATATAAACACCTTCTTAATTCTGTAAGGATAATCCCTAATTGAAATTTTAAAAATTTGTTTTTCCACTAAACCATGGTTGTAGCAGATATTTATTGCAACATGTTTCATTACTATATATTATATTATTATTTATTTCTGTTGCATTTTTTTGGAACGAGTAGTATGTTGATATCGGTACGTAAAAATATCAGAACTCTACAAACAACAAAATAATTAAATAATCGGGTATACAAGATAGGTAAATAGGTGATTTATTCCACTGAGTTCCATAATACAATGTTTGTAGAGAGACAAAGAAAAAAATAGCCTATAAAGTTAAGATTAGTTGAACAATTAAACGAGTCAAATGACAAATGACACAAAATATAAAAATAAGTGTTGGAGTATTTTTAAATTATAGACATTTAAAATTATACATGTAATCTGTTATAGAATAGGAGCAAAATCTCAAAAGATGATTATTTATTGTTTTTGAATTTGGATAAAATGAGAATTTTAAAATTTTCTGATAGATTTGAGAAGGTTGAATTCCAGGTGAAGGTTTTTTGTGATTTATTTCAACGAAAGCGAATGGTTCAAATTTTGTTACAATGTCTGGTGTTATATTCATCAACGTCTGATTGCTCGATCAATTAGGTTGATATTTTATGAATTTCTATGAGATCGCTATACAAAAATGATGTGGGTATCAACATTATTCTCAGTTTCAAGAACAGTAGTTGACAATGATCTTCATAACCAGAGATTGTAATGATTCAAAAAATTTGAAATTTTTCAAAGCCCCAGTTGAGTTACCCCAGAGTACAACAATATAGCTAATGTAAGAACGAAAAAGAGAGAAATACGTTATTTTCAGTGTATCGTAACTAGTTACATTCCTGGATAAAAAGTGTTCTACATAGCATTTTGATCAATTTATTGTCGATATGGCAAGTCCAAGTGAGAGAACTATCGACAACCAACCCAAGTAATTTAACGCTGTCTGCAGTCGATGTAGCAAATTGTACCTGTTGTATTCAGTTTGAGTCAATTTGTTAAGAAACAAGTTTCTTCGGTCTGGTCGACGTCCTTTGATATTCTTGATAGTTCAATAAAATGTTTGTCAAGGTAAATAAAAGTTGTGTTATCGGCAAACAAAACAGATTTATATGGCTGCATAAAGTAATTGATGTCATTTACATAAATTATGAACAGAAGTGGTACAAATCTGATCCTTGGGGAACACCATGTTCAACAAGATTGACATCCAATATGCAATTACTGCTACTGACTGCTTGATGTATATTCGTTAAATATGAGCTTATGAGTAATAGAGCTACTCCCCTGACATCAAGATGTCAATAGTTTCTACAATAATATGTCATGAGAGACGCAGTCGAATGCCTTGGAGAGGTCGTCGAACGTAATAGCTGTTTGATTACCTTGCTCGAGATTGTTAACTATTTCACTCACCACTCTGAGAAGAGCCTCTGTTGTAGAGCGGTCTTTAAAAAACCAAACTGAGATCAATTGAATAATTCATATTTTAATAGGTGTTAAGACGTTGTTTAATAATTTTCTCTATTATTTTGGTGAATATATATATTATGGAAATGGGACGATAATTGCCAACATGAGGGATGTCAACGTTTTTGAATAAAGAAATTACTTTTAAAAGTCGGGATGAATACCAAAAAGTATATCGGAGGACTCTTTAATTCATTCGTAGGTGTCTGAAAATTTAGAATTTGTGAGTGACTTAATTGCGCTTGAACATCTTCAGTCACTGAGACCAGGAAAAATTAACTGTAGGATGCTGGCAAATTTGTGAAATTGAGTAGATCCGCTTAGCATACTTTTAGAAGAAGAAGAAGAAATTACTTTTAAAAGTCGGGATGAATACCAAAAAGTATATCGTAGGACTCTTAAATTCATTCGTAGGTGTCTGAACATTTAGAATTTGTGAGTGACTTAATTGCACTCGAACATCTTCAGTCACTGAGACCAGGAAAAATTAACTGTAGGATTCTAGCAAATTTTTGAAATTCAGTAGATCCGCTTTTTTTAGAAGATATTTTATGATAGTATCAACAATATCAATAAACATTGTAATGAAATATTCAGGAGACATGCCAGTATGAATTCTATTATTATTGTTATTTCATCCAAAAGTACATTGCACTGAATATAATATCTATCTGCAGACGAAATTGTTTCTTTGTTCGTGGCTAATTAAATGGAAATACAATAACGTTTATTCACTTCATACCAATAGTAATTACAAAGTTTTATTTTCCATTTCCTTGACACTTTTTTCAAGAATGTGAAGATATATTTTAAAAATAAAACTATAATTGTAAATGCGCAAAATTATTTATTAGGTAATTTTAAAATTAGTTTTTGTGAATTTCAATAATGATAGGGGTTCTTCAGATTTGTATACTGATGTATATCTAATGTAGGTCTCAGAAACATTGAAGAGCTTACAGGAGTTAATTTAAATGATTTTCCTATGTAATAGGTTGGTTATAAAGCTTAGGTCTGAAATAAATATAATTTCGCTGTAATGTATTTTTTTCGTTTTCCGGGACTACGTTAGTTACGAACCACATTCATAATCATATCTTGTATTGTGGCTATGTGATTCATTTTTATTTTCTTGTTGCCTCGATACTAATCCCAGGAAGACTATAGTCGAATATCCATAAATTTATTGATCAGCCTACTATTATCAACTGATGAAGATTATAGATAATAGTCCATGTTGCCTTCGATTCATTGTCAGAGGTTGAAATTGAATTGTCATAGTATGCCTTGGATGCTATCTGTAGTGCTTGCTAATATTCTCGATTTAATAATCTACTTATTTCTCTGAAACGAGGGTCATGTTGGGAAAGATTATTGAAGAGAGATACAGTGTTCTTGAGATTTATTAAATCAGGTGTCATAAAGTATCTGATTACTCTTTTCTTATTATCACCTCTTTGGTAAGTATACCTTTTTATTCAGAAATTATATCCCAAAATAATGTAACACTTTACATGCAAATGCTTGATATGCTAAGTTTGGACAAGACCTCAGATCAAGAAGTTATTTCTTGATCTGAGGACAAGACTGTATAAGGTCTCATCCCAATTTTCCTTCTGCAAATAATTTTTAGACATTGATGTTCTCCTGTGAAAAATTCCGCTTATAATAACTTTGTGTATACCTCGGGCCCTCTGACAGATCATCTCTAAACAAGTCAAAGAATTGGTAATAATGGTCTGAGAGATGCCTGTGCACTACTGCTACAGTATATGGTTTTACAGTTTTACTTAAAAAATTGCCAATATTACATCCTGCTGAGTTTCCTCTAACTCTTGTCGGTATTTTTTCTGTGACATCAACATCAAAACAAGATAATAAGTCTTCGAGTGATATACAATACGTGGTGTGAGAAATAAACTTGATGTTAAAGTCGCCTCCAATAACCACTGTCACTTCTGGTGATATCACTTAGGAGTCCAAGAAAATCATAAAAGTCTCAGGAGGCCGATACATAACTACGGAAATCATTTTGAGTATAATTATTTTTATGACACAAGTTTCCAAGATACCTTCTTTAGACCATTCATTTTATCATATTTCTCTACGACTCCTTTAAAATCATTAAGTTTATAGATTGCCACTCCACCATAAGTCTTTTTTTTTCTAGAAAAATAATTCAGAGAATAAATTCACTCAATTTGAAGCAATCAATCGATTTATAAGATTGCCAGTGTTCAGATATGGGCAAGAAATCACAGTACTTGTCGATTTCAAAAATATTTTCCAGAAGTATTGTTTTATTTCTGATGCACTGCATATTCTGGTGACAAAAGTTGATTTTAATAAGTGACTTGGTATAATATCAATTGCACGATGAATTTTTAATTCATTTAACTCTTCAGAGATATACAAGGTGTTCCAAATTAAGTCGGCACCATTGCCAACGCCGTTATTATTGATGCTACGAATTCGGTTAAATGGGCAAACTAGTAGCATTTTTAATGTCTTTCTTGATGCCGTAAACAATAAAAAATTGACAGTCGCGTTTTCAGAATATTTCATAAAATGATATTTCTCTCAATGGAACACCCTATATTTTTGCATGCATTTCGATTCGTAATAACATTCTCAACGACAAATCTCATTTGACTTTTTTTCGTAAAGGTGAAAATAAGATAGTTTTATCAATAGGAAACATTTATAATAAACGGATTTGATGAAGCGCTATAAAATATCTTCTTTGTTATTGTTGAACACATATTTGGGCACTTCTATTGACACTACGTGTGGCATTCAACACAGTTCGGCCATCAATTATATTAATTATAGTTTCAATATAATTTTTCAGTTCATCTACATTATTATGTTCCATTTTGTACACCTCATATTTCAGAAATCCCCAAAAATAAAAATCTAGAGGTTTCATGCCTGGTGAACAAGGGAGGCACTTAACAGGACCATTTGTAGAAGTCCATCTGTTTCCAAAACAGCCTCGCAGCATTATTTTTACGCCACTGACATTATGTGCTGGTGCTCCATCCTGCTGAAAATAGATCATCTGACGAGCCTCCAGATCAAGATCATCGAAAAACTCTTCCAAAACTCTTGTTAATAAATTAATATAACCGGGTCCGTTCGAAGAACCATCGTAGAAAAATGGACCGATAATTCTGCCTCTAAAGTGACCACACCAAACATTAATACTAAATCGTCTTTGCGGATTGTGGGGATGGACTAGAGATGGATTATGTCTACTCCAATAATGAAAATTCTTTCTATTTATACATCCCACGATTTGAAAAATTAGCCTCATCGCTCCATATAATATTTCTATAGAAGTTTGGATCTTGTCTGCATTTAGTCATAAACTACACCGACAAAACCCCAATCGTCTCTCAGGATCACCAGGTTCTAGTTTTTGCACTGGTCTTAACTTATAAGGAGAAATCGTATGTTTCTTCAGAATTCGTTGAATACCAGACAGTGGAACAGCTATGATATACTTAAGAATATTTCACAAATTTTAACAAAGTTTCTAGGCAACTTGATTGCTCATAATAATTATGTTTTATCGAATCAAACACATTTTTTCCAACCACATTCATACGACCCCCCAGTATTTTCTATTGTGTACAAAAGCGGCTTCAAAGTTATCATTACAGCAGACATATTTTAATTCACAAAATAAATGCGGCTAGCGGAATGGCTTTAAGATGGAAATTAACATTAATACCAAATAGCTCAGTGGTGTCAATTGAGTGGTGCGACATGATGATCACGGGTTTCACGAGTTTACATCCCAGCGCAATTTTTTCTTTTTACTGTCTCATTTTGCTATTAGTAACAAAATTGGACAATCATGAGGTTTCATTCGCCAAAACAAAGAAATTTTATGTTCTAGTGAAAGAAATGAATATTTCCACGTAAGTCGCTCATTTTCCACTTCAGGAAGGAAGGTGATATGAGCTTTATTGTTGAGAATGTTATTACGAATCGAAATGCATGAAAAAATGTAGGGTGTTTCATTGAAATAAATGTCATTTAATGAAATATTCTGAAAACGCGACTGTCATTTTTTTTTGTTTTCGGCATCGAGAAGGTCATTGAAAATGCTACTAGTTTGTCCATTTAACCGAATTCATAGCATCAATAATAACAGAGTTGGCAATAATGCCGACTTAATTTGGAACACCCTGTATACCCAAAAACATCCAGCATCATTAAAACCTCTGCGCTTATTAGACAAAACGTTCGTCAAGTAAAGCTAACGTAGTTTTTTGGTAGTTTTTTGACTTCTGACCTGACTTTCGACTTTAGTGTGTCAGAAGGTCAGTGAATGATGTAAAAAGTTTTTAAAACACCGCAATTCATATCATTTATATCTCACTTATCGCGCAATAAATAGTATACCATTTTTTTTTGGATTGTTTGACGGCAAAATTCATCAGTGGTTTTCGAATAGCAAAAATGGCTTGTACAAATGTATTGTAATTTTCATAAGGCACAAAAAGATTTTTTTTAATTTTCATTATAGAAAGGATATTCCATTGATTTAAATATTCGTAATCAATTCAACTGACCAATGAGTTCAGTTGACGAATAATAAAAAGAACTCTTAAAACAAGGCCTCAATCAAATCAATCATGCCGCATATTTCTATTCCTAAATATTTTTTTTCCTACGATATAACAAAAGTTCTCACCAACAATGGGTTTTTTCAAACGATCACTAACACCACCATTCCTAATGTCATAAAGTTCGATAGTTCATAAGAACAAACCGCACATTTGTTCGGTTTCCCACGCCGCGGAAATCGTCGCGAAAGTTGCGGTTTGAGCGTCAGAACTCTCCCGGAGCAATTCGTATAACTAACTGCGGAACTCCGACCCAACTGCGGAACTCCGGCACAACTCCGGTTTCGGATATTTGTAACTCCCGCATACTTCACGAAAAATCGCAGGTGAGCACATGCGCGCTGCAGAACACCCCAAGGGTGCGTGTATATCATCGTAAAATATGGTGATTTAAATTTGATGTCCCCCTGTGTTTTTATACCATAGGGAAATAATATTTTCCGTTCTTTCCTCATCGATTCGGTAAATAATATAATGGAAGGTGGAGGGCATTCCGCTTCATGGTCTGATTGCAGGAAACTTTTTTTCGGAGGTGGAACAGGTTTAGGGATTGCTATTTATTATAATCCTGAAGTCCGACACTTGCGGGACATCAATCATTTTCGACGGATTCCAACACATCACGAATGCGGGACTAGTGCTATACGAACTGCGTTGACCTTCGGTTAAACTAAAAATTCTGAGGGCCGATTTCACCAGTTGCTGATAATTTTTTTTGTACTCAAATATCTGAAATGGCAGTTAATCAACGGATAATGTACCGCGCTAACTGATCGATTGATATCTGATTCACAATATACAGTGTGTGCCATTTGAAACGGCAACACCCTGTTGTTAGTAGTGCCTGCACTGAATTCCATTTTAACTACTTCTTGCGTGTTCAATAGTTTCTATTTTGGTAATATGTTTTGGAACCCATGGAACAATTTTGAAAATATTTCAAGTTATAGTACTCGACGACCTCCATTCAAAGATGTTGATAGATGTAAATTATTCTCTTTTTCAAGTCCTACTATGCTCTGCTTAATGGGTAAAAACTTCGAAAAGGACCATTAGGAATACTTTCTCGAAAAAGTGGATAGCCCATTCGATTTAGGCATACTCTGAACACCTATATACCAAGATTCAGTCCAATATTTTCTATAGGGTATATAGTTATATGAAGACAAATTTCCAAAATTCTTGCTTTTTGACTCGCCCTGTATGAAAAATGCATATTTTAAGAGATTTGAATTAATTTCGATTTTTTTTTACCAAACACTGATAATCTTGATCCATCTAGTGATGATCAAATACAAAATGGAGTTGAGTCGATACCATGAGGGTCCTCACTTCGGACCCTTATTTTTTTTTGCCTCATACAGGGTCGTTAGAAAATGCAGATACTTTGTTCACATGAAAAAATTTCTGAAAATAAGATTTTTCGGAACACCCTGTATATTTCCACATTAATGAGCACTACATCCAATTTTGTATTGACTTTGTTCAGATAATCCTATTTCGATTTCGAACCGTTTTCGAGATAAACTGTTTCAAACATAAACTGACGAGGTTTTTTTTGTATTTATTAAACAAACAGGCAATCTCTTCAAGATATTTTCATGTGAAGCATTTCTGATTTATTCTAGAGTTAAACCATTGAATGCAGTTAATCTAATGGATTGCTATCTGGTGTTCTAGGAGGCCAACAGAAACGTCCGTTATTACCAATCCATCTGTCTTCAAAGATTTCAGTCGAAGCTTCACTTACTGAACGAGAATTATGGGGTGGAGCACCATCCAATTAGTACAATACACGTTCTCTTCCCCATTTAGAATCATTCGAATTCCATATCTCAGTAAATCTTCATAGTTTGTTGCATTCAAACCATTATCGTAGAACTCGATATGAAAAATTGACTCATTCTTTCTTGAAAACCCTTTTGGCGAATGACAGGGGGATTTTCTGCCGCCCAATAATGTCTGTTGTCTACTGAAATTTTAATTTTTTGTAAACTTGCCCTCATTTGTCCATATGCTATTTTTAAGGAAATGTTCACAAAATATCAGCATTTTTTAACGACCCTGTACGACGCAAAAAAAATGGCTCGGAAGTGAGGATCCTCATGGTATCACTCCACTCCATTTCGCATTATCAGCGTTTATAAATGAACATGTTTGGTAAAAAAATCTGAATTATTTTAAATCTCTTAAACGGTAACAGATAGGTATAGGGAAATAGTACATGAAATTATTGACAAAGTAATAATAAATAATAATATTATATGCGCGTTTGCAGAAAGTTTTTTCAGCACATGCAAGGGTGGGACTGTACAATGCGATCTACTTCACCTTCCTATGTAGTCGTAGGAAGAAAAATCCTCCTCTGGAAAAAAAATACATTTTTCTCCATTGTTTGGCAGTCAGAAATGAAGTTATTTAGTGACGTATACGCCAAAAAACATTCACAGTTTGAATGCTACATTCTGAGTTTGAGAATGGAATTTAGTATTCTGACGAATTTTAAATTAATATCTTTTGAGTTGCAGTCAGTTTAAAAAGGCAACTTTCGATTCGTGAAACATTTTATTTGCCAAATATCATTAAACTGTTTTCTCTAATTATACCAACCATGCGTTAAGAAACGAGTTTAAGGTACACATTTACAATAATAATAATATGCTTTATATCGTATTACATAATCAAGTAGGAAATTGATATTTGATGTTATGTATTTTTGACATGGACACGACGTGATTTGATCTGGAAGATTTCGGACGCTTTTTAATGCAAAGATAATTGTGATGCGGGTGTAATAAAAAAAGCACCTAAGTTGCCATATTCTCAACGTTGAGCAACTACTTATGAAAACAATTTCTCACATACATTTCTTGGGAAGAAGTACAGAAGATTTTCGAAATCAGGGGATTAAAACCTTCGAGTGATCTAATTTCCAACTAATGACTATAGGTGGCAGGAAAAACGTCTAAAAACTTGGTATCTACAAATGGCCTATGTATTCAAATTTAGTTTAGATATAGGTATCAGTCAACTACGTACAATTAATTATATCAACAACTTAACAATATTTTTTGGAGCCCAACGGCGTACAGTTTGGGCCTTGTATTAATCAAAACATAAAAATATACAGACTGGTGATATAGTAAGGCTACTCGGATGATATTCGACGCGATTCAAATATTCTTTTGCATTATTGTATATAGTCATATTTTATCAATAATCGTCGTCTCCGTGATACTCTGGAGTATATCTATGAAGAGGTATAACAACGACTCCTTGAAGTAGCATGATAGCACGCAATCAGACGGTGTTTGTCATCATGCGAGATCAGAGCGATCTTTGTTTGCTCAACACAAAAATTGAGTGTGTATGAGCGAAAACAGCATTGTAATTGTGTTTGAATTTTCTGGAAATGGAAAAATAACAATAAATCATTCTAATAATATAATATTCACAATCTCGGACCCAGTACGGACGTGGGGAGTGTTTACTGAGGCTATTGCAGTTCATAATAACGTCAGGCAGTAATAAAGTTGTCGTTATTTTGACATATACGCACGCGCAATGTCAATTTTAAATAAGGACAACTTTATTAGTGGACGGATAAGGCCAGAATAAAAGTTCCTTTATTTTCACTTCGGGCAAGATCGTGGATACGACATAACTTATTCCTGATAATTGTAGGATATTTTCAACACAAATCGATATCGAAGCCCCTTTGGCCATTCTATCATGACAATAATTGTATGTTAGTCTGAAATAAATTGTGTAGGATGAAAAATCTGAGAAAACTAGATTTGATTTATAGGTTATGGATAGCGAACGCCTTTGTAAAACTGCAATATTTCCCTTTTTAATCACAGAATAGTGCCAGCCACTATTAAAATAAAGTTGCCTCTAATACTGCCTGGCGTTATTGTGATATATCTCTAATTACACACTAGCACGCCCTCCGGTTGTATCGGGGCTCCGGAGACAGGGCCTGACTGGTATATTCCTGATAAAAATCACTGTGACTATTTTAATTCGGGTTCAAAGGCACTTACCTAAGGAGATGTTTTCAACTAACGACGCAATAACAAACACAAGTGCGACCTAGGTAATTGATGCCCAAAACTACCTGAGAACTCATAACTAGGTATATAACTTGAGAAACAGACCCACTTCAGTCATCAGAAAAGATGAACAGACCTCTGAGGACGCTAGCCACTCGCACTAGTGAAACGTTAGGAAACTATTTCAAATCACGACGGCCTTTGAACCCGAATCAAAATAGTGATACTGAAAATTTCGATCGCGAAAGCCTCAACCAATTTATCAATAATAATAATCAGCCCTATGCTATATCATTATAACGGAATGGTTAATAACGGTGACGTTATTATTAACGGCAGTGATACAGCATAGGGCTGAATGTCATAATCTTTGGAGTGATGAAATGGACTCAGGAAAAGCTATAATAATTCGACGTAAAACTCTCTTTTCATAGGAGCTTGCATCATAAATCCTCCTTTCCACGGTTATAGTTTCCCATATAACAGGGAGGCCGTGGAGAGAGTTTGTGGTGGATTGGAGCATGTCTTTTCAACGCATCAACCCGTGCAACCGATGAACACCGTCTCGTATTCGACACTGAACGGACGAACCCAAGCTCTGTCACCAAGTTGGAACCCGATCAGCAAAAATCTGCGGAGAGTGAGATTCTCCTACAGCCGAGAATGTTGAAGACCTTGGTTCATCCAGAAACCTGACCTCCGCATTCCTCAGGTCAAGTTGGCTGAAGTGGGAAACCGAGAAATTTATAATCAAGATGTTGTCTTCAACACCCTTGTCTATCGTTGTCGCGTGTTGGGTATAGAGGTTCCTGATACAATATGCAGAGCGTGTCGTGGGGCAGCTGAGACCATAATGCATTTGCTGTCAACCTGTCCAGCTTATGCGGTCTCAGCTTATATCCATAGACATAACACGGCGCTATGAGTATTTTACTACCATCTACGACACTTGTATGGTATTGACGAGACACCGGTGTTGCCTTATGCTCCGGGAAATATTGAGTCCGTTGTGGAAAATGAGAAGTGCTGAATCTATTTGAAGTACTCATTCCCCTTCCTCAGGCAACTACAAGCTGCACAGATACTCTTTGTTCTCAGGGATTTGTTGGGGGTTGGCTGAATAATAAACAGGCTCAGGAGTTCCAAAAAAGCTTTATTCCGGGGGTTGATGAATCTTGCTTGACTTGATATTTTCTACAACTAAATAAAATGACCAGGCATCAAGCGCAAACGTCGTGTTGTCCGCCACTTGATAGGAACCAACAAGGTTCAAAATATTAGTTTTGAAAATATCAAAGGAAGAAGATATATTGCTTATTTCTGACGTGAGCTTTGGCGTTATCGTCCATCAACTATTTTCTATAGCGATTCAACTGCTCAAAAACTCTCAGTAGTAAAAATAAATAAGTTTATAAAACGTGTTCTGTTTTTATATCTCCCACTGAAAATGCCTTACAAATTGTACGGCTTTGAATTTACCATTTCTGCAACCAACAATACAAAGAAGCGGGAAAAGTTGCATAACCATAAGGGAACTAAATAGGTAATAGGTTAGATCAATGTTGTCAATACAAAGAAAATTAGTGTTTCGAATACAGAAAGAACTTCTTTATACGAAAGAGATTATAATTGAACTTCCATTAGTGGTTTCAGCACAAAGCTAATAAGCCTGATGTAGTCCTCCTCGACCATCAAAGTAGGACGATTTTTGTCATAGAGTTCTCGGCTCCTGGCGAAACGAACATCGCCCAAAAAGAGGAGGGAAAACGAACTAAATATCGAGGCTTCACCCAAACCATTCTGTTAAACTGCTTGTTCTGATAATAGGGGTCCTTGGTGGAATAATGGACACTGCTCTCAAACTCAAAAATCATACCGGCTGGCCGTAATATGGCAGAAATCTTAGCCGGAAGAATGCAGAAGGCCGTAATTCTTGATTCACTCCGTCTACTCGGACCCAGTAATCACACACCCCACGGAAGTGGGGAGTGTTTACTGGGGTTAATGATACACCAGCGCGCCCTCCGGATATATCGGGGTTCCGGAGACAAGACCTGACTGCTATACTCCTGGCGGTAAAAATGTCACAATCAACTGAAAATTAATTGAAGAATATGTTTTCGCTGACAAACAATTCTGATGATGTCAATTTGCATATTAGCTGTAAAGAAACAAAAAAAATGGAAAATAAAATCAACCAAACAATGTTATCTATCATCTTTTCCAAAGAAAAAAGATATTCATCCGGAGAATAGTTAAAAAAAAAACATAAAAAATAAAAATATAATTCGCAACGCTTTTGTCATACTTCGACTCTAATACTCTCGAATTCTCTACACCGATACGGGTTGACAAAACATTTAACTCCTCCCCACTGAATGCTTCTGAAATTATCTCTGAAATACGTTAATTCAGTCTCTGGCAGTACCCGTTATTTTGCATCAGCCTTTTCCCTGACAGCACGAAACAACTACCTCTGACCAAAATTAGACAAAAGCAGTATCTACATTGAATGCAAACGTGTAACGAAATGTAAAACATTGCGTTACCATTTTTTCGGTTTGTTGAATTTTATGTTGGTAACACCATCTCATTGAGCTGTTCCAATTTATTCAATTGTGCTATGCGATTGGTAACACTGACGATAGACAGAGTGAGAGAGATTGACTTCCTCCCTTGGAGAACTTCTATCGCCCCTTTCTGAAGTGAGCATTCGAAGCGGGAAATTTAAAATTCGTCATATTGTAACATAATTAACTTTTATCTATTTCACTGATCGAATCGATATACATTTCGATATTCTTTTGGCACGTTTAATTTGAACTTTGAAAATTCAATTTTGATACATTGTAAAATGGCCGTATGTGCGTCACTCTGTCACTCATGAATTTCATGATTAATTTGGAAATCTTCAAAGTTTGAGTACTATGCGTGATCATTATCGAATATCATTTTGTACTCGTACCCTCTTTTGACGAGTCGGTCATGAATCCTGAAATGTCACAGCTGAAATAAATTCTAACCTGTGAAAGTCAAGACAAAGTGTAGGGGTAATTTTCATTAATTCTATCAATCTTGAAGTTAAAAGATTATGAATTAGATTTGTTTCTGTTCGTGCTTTATGGTTTTCAGTGATACAAGTGTTTCCACAAGTTTTTCCTGAATGTTCAGAAGTTATCAATCTGCTTGAAAGACAAGAACAGTGAACTAGGATCTAAATTCCTGAACCTGGATGGTGATCCATGGGTGAGTAAATGCTTTGATTTCCTCATTTCTTTATCATAATCAGAAGAAGCTACACTCACTCATGAAGCTTTGAGCTCTTGCTAAGATCTTTCGCTCTCTTCTACATCACTACCCATGTTTAGATGTAAAGGCCTAGCCAGAAAAAGTTCGATATATTTTGATAACCTTTCATTTTCAGTAGATTTAGACACAAATAAAGCCATCTGCTTTCTATGTGACATTATAAGAAAGCATCATCTCAACTCTCTTGCTTTCTCTCTCTCTGTTTCTCCTCAGTCAGGAGATACACATTTCCTTTTCATCCTTGATGAGATAGATCAAGTTTCTAATCATTAGTTTGCTTGTCAGTTCCACTAAAAGTTGGAAATTGACTATTAAATTGAAAAATAATAGAAAACAATATCATTATGAAAATCTTTTTCTTATGCTTGCTTGAGATTGAACTCTTCTCTAACATTGCTTGAGAAATTACTGAATTTGAGCTTCACTGTAAACTTGAATTCTTTCTATACCTATTGAATATTTCAATCATTGTTTAACTCAACAAATCTTACATTACATTTATTGTAAATTAAAATTCTTTATCCCATTTATATATTCCCTGAATAATCTATTTATTGTAAATTTAAACTCTTTCATTTCATCATCATTCATTTGATAATCTATAAATAAATCTAGATTAGATTTGTACAATCATGGTTATATCTCGAGTCGTGTGACTCAACCTGCCAGAAGATACTGGTTTGTGTTTATTTTTCAGTGATACCTCATCGTTTGAACATCTTATGAGATCCAGGAAAGACCCCAGACCGACTACAGATTGTATCCAGATTGTATCCTGCTAGTAGATCAGCATTGTCTCGAGAGACCATACAAGGCTCCTACATTCTTCGTTAAAGTAGAGCTCTGGAGTAAGTCTTTCTCATCGCAAGAACTGATCATAAAATGTGAATAAACAAACCAGTCATTTCGAGGCAAATATTGAGAGACCAGAATCCTTTGTAACTCTGAAATAACAAATTTGATTGTAACTTTGTCACTTCATTAGAATCTTGTCACATGTTTTGTCGCACATTTGACTTCATTAGAATCTTGTCACACATGTTTTGTCACATGGGACTTTTGTGAATATAGTGTTTTCTGAACTTTGTTTTTTTTTATTGTTGAGAAGCACAAAGATCATCCTTTGACAAATCAGTGTTTTTGGTAGTTTCATTTAATAAAAAAAGAACCTGTTGCACATGCATACCTGATATCTTTTATCTTTATACCTTACATTTGTCAAAGGATATATCTGTCGTACTAGCAGATAACGATACCCACGACCTCCCGTAACAATCTGAGCAGCTCATAGGCATTGCTGTAAAAAAAGAGCAAGCAAATAAGGATAAGTGTTTATCTTTAGTTGCAAACGATCGACATGCATAGGCTTTGCAGGAGGCATGGATTATTCGTACTACCACCACTATGTGTTGAAATATTGGATCTACCGCCAACCATCAGCGGAGGCGGATACCAGCGCCCTCTCACCGGGACCCTGTGTACCCCTTAGCACAAGCGCTCCTCCTCCCTCTGGCCAGAAATGTTTAGGGGGGGAGGCGGCTCTCCGTCCTCTCGATCCTCCCCTCTCCTGAGCCCTCCTCTGACGAAGAGTTGTAGTGTAAAGGAGTAATGAACATATGAAACCTAGTGTAGAACCAATGATAACCATGTACAATAAACCTTTATTTATTTTTTTATTCTCTGATAGTGAAACTTCTGCTCGCATTTGAAATAGAATTTTCCAAATTAAAACTGTCATGTAATACAGAAAAATTCAACGTCACCAAATTTTCTCCAACTCTGATTTCAGAGAAGAAAATCTTGAAATGTCTGAATACGCTGTCTGTAAATACAGGGAATATCACGATGAGCTGAGTCGATATATGGGACACTACTGGGAGTATTTTTCTGAAAATGTGTATACGGGAGAAGCTCGTTGCAATTGAAATATTTTCAGTTGTCTACGATGAAACACACTGTTTTCATTGCATTTTTATAATCTGTGATGAATTTCAATATAACTTGAATCTTATATCAGTTTAGAGTTTAGAGTTTAGAGTTATTTACATTTTTTTGAAAATTTTAATTTAAACTTCCTAAATCTTTGAAAACATTTCAAAAAAAATATAAGAGGTATTTCGAAAATTGTGTAACTCATTCATTTCAAACGGCAACCCCATTTTTTTCTCAACGGCAGTGGATTATACGCTACAGAACAAGGGGAGTTTATGCTTACAACCCGATAACTGGATTGAACTGTTTTTGTAGAAACTTAGAAAAACTGAAATTTCTTTGTGGTTATCTGAATTATTAGTATGTTTTTTTTGGAATAAACAAGAAATAAATGCTGAAGTGTCAGATACAATATTTGCTAATTATTTGCGTTTAAGCCAAGTGAAATTTTTTATCTTGTCTCGTTTAAAATTCAAAAATGGACATTACTGTAATTCTTTGAAAATTCATAGAAAATTCGACAGGGTTATTGAAAGATTCTGTGAAACCTGCCCTCCACGATAACCGGATAGACGAAAGCACACTCATGACAATATGACACAGATCATTCACAATTGTAAAACACGCCCAGAAACAAAAAATAAATTGAACAAACTATTATAAATGTTCAAAGTGGTTGCCCCAAACATTTACGAATTTCCCTCAAAATTCCGTCATGTGTGGCACTCTGAATATCTCGCGGGAAAAGAGATCAAAATGCATTCTTAACTTTCTACTGGCAATCTTCTTTCATTGTTAGCGACACCAAAAAAAAAGTCTGAAGTGATATTGGACGAACGAGGAAACCATGCATAGATGCCATTGTTCGCCATCCAACAATCTTCAAAATGATTGCCTATAAGCAGTTATTCATAGGTGCAATATCATAAGGTAGGGCTTTGTCGTGTTGATACCACAACTCATTCCAGTTCAAATCTAATAGATGTGAATAATTTCCTAAAATTTTGAGATATCTCCAACCTGAAATAAACGGAAAACATTTTATTTCATATCACTCTTCAATCTACAGTAAGCTTAACATTCAAATGTTCATCATAATAATGCACCACAAGTATTTCAACATTTTTCATTGTAGCAAAAACAGTAAAACTCCAGTAATCTTAATACTGTTTTCCTCGAAATACTTGTTGATAGTAGTATCACTCAGTAATGTGAGTTATAGCGATTGTACGTTCCAATCTTCAAAAAATTTTGCCTCATCCCACTAAATCGATGTCTGTACAAAATGTTCGTCTTCCTGAGTTTTGACCAAGATATAGATTGATAATAATAATAATAATAATAATAATACTCCCTCATAAACACTCTTTGAGTGTACCCAAAGGCATAGCCTGTGCGGGTAGAGGACGGCTATTATTATTATTTGCCGTGGCGCTCCGGGGCGACTTAATGATGTTTTAGGTGATGTATTCACTTTTCAGCTGTAGGAAAAGCCCGGAAAACCTACAGCACCACCTCGGGTGGTCGGTGTGCGCTCCAAGCTAGCACTAGACGAGATTGGCATCTAGACAACTCACAATACACTTGCTTTTCAACAAGGCATGCGGCCGCCTATCGAATCCGATATAAAGTAGGTTGAGAAAAATTCTCGTACCTACATCGGATTCGAACCGACTATCGCTATGCTGGAGTTTCGAACCGCCTGTGCATTAGACCGCTGATCCACCGACCACCATGATAGATAATAATATTGTGAATAGTCAACTAGATATAGTTAATAAAATTAATGAGTATTTTTCTCAAGTTGGTGGAACAATTGTAAAAGATGTAGAAACTGAAATTAACCTATCGAATGATGATTTTTCTGTCAGGGAACTATATAACAATAAGTCAATATCCGTGCCTTCTACTAATGAACAGGAGTTGTTGGATATCTCTTCGATCTTGCTACATATATTTGTGTGTTTGTATTATGTAAAAAATTTGAAAGGTGAAAATAAAGTGGCTAAGCCGGAGGACCTACACTGCCATGATACTAGGGCCAAAACAAGTTTAAGGCTACCCAAATATAGGTTAAGTGAATCACAAAACTCATATCTATATCAATCATTAATTTTTTTTTCTACGCCCATATCTGTAAACGTCAATAATCGCACTATCAACATTCCTTGTAAATGACATTTAACAATACGTGCATGTACGTAATGAGATCTCATAACATACACGTGCGTTTTGAGAAGAAAACTTAAACTTCTTGGTTTAATTAAATTACAATAAATTTTTTTATGCGTAAGACTTTATTTGGTCTATTTACACAAATATAGTCAATTTAAAAACTTTTAGCATTAGCGAGATATATTTAGGATTGAAAGAGTGATGCCCCTAAATGATAAATAAAAATAGGACACGTTTTCTTAAGTAGCATGGTATGAAAATAAATGTCATGTCATTTATATTGTCAATTTCTTGAACAAAATATAATTGTATCCGAACATTTTCTCAACTTTATCTACGAATATGGAATGGAAGAAAATGAACGGGCGTAGAAAAAGTATAGTACGTTGCACGTTGCGCGGCTTCGTGCATAAACTTTTTCATTTCGTGCTTAATGGGTTACTTACAACTCTTCTATCGTAATATACTATTAAGCTTCAACTAATGAGTTTAAGACTCCTGAAACGGTATAAATCCTTTTAAAGTAAAAATTAAGAATGTTGTTTTACAAAATGCCTTTTACACATTTGAGGAATATTTTTATTATTTCGACTCATTACGTAATCCGTGGCCTGTCTGATAATGTCTGTATTATGTTTTTATCTGTTTCAATTTATTTATTATTATTGACGAATGCAAACATTTATTGATGGAACTGCACGAATACATTTCTATTCTATTCTATTCATGGAACAAAATTCAGCACCCGGATACGACGAAATTACTGTTAGGGATATACATAGGTATATGTTAATTACTTACCTTCAATTTATCATTTACCTGTTTAGGAGATAAGGCAACATTTTGAGATTATATTTTCAAAAAATAATGAAGACGCGGTTATCTAGCAAAGATATCTAACAATTATAAATAAGAACAACTTTGTATGTAGATTTAGTTTAATCTTCCTCTTGAAGATGGTCACTTGGTGACCGAAACACGTGTCGAGGTGTTGAAAATAGTGGTTTGGTGTTGGGATAAAACTCCAGTATATTCATTAACACCAAAGGTTCCAAACAGTACAGTGCAAGTAGAAAATTGAAAGTTTATGTAAACGTTAGTTAACTAACTGCCTTTGCATCACTGCATTAACTTTAAATTTTGTTATTCTCGAGGCCAGTGTTTATGTCACTGATTTGAGAATTTTTTACATTAGGTTAGTGATATTGTAATAAATATTGATTGAATAAACGATTAAAAAAATAAATAAAAAATGAGCAAAAATCATTCCACCTTTGATCGTCAACTGCTTTTTAATTCTGAACGGACGAGGATGAATACAGATCGTAGGTACTTATGTTATTTTATAAGCCTCTGAATACTCATCACAGGTAACCTCACATCTCTTTCTGAATCTACAAAATTTTCTTTTTGGATACGCTCTGAAGTATGTCATTCTCTCCATTATCTTTTTACTTTTTTTCTTACTTTTTCTCAAACTGCCGGGATGTTTTGCAATTGTAAATGAGCCGCGTCAGGGTGTTATGAGTGAGTGTTTATCTATCCGGGTGTCGCGAACGGAAGGTTTCACAGGCTCTTTAATAACGTCTACACACTCCCCGTAAATTTATAAATTGAAGTTATCCTCGTTACTGAATCCTAAAATTGACAGGATAAATGATTTCTACATATTTTGCTTCAAATTCAAATAATTAGCAAATATTGTATGTTGACACTTCAGCACTTGTTATCACGTTTGACACTCCTACCTGTATTAAAATTGAATTTGTTAAAATTGTTATATCCGTTATTGCCAGTTGGTGGTTGTTACAGGAAGATTGCAAAGTATATCCTTGTAGGAAAACTTTGCCAGGCGTTGAATAGACGTGATTCGGCGGTCGTATGGGGCTTTTGAATTATTTCTGTTCGACGTTTGCCGACAATTTGCGAAAGGCTGATTATTTTTATAATCAAAAAATTTTGTTTTGACGAGCCAATAAGCCTGATATAGTCTTCCTTGACCATCAAAGTAGGACAAAAAGAGAAGGAAAACGGATCAAATATCAACGCAAACCATTTTGTTAAAATGATGGTTTTGTTCATGGGGCGTAGTTGGTGGAATAATGGACACACTGCTCTCAAATCTAAAAATTATACCGGCTCGCTGTGATGCAGCAGAAATCTTAGCCGGAAGAATGCATAAGGTCGTGATTCTTGGTTCCCGTAATCACTCATACCATATGGACGTGGGGAGTGTTTACTGGGGTTAATGATACACCAGCGCGCCCTCCAGGTGTATGGGGGCGGGGCTACGGAGATAAGGCGCGACTGGGATGTTTCCAAGAGGATAAAAAAAACTGTAATTGAAGAATAATTATGTTCTATTTTTACTATACAAGTGATCACGTGCTTTGTGTCAAAACTGATTTTCAGGTTGTCGAACAGAAGGCAGGTCAGGTGCCCGGGGAAGGTGGCTAGCCCCTATATTTTTTTTGATATCGAATATTCCATAAAATGAAATCAGAGTAATATGTATACGAAATGAAACTGCATTTTCAACAAGTGACTCAGCTTCATGTAACTTATATGGTCGTTATTTATTGAAACAGAGCACATAGGGCAACGGTACCAATAGTCGGCATTGCAACAGCAGTTGCTGCTCACCAATGTTTTCCTAAATTTCAACATACGAGCTACATTTCCTTGAACAGCCAAATGAACCACATTCTTTCCAAAGCTATAGCGGCAAGCTGGACATGCCGCAAAGTATTTGGTAAGACATAGGGTCTGAAACCAAAAATGATCTATTGGTCATACCAAACAATCATTGAACCCACGGTCACCTACGCCTCACTGGTATGGCCAAAAATCCAACAAATTTCGGCACAAGTCAAGCTGCAGAGAGTTCAGCGGCTATCGTGTCTGGGAATCACAGGGATAATATTCACGTGTCCTACTGCAGCCTTAGAGGCAATACTGAACCTCCCGCCATTGCACCTATGTGTAATGAAAGAAGCAGCAAACAGTGCCTTCAGACTGAACCAGACAAATAACTTGAAAGCAGGAGATCTGATCGGACACTTAAAGATTTTGGAACATATTTTCCTAGAAGCCATCTCTAAACCGACAGATTTCATGCCAGTTAGGTACGACTTCAAAATGCAGTTTGAAGTGGACATAAACAGCCACCAAACTTGTACAGAAATTGGACCTCAACTGGGAAGAGATGCATCAGTGCGGTAAACAGATGGATCTGAGATGGACGAAAGGGTTGGAGTGAGCGTCACAAGACAAAATTTCAGGCTCTCAAAACCCCTTGGTAATACCCCAACTATCTTCCAAGCAGAAGTACATGCTGTCCAGGAATGCCCTGAAAGCACTCGAAGGGCAGAAATCTATATACTGTCAGATAACCAAGCAGTACTAAATGCTCTGATGTCATACACCTGTGAGTCTAAGTTAACTTGGGACTGTAAACAATCCCTAAGACAACTGGCAGTAAACAATCAGGTCACCCGGAATTGAGGAATTAAAGGCGACGAAGAAGCAGATTGCTTTGCCAAAGAACGGGCAAACACACAATTTTCCGGCCCAGAACCCTTCTGTGGACTCTCCAGAGGCCACTTAAAAGAAGAGTTCCAGCGCAGGGAAACCGATGAAATGAAATCTCACTGAAATAAACTGCCAGGACAAAGACAAGCGAAAAGACTGGTGTGTCTATCGCCGAAGAAAGCAAAAGAACTTCTCGAATTGGACAAGAAAGACTTGAAGATGGTAAAGGGACTTATCACTGGACAGTGCCCTCTGGGGTACCACCTCAAAAAGATGGGTAAATCAGAGAGTGATAGTTGCCGCTACTGCGAGAACTTAGCGGAAACTGCAGAACGATTGCTGTGCGACTGCCTAGCGCTTTTCTGCAAGAGGCTTTAGTTCTTGAAAGGGGTCTTAACGCCCTTCCATCATCAGGAACTTAGCTACCAGGAAACTGATGAACTTCGCAAGAAGTCTCGAAATCCCGGGCCTCGAATAGATCAAGGGTCACGCACAAAAAAACTCATAGGTCGAAGTGCTTGTGAGGCTGCACAGCCTTTACGGCCCCCTTACAATCTACAATTACAATCTACCTTTCTTCGAAATCATAACTTCATCGGTCGTACAGGAAAATATTTCAAAATATTACACCAATCGATAATTAGATGTCACTGTGGATATCATTTTGATGGTCGGGATGGTAGAGCGCTTGCCTCTCAATCACAGGGGCCTGAGTTCGATTCCCAACATGCTCACTGGTCTCATGCATGACATCATACGTTAAAACGTACGTCCTCTCTAGCTCGCACAAGTCTTTCGTAGATTTCTGAGGGTTGTGCTCGTAAGGTAGCAGCCGGTTGACAGAAATAACAATTTCAAATATTTATTTTACAGGTATTCATAAATTATGTTCAGTTTCGTAGCATTGATTGGTGGGTTGAGCAAGTAAATATTGTTTCAGTTATTTCATTCAGGATGAGTCAGAATAAAACCAAGAAACTTTTGAAAACTTACTCCTATATAGTGACTGACGGATGAATATATATTATTACTTCAGACGGTTCACACTTTCACCTTAGACAATGCTTTCACCGTATGGGGGCTCTTGAAGGCTGTGTAATTTTTATATAAAACTGTCAAAATTACTCAATGTTCCGAAAATAAAAAATTACCACAATGAGCGCTAGTATTTGGGGGAAGTTATTCGACCTCCATGTCAAATTGTGTTTAAATCGAAAAGCAATTTCAAATCTTAAAATTGCGGAAGAAAATTGGATTCAACGAACTATTTTCTCTGAATATAATTTTTCAGGTCCAAATTGACGCAGAAAAGCAAAAAATCAAATCATACGTTTTCCCTATTCTTAACTATATGGTTCCAATAAAACTGTTTGTTTAACATTGTTATTTCCGTTAACCAGCTCATCCCTCTACGAACGAGCTAAGAATTAACGAGGTCTTACCTTTTAACGTGCGATTCCTAGCACGAGACCAGTGACCATGCTGGGAATCGAACCCACATCCCTCTGATTGATAGACGAGCGCTCTACCATCATGACCACTGCGGCCCATAATAATGTCATAATCTTTGGAGTGATGAAAAAATGGACTCAGGAAGAGCTGTGATAATTGACATAAAACTCTCAAGATGATGCATCTTCATAGGAGCTTACATCCTTAATCGTCCGTTCCACGGTTATACTTTCCCATACCACGGGGGGGAGGGCGAGGACTATTGTGTTTGCAGTGGATTGGAGCATTTCTTTTCAAGGCAGCAACCCATGTAGCTGATGACGAACTTGGTTTCGTATTCGACACTGAACGAACGAACCCAAGCTCTGTCACCAAGTTATTCAGCAAAAAGCCCACCTCAAAGCTGCGGAGAGTGAGGGTCTCCTACGGCCAAGAACATTGAAGACCTTGGCTTATCCAGAAACCTGACCTTCGCATTTCCCTGGTCAAGTGGGCTGGAATGGGAAACCGAGGGATTCATAACAAAGATGTTTTCTTCAACACGATTGTCTATCGTGGTCGCGTGATGGATATAGAGTTCCATATGGTTCCAATGAAACTGTTTGAAATTGTTTTTTCCGTTAACCAGCTGTCGTCTCCTACGAACAACTTGTGCGAGCCAAGGATTAACGAGGTCTTACCTTTTAACGTGCGATTCCTAGAATTTTCTCATGCCATCAGAAAAATTAATTGAAATCGCTGAGATTGAACCAGCAACCGGTAAAGCAGAATGATTGAATAGCATTGATTCTAACCAATCGGCTACCTGACCTTCTGTATATAATATAAGGCATATTAGTCTAGTTTCCAAATTGTAGATAGTGACTCATCGGTTGTACGGTTCATAATTCATACAAAGCAGGTCAAAAAATAGAACTGAAATAAGCTAGGTACTTTGGATTCAAATTAAGTTTTACTTTGCCACATTCGTATATCCCTTCCGCACTTTCAAATCCCGTAAAAGCCAGAAAATGTACGATGAGTCACTATCTACAATTTAGGAACTAGACTATACATCAAGATCAATGCCTTCTGCCTTCTAAGTCAAAATGTAATGAAATTAGTTGCTATTTTATAAGCACTGATATTAATTAATTCCACTAAAGCAGACAGTACATCTGCTTATTTTAGACTGATTTTAGAATGGAATGCGACAACCATTGCATGTGAACCAAAACAATACAGGTACATACCTATCTGCCGATTCTAAATTCATCTTTTCGCAATCAAAATAAGAAAACAATTCCGTCTGATAGGATTTTCAACACATACCTATATTAAAATATTGAATCAATAAAATAGAGCATTTGAATTCAATACCAATTTGGCAAATAATCCGTGTATTGTGGGGCCACCTAATTCGAAATAGTGAAAGCTGATCTACATCAGGCTAGACATGGCTCATTAGACAATTTGCATTCTACTAGGGTCACTAAATCAAGCAGGCCGTTCCGTCCTTACGGGTATGGCCAGTAGGCGTGGTCTAATACTTCAAGCAGTTCCAGTGTTCAAAATAACCCACAGAAGCGCCAATGAGAAAGCAGAGAAAAAGTTGGGTTATGTTTTTTTAAATAAAAAGAACCTTTGTTGCTTTTGGTTCATTTTTATCTTTATCATATTTTATTGTTGAATGGATAGATACAAGGTACTAATTCTAAATTTGTTATTGATTGTAACTGAGAGGTGCACAATAAACTTGAATTAGAAAAAAGTGTCGGTAGATTTTCGGGCGCAGGGCAGTCCCGACAAAGGGTAAATTACAATATGGAGATTCAGATTCAACCCTCGACCTAGTCCCATATGGTCGGGAATTAGGAAGTTACGTTAATAAAAAAACATGAAAAGTTGTCCTACGATGGTCATCGTAGCATTCGCATTCGTGGCCAAATACTTGGAAAGATTTTGATAGTCCAGACTATTTACTATTTATTATTAGACATACAAAAGTTTATTAGCACATAACCTTTATCAGACTAAAACCAGTAAAAACTTAAGTTATAAGAAAGCATCCATGCATGATTTACTGTGAGTGGATGGAGGAAGTGGGAGTGAAAATCTGAAGAAGACCGACTAATAAAATGTAGTGTGAAGTGAAAAACAAATTGTAAAGCATTAACCATAAGCCAAACCATATTTAAAATAGGTTTTTAGAAAGCGAATCGATTTAACTCCATTAAATGTGTCATAAATCGTATTTTTTTTAAATTCATTATTGTAATAATGTGTTATTCTGTAATAACATATTACAGTAAATTTAATTAATTCAATTTGTCAGTCCCAGTAAACGTGAAAATATCAATATTTACACGGCACACACGAATTTCATGATTTTCCACTGCACTATTCAGCAGTGAAAGCCATTTCTTCCTCAAGGTTTCACAATACTTCATTTTTAGGGAAAAAGTTAATCTTTTCAGTAAGAAGTAAACAACTCTCTACGCACACACCACTTTGCTCCTATCTCATATCAATTACCGTGTTACCAAGTATTACAAATGTATATAAATGAAAATAGTTTATTAACATGACATGACTTTCCACTATTTGTAAATATTTCAGCCAACATAAGCAGCTTTCTATTTGAGAGTTTCGAGCACCGGGATTTCTTATTCCATACTTGCCATTGGTGGATTTTGACAGATGTCATTTTCTAGCCAATGATTGAGCTAGAATAAGAAGCCCCGGTGCTTAAAACTCTCAAAGAGAAAGCGACTATTGAAATTGACACGTGTCAGTATTTCAAACGTTGGCCTAACTTAACCTAATTTTTTCTGTGGGTGATTTCGTACTTTCAAAGTAATTAGACTACGCCTATTGGCCTTACCCGTGAGGACGGAACGGCCTGCTTGATTTAGTGACCCTACATTCTACGCAAAGGATGTGACATCTATAATTATTCATTTGAACTGATATAAAGTAGATCAGGTCATATAAGCAGTAGAGTATCTAATTGAATTGTTTTCGCATTATCAATCGATTTTTGAACCACAAGTTGAGTTAATTAATATTCTTAAGTGTTCATACTCTCAAAATAAGTTAATTTGATACGGCAGCAGAAGTCAAAAGTTTCAGTACCAATACTGAATGCATTATCAATAGTACCATGAAGATATACTCTGATACAATGATGAAAAGTTAATGATAGTATCTACTATAGACACCATTTCTTTACATCATTTCGTTACATCATTTTCCATGATGACGACGGTGCCGCTGAAACCTTCGAGTGATATAATTTCCAACTAATTATTAAAGGTGGCAGCAGGAACGCCTGAACAATTTATATCTATCAACTGGACGTATCTAAGTCAACCAGTTCAAATTGAAATAAACAGGAGATATGGAACGAGCTGTATGAATTCTCACATGCGTTTTAGTTTAGCAGGGGAGAAATCGAACAATATGTATGAATCTTCCATGGATTTCATGTGATTAAGAGAAGTGGCATATTGTTCCTATGCCCACAATTATGATAAACGGCAGCTCAAAGAGCTAAACCCCCACTCATCACATGTGTGATGGAAAGAAATAAAGAATTATGTTCTGATGTCCAATAGACTTCGGATAATGATTTAGTCATGCCACTACAAATCATTTGGCTTTAAAACTACTAACAGGTTTTTCGATTATTTTTCTTCATGTCGAGGTTAGGGTCCTCAGGAACCTCGTATTGGGATTGAAATTGTTCATAACGGTGGATATATTAAGATTTTCCATAAAATACAAAACACTAGGGACTCCATTTTTTTTGAGGATTTTGTTAAAAAATGGCGCTTAATTTAAAACTAGAGGAGAAGTGGTGGTGGTGCTAGAGCATTTGCCTTTCACCCAGGCCACTGAGCTAATGTGGTTTGGAATCCACTTGTACGTAAGCTGCAGCTCCCGGATCTGCCTTGCTCGAACAAGCTCTGCTTTTGAAGTGTTATCTCCGCAAACCAAGGTGATTCGTAAGAACAAATTTTACAGAAACAGGTTAGCCTGCTAGATCATCATTATCGAAAGAGACAAAGATTCATAGTATAGTGTAGGAGTTGTTTCTTCTGTTCGAAAAAAAAAATATGTGGAAATGTTCTCTACATGTTGTTCATGAATATTTTGTTTGTATGACCATAAAACACTGGAATATTTCGTCCCCTTTATCACGTATGGGTGTAACTAACAGAAAAGTGCAAAATTGGTATATGCCGAATTTTATGATTTGTAAATTTTTCGTATAACATCAGTGTTAAACTTACATATTGAAAACTAGTAGGTCGCCTAACTTGTCACCGATATTCGTTTTTTAGCTCTCCTGTAAAATATTCAGAAATCAGATACGCCCTCACGTGATAACGGGGACGGAAGAGGCCAGGAAAGCACTTTTGAAATACTGATGACCAGAAATACTATTTGGTGAATGGGTTAAGAATAGAAGCAACTTTTCCTTTTATAGATTTACTTTTGACAAAACAAACATTTTCTTATGACAACTATATTTTGTTATACACAACAACAACATTGAATTATTCGTTTTAATAACCCCCTTTAATAGAATATTTCTTGAAGTATTCGATTTTTGATTTCTCTAGGGCCTTGGTAATAATATCTTCCATCTTCAATTTTATTTTCGATGAAATGAATGATATGTTTGATATGCTTGTGATCTTGAGGACATTTTGATGTATTCGCAATTAAAGTGGTTGGTTAAGGAAATTTTATGTTCAAATCGATTAAAATATTTTTAATTCATATTCCTTCTCAAACAGCAGTACTAAGGGAAATATATTCAGCTTTGATGAATGATGAAAAAATTGTACTCCGTAAGGACTTCAATTTGTGATATACAGTGACATTTATGTTGCTTAAAGAACAGCTTCGCGCCACATGAACTTAGACATACTATCATAATGAATCATGGATCTTGCTTTTTCCATCAGAGTTCTATTCATGTGTTCACTAACTCTGTTTTGCTACGGGGTATAGTGAACAGTTTGTACCACCTCTTCACCTTCACCGTTATTACTTCTCAATTTTGAAATTCTAGCTGAAAAATGGGCAGTGGCCATTGCTTGATACTGTTTGAAATACTTGTAAATGTAAACTCCATCTTTACTTTGGAGTAGGTACACCATAGAAAAATAGGTGTGACCATCGATGAAAGTAACAAAGTATTTCTTTCCATCCTAAGTTTCAGGTGTAATCATGCCATACATGCATCGCTATGTACCAATTCTAGTAGGCGTCTGAATTTAACATGGAATTCTTAATTCTCTGGAAAAGGGTAGTTGAGATTGTTTCCCTTTACAACAAAGTTCAATTATTCATAACTAACGATTAACGAACCAACTTTTACCACCAAGATATTAACAAACACCTCTCGAAGTTAAGTTATGTTATGGTTATTGAATGAAATGCTGAGAGATTTTGTCGAAAAGGTAATAAAAGTTTGTTTATCCGTGAAATTTGCCAAGCTCAGAATATTTTTCAGATCGATTAGAGAGAAAGAAAGGTACCCCGTATTCTTTCACATTATGGATACCTATCTGGCACAATATATTCGAACCCGTTCGAATTCTTACAGATTTCTCTTCTCGGAGACTGTGCTACTTGGGCGTGTTTTGTCGTGTTCCGTGCGGATGGCGCTTCGACCAACTTAGTTGTAGATCGTAGTGTTATCCGTGGGGAAATATTAGATAAACAGTTGATTATTATTCATTTGGTAGAGACAGGACAATTATAATGTAGTCCGACCTACCCTGTCACTGATGAGAGGCAATAAACCTCGAAACATGCATGTCTGCATGTGGTCATTCCCAACCAAATGAAAGATAATTTTCTGTTTAATCACGAGACGAGCACTTGCAATTGAGTCTTCTTGGAAGAACGTTGTACAAATATCTGTCAGATGTAGTTCAATGTCCGTCGTGGTATTAGCCAGGGAAGTAGTTGTTTTCTGACAGATGTTTGCCTTTATTTTTCCACTTGGTGGAAACGCTTAGAGAGAAGGGTACCCCGTATTCTTTCACAATGTTGATATCTCTCTGGCACAATATATTCGAACTCGTTCGAATTTTTGCCATTGTTATACAAAAAACCCAAAAAAAAAGTCCCTAGTATTCTGTATTTTATGGAAAATCTTAATATTTTCACTGTTATGGACACTTTCAAAACTAGTAAGGGGTTCCTGAGGCTGCCCAGAACCTCAGCATGAAGAAAAATTATCAAAAAACGTGTCAGTAGTTTTAAAGCCAAAAGTTGTGTGGTGGCATGACTGAATCCTTATCCGAAGTCCTCTATTTTTGTATTTTGACCCATAGGTCCGTAGTTCGAAAATTTTGTAACATTCGATTATTTGTGTTTGAAACTTTTTTACAAGGCAAATGGTTACTGTTGGCCGGTGAGCACAAGGGTGGAAACTTATGGGGTATAATAGGTGAATAGGCCTTTCAAAAAATCTTAATGTGCGCCATACAACTTTCTTCGATTGAATAATGAATCTTCTTGAATTACAAATTGAGAAAATTGGTATTACAAATATGGGTTTGAAAATGATAATAAATTTATTTTTTTTACATGGTTGATAATGATCCATAGAAACAATTTGTATATTAAAAGGAACGAACAAATGACAGAAATATTTTTATGGTGACCAAACTAGGAGCAGTCATTATTCAGAAATCAGTCAGTAACTATTAGGTATCAATGTGTAATAATAATAATAATAATAATAATAATAATAATAATAATAATAATAATAATAATAATAATAATAATAATAATAATAATAGGGAAGGCCAACCATCATCCAAGGCCTTGGTGAGTTGCGACACCACTTTCCTGAGCTACCGGTGCAAAACCGGACCGGCAGCCATGGCGCACCCTGGAGGGAATGCTCATTCCCTCTGATGTCGGCCGTGGGTATACTGGGTTAACCCCCCGGTATACCCCACTACTCGGTTCAAGATGGACGAGAAAGAGGCCCCCACAACCGACCCCCTCGGATTAGGGGTCATAGGCAAGGTGGTGGGGCCCAGAACGATGGATTGCCACTGTATAACGACCGCAATGAAAACGGACGCTTTGAGTGGACGGATGAACTAAGGGACAGTCTTCTGCATTGCTATGAGAGCAGTGAGCCCGCCCGAAGAGGATACATGGCGAGAATGCATGCTTTGTGGTGTGAAATACACCCAGAGCATGCTGCCTTTTCCGCACAAAACCTAAGGGATTATGTATCCCACCTTCGGGTTCGAGGCTATGTTAGAGCCCCTCCTCAGCCGGTTAACGCTGTGGCAGAAGTGGCAGATATGCCACGCGTCGATCTGGCTGTAGAGGAGGCCCGCATCATACCACCAACGGAAGGCATCAGAACCCGCAGGGCGCTGCATAACACCAAGCCCCTGAAGCCACAACAACTGGCTCGGGTGGATGCGGAGATTCACGATGTCCTTGCAGAAGAGGCTGACATCTGGCAGATCAACTCTGCCGTGTATGACGCCGCTCAGGCCCTGTCCCAAACGGAGAGAAGGGATACCAACCCTCTGATTGGGAGGCATGAGCGACGCATTCACAAGATGGAAGCTAAGATCAGGTCAGCGAGACAACACGCGTCTCGTATCCAGTGTGTGGCGGACTACGTGGCGGCCAATAGGCCCTTCACGCCCGCAGTGCGGCGAATTGCCGCAAGTCTAAGACGAGCTCACCACACACTAAATCAAGGCGTGCTGTTAACCATCAAACAGCACTGTCTTGATAGGATACGAATGCTGGTGGCTGCAAAAAAGTCACTAGTGAGGCGGGCGAGAAGCATCGCGGAAAACATGAAGTTCCGCGATAAACCTTCTCGCCTATTCCAAGAGCCTCCACGTGTTGTGGAAAACCCGCCGGCGGCTGATCGGGTAGAAACCTTCTGGAAGGGTATTTACGAGTTTCCGCAACCACTCAACGTAGATACTCCAGCCCTAGCGCAGTTCGAAGCTTTCTGCAGGAGGCTTCGTCAGCCTGAGCTCAATGAACTGCGCAATCCGATAACCCCGGAAGAAGTTCGACGGGCCCTCAAAGGCTCGAAGAATTTTGCTGCTCCAGGTCCTGATGGCCTGAATAATTATTGGTGGAAAAAATTACCAAGTACCCACCACCATTTAGCAAGAGTTTTCAACTCGTGGCTAGATGGGGAGCAGCAGATTCCGGATTGGTTTGTCGAGGGGCGAACCGTGCTAATCCCCAAAAACGGAGATTTGTCTGATCCGAAGAACTACAGACCGATAACATGCTTGAACGCATGTTATAAGATGTTTACACGCATCTTGTACATGCGAATACTCTCCGCAGTTGAGCCGGTGTATGAACGGATATATGAGCAAAGAGGGTCAAAAAAGGGGGTCGCTGGCTGCAAGGAGAACCTGCTGATCGACAGATGCATCACGCAGGACTCCGTGCAGTATAAGCGTAACCTTTCAATGGCCTGGATCGATTATCGCAAGGCATTTGATACAACATCGCATGAACTCATCATGCATTTGCTCAGATGCCTTGCGGTACCCGATCAAATAGTGAGATGCATTGAACAGCTGATGCCGCTCTGGAGGACTCGATTTACCATAACATCTGGTCAAGTCAGAGTCCAAACAGAGCAGGTTATCTTTAGAAGAGGCGTGTTTCAAGGAGACTCCCTCAGCCCTCTTCTCTTCTGCATCTCACTACTGCCATTGTCCGTTGCACTACGGAAAACCCGCGGATACAACTGCGGCACCCCCAGCAACCGGAGGCATAAGGTCACCCATCTGTTTTACATGGATGACCTTAAACTTTATGCCTCCGGAGAAAAGGACCTTCACCAGTCCTTAAGGGTGGTGCAAGAGTACACGCATGCAGTCGGAATGGAGTTTGGGATAGACAAATGTGCCACGGTTCATCTCAAAAGAGGACGATGCGAGGAATACGGAGAGGACGTTCAGCTCGTAGACGGAAGCATCCTACACCATCTGGATGCCGGAGAGACGTATACCTACCTAGGGGTGGAACAACGCCACACCCAAGAGGTAGCTACTGTCAAAAGCTCTCTCCGCGGCAAGTATCAGCACAAACTCCGACAGATCTGGTCTTCAGAACTGTCGGGGAAGAACAAAGTTGCTGCAACTAATATGCTTGCCGTTCCGATTCTACTTTACTCCTTTGGAGTAATGAAATGGACTCAGGAAGAGCTGCGACAACTCGACGTAAAAACTCGCAAAATGATGCATCTTCATAGAAGCTTGCATCCTAAATCGTCTGTTCCACGGTTATACTTCCCCAGACAACGGGGAGGCCGTGGACTTTTGAGTTTGGAGTGTCTACATAACAGAATGGTACTGGATGGAGCCTGTAAAGTCATCAGGAGTTCAGATCCCCTTCTCTGCTTGGTATGTGATCATGAAAAGGCAGGGATTGGAGCATTTCTTTTCAAGGCAGCAACCCGTGCAGCCGATGAACTCGATCTCGTATTCGACACTGAACGGACAAACCCAAACTCTATCACCGAGTTGGAACCCGTTCAGCAAAAAGCCCACGTAAAAGCTGCGGAGTGTGAGAGGCTCCTGCAGCTACATAAGGATAAGCCGATGCATGGGGTCTTCTTCAAGAACATTGAAGACCTAGGCTTATCCAGAGACCTGACCTTCTCGTTTCTCAGGTCAAGTGGGCTGAAGTCGGAGACCGAGGGATTCATAATGGCCTGCCAGGATGGTGTCTTCAACACTCTCGTCTACCGCAGTCGCGTGATGGGTATAGAGGTCCCTGACACTAGATGCAGAGCGTGTCGTGGGGCAGCTGAGACCATAATGCATTTGCTGTCAGCTTGTCCAGCTTATGCGGTCTCAGCCTATATCCACAGACATAACGCGGCCCTACGAGTGTTGTACTACCATCTACGACACTCGTACGGTGTAGACGAGACACCAGTGTTGCCTTATGCTCCGGGGGATATTGAGTCCGTGGTGGTGAATGAGAAGTGCCGAATCTATTGGAACTATTCATTCCCCACCCTCAGGCAAATACAAGCCAATAAGCCTGATGTAGTACTCCTCGACCATCAAAGTAGGACGATTTTCGTCATTGAGTTTTCAGCTCCTGGCGAAACGAACATCGTCCGAAAAGAGGAGGAAAAACGGACTAAATATCGAGATCTTCTCTTTGAACTCCGCAGGCTTTTCCCAAACCATTCTGTCAAGATGGTGGTTCTGATAATAGGGGTCCTTGGTGGAATGATGGACACACTGCTCTCAAACCTAAAAATCATACCGGCTTGCCGTGACATGGCAGAAATCCTAGCCGGGCGAATGCAGAAGGCCGTAATTCTTGGTTCACTCCGCCTACTCAGGGCACATGATTCTCGGACCCAGTAATCACTTACCCCATGGACGTGGGGAGTGTTTACTGGGGTTAATGACACGCCAGCGCGCCCTCCGGAAGTGTCGGAGCTCCGGAGACAGGGCCTGACTGGGTAATTCCTAACGGAAAAAAAAAAAAAATAATAATAATAATAATAATAATAATAATAATAATAATAATAATAATACTCCCTCATAAACACTCGTTGAGTGTACCCAAAGGCATAGCCTGTGCGGGTAGAGGACGGCTATTATTATTATTTGCCGTGGCGCTCCGTCTCCATAGTATACCTTCTATGCGTCTGCTTACAAGATGTTAATTTACTGTTTACACCAATCGCAAAAATATCACTTTACTGATTGGACAACAAAACAAACAAATAAATGAATGCAAAGATCTGGCTTCTTAGTTGTCTTTTCTCATGAGTGTTGAACTCTTTCAATTTCTGAAATCGTAACGACTATGAAGATCGTTACGGGATCTTGAACATGTAATCAAATATTCTGAAATTTTATCGAAACTACGGGGTGAGCTCCTCAACAAGCCAAGTGTGTTAGGAAATGTGTATTGATTATTATAACCCTGTATATGAACTTATATATTGTGACACTTGTCAATTTCGAAAGAGAATTTTTTGTAACAGCCGAGTCATATTAAAACCCTTCTGAATTTTGTACTTATCATCACCGAATTGGCGTAATTTCAATAAAAGTTATTTTCAGCTGCGATTTTATAAAGTGGACGATAACTTCATGCAATCTTTCATCTAATACAAAATCATCGAAACCCCTTTTCGTAACTGTACGTAGAACCCTGGAAAAATTTCCAAACAAAAACGAGAAAAAATGGATACCTTTTCATACAGCTCACTGAAACTCACCTTATTTATGAAGGTGAACATTCAAAGCAAATATACACATAGGCTGGAAGGAATAAAAAAAAGATTTAAATTCCTATTCTGGTTTAAGTATGCTCTTGACCAAACTCAAGCTCGATGCAGTAGCACCATCCGAGGAAACGAATGGAATAATCAACATGCACAAATTTCCTATAACGGAAAAAGTATCGACACCTTATCATTCATTGTACATATCAAATTATGCTTCGAGAATATTTTGTCCTTGGCAGTACTCTCCAAATTTGCATTCCTTGCTCGGATGGTACCAACAAATCGTAGATTTTGTCGGTAGCATGATGGGTTGCCTATTTCAAGGTACCGTTTATGGGGTGGATATGATAGAGTGAGCAGTTATAACGAGTAGCAATTGAAATTTTAGTCAAAACAAAGTCTAGTATTAATGCTTATGGTACGTGTAAATAGTAAATTACAAAATTAATAAAATAACATCCAAATAGCCTCCAAAAAAAGACAATTATAACATTCTCAAATAATTAATGAAATTTGTGGAAATTAAAGAAAATTTTTCTTCATTCGAACGTTTACATGAGTAATGTGTAATATATGGTTCAGATAATGTATGCATATACTGTTGAGTTCAACATGTTTATTCACCTAATAATAATATCAAATCGGCAGTCATATGTGGATGTTGGATTGTTTTCTGTTCGCCTAAAAAATTTGCAAAAGGCTGGATCTATTTTCATTTCATGGAATTATTACCCTTCGCCAAGTACGCCCAATTAATTAATTCCACCTGTAAAATATTTAATTAAATTTTTATGATGAAATAAAATTATATAATAATAATAATCATTATTATTATCATTTATTTATTCATCATTGTTACAATATCACGAATTTGAAATAAGAAAATGTAATAGAATCGGTAATTGCCTCATTTGCATATTGATTTTACAGCTTTGGTTTTATCGAATTATTTGTATGCACTAGGTATGTTCCTACCTAACTTCAGATTTTAGAATAAATAAAAATATTATCTTTGTCCTACTTGCTGTATGGGAGTAGGGAATTTTGGGATTTACTCGAGCGCGTCAGAATAACATAAAGGGGGATACCTTAGACCCTGTTAAATAAATAAATAGGATCGCTCGTCTAGGACAGCCGATCAGATCGTTCGAAATACTTGAGCACGTCAGATCAAGGTGAGATGAAGTAATCACATGCTAAAAAGTTAAGGTTAAGGTTTTAGAGCATGAAATTTTCTAAACTTGTATGGGTGCATGTTATGATTATGAACGATTCTTCGAACAGAATCACGATCTAAGCCTAAATATTCGGCACTTCTAGTAGAAGCTTGAGGATTACCATGGAAATAGGCCAAAACATTTATTATGTTGTCTCCATCTGCAGTTATAGGCTTCGGTGAATGTCGTTCCGTTTTCAATTTTGATCCATAATTAATGAAATTATGTTGTAATTGTACAAACTTCCTTTTGTTCATTGGTTGATAAGTTTCATTGAATTTTCTGCACGTTTTTGCTATAATTCCCTCACATTTTCCATGAAAAATAAACTGTTTCATCAGAACTTCGTTTGAATAGTTATTTCCCTCCATTTCAATTCTTCCTTAGTCAGTTCCGTTGAGAAACACACAAAGGTAGTATTGATAGTGCACCAATTGTTAAATTTTCATAATGTCATGTACCATCATGACGTTTAATAGCCATCTTAGATGAATATCTGAGAAAAATAAATCAATTTTTTTAGAAAATTACTCTTATCTCGATATTCTGGCAATTGAGGTATAGGAATATGTTATATCAATTCGAAGGGAATTCAGTCATCTTTCAGGATATTTCAAAATATACAGGATGTTCCATTTGAAAAAACGCATTTTCAACCCTTTTTGTTTCTAGCAGTAAGATCATGAATTTTGAACGACCCTGTATAACGCAGAACAAAATTCTCTATCTATATTCTCTATACAGAATCAATACACATGACCTTGATGAACTAAATACAAAATTTCAACTTCCTAAGAATCCAAATACCGCCGTAATAAACATTCAAGCTATGTTTTGGATAAAAAATATAGATAATAATCAATATCTCAAAAACCGTTAGAGATAGGTATAGGAGAGTATGGAGCAAAAATAATCAGAAAGGAATGATAAGTTCAAAAATGCGGTAATATAGAGGGTGTCCCATTTGAAATAACAAAGATGCTGCTACTTTCTGGTATAAGCGGCAACGCTTTATTACTGAAAATATTTCAGATCGATAGACCAAGTGCAACCACTTGTGTAACCAAATTTTCAGAATGATCCTATGTCCCGTTCTCCGTAAACGTCTAAGGTACCATCGACCGTGACCCACCCTGTATATGCTTCACATTCGTAAGATCTTGTTGAAAAATTATAAGCAAATTTGCATTGTCTCTAACGAGTTGCTTAGAAATGACAGAATAGGTTTGGCATTAATAGAAACACTCCATGTGTCTTTAATGACCAGAACAAAAATATTTTCAATTATGTCTTGATATTGAATCTTGATCTTGAATATTATTACAGAATGATCTTTTAAATTTTTAGGTAGAATAACGTCATCAGAAACATCGTATTCATAAAATTAAGTTTCTTTCATAGGTGCCAGCAAAATCATAAAATAATTATACTTAGGTTGGTATAATGATTTTGACAATTCCACAGATGAAGATTGAAAAAAAAATTCAAAGTTTATATTTTATTTTTCTATTTCTTCGTTAATATATTATAATCGGAAGAAATTGATTTTCGTGTTTCTCATTTGTCACATTCACCGGCAAAAATTTTTTTATAATAATTTTTTTTTTCAATTCGTCAGATTGAGGTAAATCCTCCAAAGAACTCTCAGATTATATGGGTCAGCACAACTAGGACATCAGCTGAATCGCCTGTATAATAATCTGACGCGCTCGAGTATCTCAAAATGGCGAATTGGAGCTTCTTTCGGGCTCACTTAACATCCCTTCTGAATATCTGACGCACTCAAATATATTTTTTCCCCGTGTTCAACCCTTCCGTTCAGCTACCCCCACCATGCAAACCGGCACATTAACATACCTCCAATATTAGAGACACTATAAATATCTAACGCGCTCGAACATTGAACATTTTTTACATTTTTGAAAACTTGTTGACGCTTCTCCCACCGGTAAAATGGTGTATATCTTTTTTTCATACTACTATCTAATCTTCGAAATCCAATAGGTCTCCAAATAAATCCCATTTAGCATCAGGGGCTCTCCTACTACTAAGCAAATCGGACATACTTGACGGAATAACATTTGTCGATTGATGAATGACTCGTTGTATCTTGTTTGTTCTATAATTTAAGGTTCCAATCTACATTTTTCAGAAGATTGGTGAAATTATTATTTTTCATTTCATTATATATTCTGATGATTTTATATATCACCTCATCTTTCTTCGGAGAGTCGTACTCTATATACAAAAAATGTTCACAGTGATCCGAGTGCCCCAGTTCTATAAACTGATGTCAAGTTTACCATATTGGCCATCAGTTCGAGCATATTTGTGATGTGAAAGAATACGGGGTACCCTTCTCTCTCAGTGTTTCCACCCAGTGGAAAATAAAAGGTAAACATCTGTCAGAAAACAACTACCTACTTCCCTAATAATGAAATATGGTGGATTACGTAATCCAATCTTCCACAATAAAACCTATACAATAGGTTAAGTCGTCGGCAAGTATTCAACAAAAAACAACTACTGCCCCCTACGACCATTGAATTATATTTGTTTAATACTTGGCAAAGTTTTCTACAAGAACCACTTTGCAATGCATTTCAAATATCAAAGCTGAAATTATTTTTCGACTCAATTGGGGGAACACCTCCGTACCGGTTTCATGGTCATTGCCAATCATCAGCGAAGGCTAGTTCGACCCAATTGAATCGAAAAATCATCATCATCAGCTTTGATATTTGAAATGCATTGCAAAGTGGTTCTTGTAGAAAACTTTGCCAAGTATTAAACAAATATAATTCAATGGTCGTAGGGGGCAGTAGTTGTTTTTTGTTGAATACTTGCCGACGACTTTACCTATTGTATAGGTTTTATTGTGGAAGATTGGATTACGTAATCCACCATATTTCATTATTAGTTTTATGGTCTTCCGTCAAGTGGTGTCGCCCCTCTTTCATGATGTTTCTGGCTTCATGTTGAAGTCGACACGTAGTCGGAGTGCATTTTAAACTGGAACCCAGAGATGGCGCTGAATTCATACCTCAGTGTTTGTCTCAGGGATTTCCAATTAGGATGAAAGGATTTTTCGATTCAATTGGGTCGAACTAGCCTTCGCTGATGATTGGCAATGACCATGAAACCGGTACGGAGGTGTTCCCCCAATTGAGTCGAAAAATAATTTCAGCTTTGATATTTGAAATGCATTGCAAAGTGTTTCTTGTAGAAAACTTTGCCAAGTATTAAACAAATATAATTCAATGGTCGTAGGGGGCAGTAGTTGTTTTTTGTTGAATACTTGCCGACGACTTTACCTATTGTATAGGTTTTATTGTGGAAGATTGGATTACGTAATCCACCATATTTCATTACTAGTTTTATGGTCTTCCGTCAAGTGGTGTCGCCCTTCTTTCATGAAACTACTTCCCTGACTAATACTACGAAGGACATTGAACTACATCTGACAGATATTTGTGCAACGTTCTTCCAAAAAGACTCAATTGCAAGTACTTGTGTTGTAATTAAACAGAAGATTATCGTTCATTTGGCTGGGAATGACCACCTGCAGACATGCATGTTTCGATGTTTATTGCCTCTCATCATTATCATCATCATTATTCTTATATTTGCAATGTTTTGAAAGGCACTCAGTTTTTTATTGGGCGGGTTGAAGTTCATATTTAAATGACCGTAAACCACAAAATAAATCTTTGAGATTTAGTATACAATTCAGTCATCTCATACCATCCAGAAAAACATCCAAAAATAATCAACTTACTCAGGGGACTCCTGTAAATGCAAAAACAATCACCTTTCTCCTTCCTCTCAAAACAGCAAGCTATCGTGAATTCCATATCGTCTTCTAGTCTAGAAAATGAATCATATAGAAACATAGTTATTCTTCAGACAGTAAAAATAAAACTTAAAAACATATTTTTCAAATTATCTAGGGTCTCTAGGCATTCAGACATACATTATTTTGAATCTAGTACGGGTTCATCGTCACATATTCCTGTTCCACAGTTTTCACCACTGGAATGAATTCCAAATAGCGATGAATCAGTCGATTATGTCTATAAATCGGGTGATACACAGTTAAAAGTCAATTACAGCAATGAAACCCCGGTAATAACTACACAAATTCTCGGATCCAATATAGAATAGTTAATTTCACAATTGGTAAAAGTAGCGGTGGCATTGCCATTATTCGCTCTAAATTTATGGGGCATACTAGATTGCACCGATAAGTCCCCTGAGGTTATCACTGAACAACTAATTGATCATCGACATGATTTTTTTATTCGTTTCAATTCGGTAGTTGGTTAATCATTAACAAATGTTATATTTAAATGTGATGGCCTATCACAAAAGGCGTTGTTGATAGTAGGTATTGCTCAATTAAAGTATGTATTATTTTTCGCGAAAATTAACGAAGTTTATTGTCTATCTACTAAAATATTGGAAACTTTTTGACTCCTAATTTCCAAGGCAAATCACAAATTATGACTGTTTATGTCAAACAAAGGACATAGTGTATTTTGTGTACTTATGTCGGTGAGGAACAAACTCCTCCAGTTGCCGTGAGAGAATTGATTGACAGCAAGAAACAGCACTCATCTCACGATGGGATGTGATGTTAATGAGCAGAATGAAGCATGGGGCAGCACCATGGCCGTGAAAATAAAGAACTTTAAAAATTATCTAACTTTGGATTTATCTTTACGTGTCCAATGGTGTAAAATGCACCAAAATTAAATCACTGTAGTTTAAAAAAAATATCAAATATAAACTTTAAGATTTGGTGATAAACTTCTAAATGTAATTTGAACAGAGTGGGCCAAATTGAACAGTTTTAAAGAGAAAATCCTGTTTTCAAACCATATAAATGAAAAATGATGGCTGTGTCTGAGGGTTAAATTTTATGACAAACTTAATGGTGAAAACCGCATATCGATATCTATCATTGTTTCTGAGTTACAGCATGTTTTTCGAAAATTCGCATTTTCAAAAAGTTGCTGTAACTTTTTTCCTGTCAAAAATTTCTTGTTCCTATGAAATAATTTCGATAGCACTTTTTTACGTAAAATTCAGAATCAAATAAAATATCCATAGTTATTGATGGAAAAATATTTTATAATATAATAATATTTATTATATATTCCTGCATATTTCAATAGAGCTTAAAATTATCTTTCCAAAAATGTAGCACACATAATGTTTTGCTAGAGTCATCTTTGAAATACAGAGTTTTCAGGTTTTTTCGTGTTGACTTCAAAACGCACACTGAACAAGTAGGCTTTGGACGACGAGGCGTTAAAACAAAAAGAAATTGTTCAGTAGTAGCTACCTATCAAATATTGAGAAAGCTTTTCATAGTAATTGAAACTCATAGTTTCAATAAAACTGATACTATATTGACTACTAATAAATGAAACTCCAACAATAACAATGATAATGAACAAACAAAGAAATATATTTCTTGTTGAAAATATATTTTTCTGATCACCATTAGGGGCAATTCATCAACAAGGGATTCAATATTTTGCATTAAAATTTCTGCATACCTCTGAGATGTGAGAGTGCCATTATAAATGAACGGACCGATAATTCTACCCCTGAAAACACCTGCCCACACACTAAATCCAAATTTTCCCCCTAAAAATCACGCTCTTGGTTACAATTTTCAGGAACCACTGACAAAAATCCATGCGGCGTTCAAAATTGCCTGGTCTGAGTTTGTGAACTATTCTGGTCCTGGTAAGGCTTGTATTTGTGCGTTAGTTAGTTATTAGTGAATTTCATGTTAACGTTTTGGGATTATTTTCAACAGCTCCTAAAATGCCTATTTGTTCCAACTCCTTATCCCTATTTGATTCATATAATTTAGTTTTTTTTTTTACAAATTGGCCACCATCAATTAGGTTGTCTTCTTTCTGGAAACCTCTCGTGATAGCTGCTTCTTTATTTTCTCCGGTTTGTATAAATTATATCCTATTTTTCATAATTCTCATACTTCATTGCGAATATGTTTGAAAAATGAACAGAAACCACAAATTAAAGAGCGTCTTTACTGCTTAAATCAAAATTTGACAGCTACCAGTAAACATTTTTTGCATTCTGTTTTATCGCCGCGTTGTCCAAAGCCTACTTGTTCAAAGTGTGCATTTCAAAGTCTTTATGAAAAGACCTAAAAGCTCTGTGTTTCATAGACGACTCTAGAGAAACATTAAGTGTGCTACATTTTTGGAAAGGTATTTTTAAGTTCTATTGAAATATGCAGAAATATACAGGGTGCCTCATTTGAAAACCTTATTTTTCCATCAATAACTGTTGATATCTTATTTGAAAGAATAAGTTACTTGTTAGTTAGTAAGTTACACCTATGAATTCTATGTAAAAAAGTGCTCTGGAATTTTTTTTTTAGAAACAAGAAATTTTTGACAGGAAAAAAGTAACAGAAACAAGAAATTTTTGACAGGAAAAAAGTAATAGAAACTTGACATCAACTTTTCGAAAATGCTCATTTTCGAAAAATATTATGTAACTCAGAAAAGACGATAGATATTGACATTCGGTTTTCACCATTTTGTCATAAAATTTGACCCTCAGACACAGCCACCAGTTTTCATCTATCTCAGTAGTTTGAAAACAGAACATTTCCTTCAAAAGTGTCCAATTTGGTCCATTCTATACTGATTCACAATGAGTGCAATAGCACATTCCTGCGAATTCACTCAAACTCCAACTAAGGTACGGATATCCATCTGCGAGTGTATTTTCTGCATTCATTTTGATAAGTGTATTCTTTGGTTGGTGGTTGTTGTTGGAATGTATATGTTTTTAAAAAATCAACGTAATCGTTTTCTATAATATTTTTGATTTAGATATCTAATTACGATTTAAGAAAAGCAGAATAAGAAAGCGCATATTCGAAAGGGACTGGACATCTGACATGTAATACTTGATCCCAGCAAATATTTCGAAAGGTACCTTTTAATTTGCCAAAGTTAATATGTGTTTTATATATTACATTTTTGATTTTATTTTCTTCATGTTCTGAGACAATTTGAAGAATTGAGGTGAAGTGATCTGTTATGCATGTTTGTATAACTAAGGACAGTAAATTATCAATTTTGTTATCTTTTGGCGTGACGAAGATATTCATGGTATTTATTATCGAGATGTATCCAAATTCACTCAAGTGAGAATACGTTCAAGTATTCGTGTGTTGGATCATCCATTTCAAGAATATCAATATTTATGTCACCTATGAATACATTATAGTTATTCAATTTGATATCAAGTGATTCAAGATAAAGTTGCAAATGACGGTTGAACTCATTTACGTTTGTATATGGTGACCTGTATAAGGCACTTATCAAGATATTTTCACTGGTATTGCTAGAGGATATATAAAGTTCTGTGAGTTTTATTGTACCAATGGTTTTTATTTTATATTTGTGTTGCAGGTGTGATTTCACATAGACCACCACCCCATCATTTTGATTTAGTTCACCATAGTTGTATATCATATCATAATCGGCAATTTTGAACAAATTTGGGTCATGTAGTTTCCATGTTTCCGTTAATACCAAACAGTCGACATCAACCTCAAGATTTTCAAGAAGTATTTTGAATTCATCTGTGTTCTTATTTAGACTACGTATATTTTTATGTAATATTTTGAAGTTCTGTTATACATCGTTCACTTTCAGTACAGTTTTAGCTTCAATATAATTTTGTAAAGAGTATGTTTCTACTGTATTTACTTGAAGTTCCCCGATACATTGATCCATATTGAACACCGGTAGACCAGTGTTTTGATTGGATGCCTCAGATGAGAAGTTTAAAAAAATTATTTGTGAATTATTTTAAATATCATACCTACATAGAAAGCATAAGTAAAATAATATAAGAAATCTAGGATTTCGAATCAGTTCTTGTCCTGGTGGAGCGGGTTCCAATCTTCGTTTTTTCGTCTGTTTCTTCTAAATACCTTAAATTCCGAGTTGCAACTCGAAATTTAATAATTTTCCGAGTTGAAACTTGGAATTTAATAATTTTCCGAGTTGCAACTCGGAATTTAGTACTTTTCCGAGTTGCAACTCGGAATGAACGAGAAAAATAAAAAATAATGGCCCTTCTACGCTTCCGAGAATACAGAGCTAAACGAAAATTAAGTTCAATAGTAAAGTGTACTTGTTTATCATCTTAATATAAAGTGTTATATAAAGGAATATGTTTTAGGTGCAGTAAGGGGTTGAGTGTTTCCCTATTTGGAAGAGCACCGTGCATGGTTAACTGAGGTATTCAAGATAATACTAAATGTGTTCCATTTACTTCATTGAAATTGAATAATTTTAAGTTTGATTTATTTTGGAAAATTTACGATTTTTTGTTATCACAAAGGTATTTTGATTAAAGACTGGTAGTGCGAAATGTTTTTTTTTTGTTCTAAGAATTGAGAGAAAACTTGAAATTGATTATCTAAAATTCATCTTTAGTTTTTAGATACTGACCATCATCTAAATAGACTCGGCTTGTAATTAAATTAGAAAATTGCAACGTTTTATTCAAACATACATGGGTTTTTTGCAGTGGTATGCAGATATGTGAGTAATACATATTGAAATTGTGTATTTTTCAATTATTTTTTATTTCTTCACAAGGAGCTGGTTTCAGCCGTTCTCACAGTTGGTGAAGATGAGATCTTTGAAGAAGATGAGAAGATGCACAATAGTATTCGTTGTCCCATCCAAAATACACCTGTGTGGTGAACCTAATTAGAGTTACCACTTATTTGAGGATTTGATATATTCAGATGACTACTTATCACAGTATTGTACCATAATAGGTCAAGAGAAGAATTGTTGATACACTTGGCAAAAGACCATCATACTCATCGAGAAAATGGAATATGTAATCACGTATTCTTCTTTAACCTATACAATATATAAATAGGTATATACGCAGGAAAGTCTCCGACAGAAAACAATTTCTGCTCCCTCGTACCATTGAATTATATTCCGTTGATAATTGGCAAATTATTCTACAAGAACTACGCATGGCAATGCTCTTAATATTTAAAGATCATTGCAAAATAGTTTGTTAGTATTGTATAGGTTAAAGCGAAAGGCTGGATTACATAATCCATTTTCATTATCAGCATAAAGTGTTACCCTGTACTCGATATACCTACCAATGAAACTCATCAGTAATATATCATGTACAAGTTGATGCTATATAACTAACCTATTCATGTAATATTAAGAATATAGCAATGAAAACTTATCAGTTTATCAGGAAACATTTCGCCAATGTTACTCTCAAAACGAATGTAATGTTCGATATATGTTACAGTCATATAGTTGTAACAGGAATCGCACGTTAAAAGGTAAGACCTCGTTAATCCTTAGCTAGCACAAGTTTCGACTTCTGAGGGCTGTCATTCGTAAGGGAATGACAGATGGTTAACGGAAGAAACAATTTTAAACAATTAATGTGAGCTTATTATATATAAATAAAATTTAATTATTTTATTTTATACTTGAAAGAATATTTCTGCAATGTTACATTATGAAACATAACTATGGTCGGCAGTTTCAGTAGTTACACATGCATTGCAGTAACATTAGGTATATGCTAACCTCATACCTTGCATTGAATGATTACTGTTACATTGTAGATATATTACCTTGCTTAGGATCGAACCCTCTCAAACATATTTTTTTTCTTATGAAAATGAAAAAATTTTTACTTTTCAAATAGATTATTTGTGCTTTGAATGTAAATTTTACGTAAATAAATCCAAATGAAAAGTATATATTTGATTAATGGGCCGCGGTGGCGAGCAGGTTCAGAGCTCGCTCACACGTATTAAAAGGTAAGGGCTACGTCTTCCCCTAGCTCGCACAAGTCTCTGAATTTTGAGGGTTGCACCTAGGATGCAACCGGTTGACAGATATAACAATTTTTAGTTTCTATCTGTTTTTCTAGGACTCCACCAACTAAGTCTACAAAATTCATAGAGTTGAGGACATCACTATCAAAAATATCATCTCATTCAAAGGCAATGCTGTATTCGCTCATACACTCATTTTTTGTGTTGAGCAAACGAAGATCGCTCTGAGCTCACATGATGACAAACAACGTTTTATTTCTTGCGCTCTCATGTCACTTCATACAGGCATTATGCCTTTTCATGAATGTACTCCGAACTATCCTCGATACGGCGAATATTGAGAAATATAATAATAATAATAAATAATGATACTCCCTCATAAACACTCGTTGAGTGTACCCAAAGGCATAGCCTGTGCGGATGGAGGACGGCTATTATTAATATTTACCGTGGCGCTCAGGGGCGACTTACTGATTTTTGGTGGCGTATTCACTTTTCAGCTATAGGAAAACCCTGAAAACCTACAGTACCACCTCGGGTGGTCGGTGTGCACTCCAAGCTAGCACCAGACGAGATTGGCATCTAGACAACTCACATTATACTTGCTTTTCAACAAGGCATGCGTTCACCTATCGATCCGATATAAAGTAGTTGAGAAAAATTCTCTTGTACCTACATCGGGCTCGAACCTACTATCGCTATGCTGGAGTTTCGAACGGCCTGTGCGTTAGACCGCTGATCCACCATATGGCTAGGTTTATAGAATAATGTACGCGAAAGAATATCTAAGTGCGTCGATTACCATCCTGTCTATATATATTTTTGTTTCCATTATTTCAAGGCCCAAACTATATGTCGTTGGGCTCCAAAAATTATTGTTTATTTATTATCGTAGTTGTATATACTTCATTAACTATTACCTTTAACCAAACTGAATTTAAATAGGCCATTTGTAGATACCAAGTTATCAGACGTTTTTCCTGCCACCTATAGTAATTAGTTGGAAATTATATCACTTGAAGGTTTCAATCCTTTGTTCATGGGGAGAGAAATAGTCAAAACTACTGTTTTATTATACCTGCTTTACAATAATGCACTGAAAATCGTGTGGAATCTTCCAGATCAAAACACGCCGTACTAGGAAGGTTGGTGCTAGGCAACAAACAACGCTAATTTCAAATAAGTTTCCATGTCAAGAATACGTGACATGGTTGGACAAAACATTTTAATTATATTTGTCATATAAAATGATTTTCACGAATCGGTCATGTACCAAAGTTACATTTTTACACTGGCTACAACTTGAAACATATTCAATTTTAAAGATTATAACTTTGATTATTTTTTTCCGCATTTGTGGTATGGTGAAAACTATGACAACTCAAGAATGAGATAAATTGAAGAAGAAACTAGTAATCAAACAAGTCATGCAAGAAGTCACAAATAGGAAATGGAAACCTTTTCCAGAAAAGACTTTTATCTACTATTTCACTAGATAACTTTATTTTTGAGTCCTGAACAACGGAGGGAAATTGTTCTTTCCTCCTGAGGATTTTTGTTGATACGATCACAAAGGAAAGTAAAGTAGATCGCACTGTACCCACACATGTGCGGAAAGCATTCAGCAAACGCGTCGAAAGTTACTTTTTGTACAACTGCCAAAAAAACTTGACATTTCTGCATCTTTATTGATACGTAAATGTTAACTTTTTTCACTGAGAAAAAATACTTTTTTCACTGCCAAAATAATTCTCAAAATAAACATAAATTATTACTTTTTGAAGGGTTTATTTTGAACAGAGTGATATTAATATCAACTGATTATTTATCATAAAACAATTCATTTATTGGAATAATACCTAATTGATAGTAAAGTTTGAACAATTGCTTCCAACATATATTCCCGAAGATGTTCCATGTTGCTACTGATCAGAAACGTTAGATATTTCTCGAAGAGTTGATTCCACAATTTTATCAGATATCAGTTATTTCAAATAAATTGACACATGCCTGTTTTGTGACTTCAGTGGATTCTGGGAGAGTCAGTTCTACGGCACTTTCACTGCTCATCATTGGATTCAAGTTCAAAGATCTAACCAAATCTGTCAGTATTCGTTACTTGAATTTCAACATTCTGTGGAAGACGTGTGATAAATTGTAAAATGAAAAAACACAATGACTCCATTGTGTTATACCGGGAGGAAATTGTATATAATGTACCTCATTGTTCAATAAAAAACAGGAAAAAAATCAGTATTCTGTTATGGCCGCAGATGAAGTAACTTTCTGAATTTGTGTGGATATATAAAAAAAATACAAAATCACAATCGAAATTGTTACTTTCATGCATATCCTACGAGACATGGTGAGTTGATACGGGTTCAGAAACATTCAACTCGTCAATATAAAAATTGTCCATCTTATAAGGGAGCTGAATTTTATAATAACACTTACCTGATGATTTGAAAAATCTAGACAGGAAAAATCTGTTCAAAACAAAGCTCAAAGAATCAACGGTTGTTTTTACAGTATCGAAGAGTATTTTAATCGATAATATATATACATATACTTTTATTTTGTGAAACTGTTATATTTTTATGTTTTGTAGAAATGTTATATTTTTATGTATAAATTTAGACTGTGCATATGTATTTATTATTTGTCTGACGAATCCTATATCATTTTTATGATCGTAGAGGATTTAATAAATTTTATTATTTATTGTTATTCTTATAAGCCACTTTCCATGGGACTGTACAGTACGATATACCTTACTTTCCAATATGGTAGCAGGAAAAAACATTTTGACCAACTGATCTCTACGGAAGCATAGAAGGGCCACTGATTATTTGTTTATTGATCCGCCATAACTTCGACTTTAACTTTACTATCAATTTATAACGTCATTGCACAGTTTATATGATGTAAAAGCTTGTCTCGAGATTTACCTGTGTACATAGACAAGTAAATTGAATATATTCATATGTTTGATTGAAATTCTTTAAATTTCTAAACTGAATAAATACGAGTAATTAAATCTCGCGTCAATCTGTTATATCATGTAAATTGTGAAATGACTATAAAAACTTTTAATTTGTTATTTTGATTTTTTATGTTTTCCATGTATAGTTTTCAGAATGAATTAAAGTGAATTTGTTTTTTTCGAAAATGAAGCTAGATATAAATAACATATAAAAGCCTACCTGTCTATAATACCTTACACTGATTGCCTGAGAACTTTTTCATCATCATTGGAAATGTAGAGTATTAACAATTATAGGTACAGGGGCTTATTGAATAACAAATAGATCTTTGCTATTTCGATAGCAACGAGTTTCTTTCTCAATTTTATAAATTTGAATTTGTTTACATATTTTCTTGTCAAATTTACCACCCCTTCCATTTCGATACCAATTTCATCACACGGTGTTCTTATATATCGTTTTTTGGAATACCGTGATATTTATCAACTTATAGATAGATTGAATGGCAACAATAGCCAAATCGGAATGGGCAAGAAATAGCTATAGAAAAAAATATTCGAGAAAAGATAAATAATAATTAAGTGGTGGATGATGGTATAAAATTCTTAGGAAAATGTGCTAATGTTCATGGTATTCATTAAAAAAATCACTCCTCCTGAAGGTATTTCTTTTTTATCTGGTTGATTTCTGTTGTTGAATCATTTTCCTAGCTTCCATTGAACTCGAGCAATGGGATCTTGACTGAAGCGGGACCCTGGATAATAAAGACAATAATAGGTGGCAGTAGACACGCTTGAAGAGGTCCTATCTACAACTGACTGATATGTATACCAACATGAATATTCTCAATTACAGTCCCTTGTGGATAACTTACATTTTACTCGAATCTGTGGGTAATAATTTTTGGAGCTCAACTAGTTTGGTTGGGCCTTTTTTAAATAAATAGAAACTAAATATTGGAATACCTCGTCGGTATGTGTAGATTTAAGATATTTCGAGTGTTTTCGAATTCAAGATGAGAAACTTCTTCATTTCCTGGTCGAAGACACAGCACATATTCAGAATGTTTCTTATTTTGGGTGCAAAAACTTCTGAAAAATTATCGATTATACAGAGTTATTCAAATGTATGCTTATTTTTCTCAATTAATAAAAGAGTTGTTGAAAAAAATCTTATGATAGATAAACGGCATCACTCTGCATTTTTTTGTGATTTAAAATATTGTTTTGATATGCTATTAGTGCAGGAGTGACGTTAATTTTCTCAAATGGAACCATATGTCACCGTCATATATTATCGTTAGAAGCTTGTTTTTTTCTCATTTCAGTAATACTACATGGTGTAATTGCCCAAATTTGGATTTGTGCATACATTTTTCTTGTCATATTTACTTAACATCCCTATCATTTCATCATTAATCTCATCACACAGTCTTTCATCAGTTTTCGAAATACCGTGTTGTTTTATCAATTTATTTTAATGGTAGATAGATAAATTATATCCCAAAAATGGCCAATTCAGAATAGGCTCGGATTAGCCATAGAGATATAAATACAAAAAATATCCGTTTCCTGATCGTACAATATGTGCTCAAAAAATACACGACGTATTTCATTTGAAAAACATCCTTTACAGGGTCCTGCAACAAGGGCACGGTCTTCCCATATCTTCCCACCTTTGGGTTCCGCCATGTTGGATTCAGGATGACGTCATATATCCATGCATTGTCATCCAAACTAAACGTGTATACAAAATAATATATCTGCTTCAAAATTGAGTTGCAAGATTCCACCTGAATAAACATAGTTACATACATTGCAAAAAGGAAACATTCTTCATGAATATCATGTTCATATTTTCGTTGAAATCATAATAATAATAATTTATTGCAGACAAAAATAATGAACTTACAAATATTACATTATATCTGAAATACCTTGAGAATAATATACTTTAGTTAATATCTACCGTTTTACATGTTTGCAAAGTGAATTGAAATATATACATAACTTTTTATTGTAATAAATAATAACCGAAAGAAACCACGGAGGATGAGAGTACATTTTACAATTTTTATATATTCATCTCGATGGAACACTGATTACATATGGGCCCAAGAACAGTTCCTTGTGGCACCCCATATGACAATTTTTTTCATGATTTATATTTACACCAATTTTTACCGATTGTGCATGATATAATTGGCGGTTTTTTGAAAAGTTGAGTGCTATTTCTCTTATTCTATGATCCCTCCATGGCCTCGAAGAGCTGAAAGTTATCGACAGTATTGAAGGCAAAAGACACCAATTGTTGGCTTTCTAGTATCAATTCAGTGAAATATTTTAAATTTAGATATAGTGTCGTCCGTTGACACGCCTATACAGTAATATAATAATAATAATTGATCGAACGGTTTTGAATAAGAGATTGTTATTCCGGAGAAACTCATCACACCAATAAATTAATGAGAAGTCAATATTTTATTATGTATATGGTGAACCTGTCCTAATATTCGAGTTGGACAGAAAACGCAGGAAACAGCAAAACATCGGAATAGTGATGGATAAATAATGCTTAAGTTGTTTCTGATTTTGGATATTTTGTTACGTTTCATACAGCTAAAAAATCTATAACTATTATTCTAATGGACTTTGATAATTCATCACTGATTTTCCAGAATCTAAGTAAATTGTTGTTATCGGAAGGTAAACACTTAACTTTTGAAACAATATTCATTGCGAGAACGGTTTTTTTTAACGCCGCAAATAAAAAAGAAGTGTTGAATTTTACTGCTCTCTTCTACGACTTCATACCAACAATACCAAGAAAATTTGTTCTTCGGAGCTCCATATCATCAATTTTCATCAGAAAGTGTAACCATTTTGGCTTTTTGACTTCCGTATCATCCAACTTCTGGGCTTTCAATAGCTATTGAATCTCGAATACCACAGGAATTCAACAAAATGTTGAAGCTCACTGTATGTGGTGAAACTAATGAAAATATTAGAGAAGGGGAAAAATAAAGGAGAAAGAAACAAGACATCGAAGAAAAAAGAAAGCCACCACCCCAAGAAAAGAACAAGAAAACTTTCGAAGACCTGTAGAGGTAGAACTTTAGTTTTAACAAGAGGAATAGAACGGAAAGAACACCAATTAACTTATATACGACTTTAATAGATGACAGCGAAAAATAATCACAAGAAAACAGGTCCATAAAGCAAGAGGAAGTGAACGAAACTAAAAACAAATGAATGAAAACAGAAGAACAAGACATGGAGATATCATAAGAGCAGTAGAGAGAAAAAAACAGAAGCGTAGCCAACGAAAACAATTGCGAGATGACAAAAACTAATCAATCCATCAAACGAAGAGCAACACATGAGATAATGGCGAAACTTACCAGAACAATAAGGAAACTGGGATATCTCCAAGCAACCAACGCCAGACTAAACGATCAGGTACAACTCTGAAGAGCGAGAGCTAGCGTACAGCAAACCAGGGAATAATTCCCACCGCTGCAACTGATACCGCAACACTATTAACTACCAAAGACGCATCCACCACTCATACCAATACATTCAATACAGGGGGCAACAACATACCAACCAACCCCACCACAACTTCAGACGCCCACGCAAATAAGCATACCAATAATAGGCCGAACACCAGAATTCACTATCGCCCCACAGGAACAACAAATGCCAACGACGCTCTAACAGAAACCACGACAGCAACTACAACAACACCTATAACATGGATCAAACCAGATAAAAAGCACGAACTAATGATACGACAAATAGAGAACAGTGACGCTAGGACCACAATATGAAGACGATCAAAGAACTTTTCCAGAAAGACAAGGACACAAGCCAAAGAAACATAGCGTGGAGAGGCACACCGAATACTTGACAGGCGGCTGATCGGGTAGAAACCTTCTGGAAGAACATTTATGAGTTTCCACAACCACTCAACGTAGATACTCCAGCCCTAGCGCAGTTCGAAGCCTTCTGCAGGAGGCTTCATCAGCCTGAGCTCAATGAACTGCGCAATCCGATAACCTCGGAAGAAGTTCGACGGGCCCTAAAAGGCTCTAAGAACTTTGCTGCTCCTGGCCCCGATTGCCTAAATAACTATTGGTGGAAAAATTTTCCATGTACCCACCACCATCTAGCAAGAGTTTAAAACTACAGACCGATAACATGCTTGAACGCATGTTATAAGATGTTTACACGCATCTTATACATGCGAATACTCTCCGCAGTTGAGCAAAGAGGGTCAAAGAAGGGGGTCGCTGGCTGCAAGGAGAACCTGCTGATCGACAGATGCGTCACGCAGGACTCCGTGCAGTATAAGCGTAACCTTTCAATGGCCTGGATCGACTATCGCAAGGCATTTGATACAACATCGCATGAGCTCATCATGCATTTGCTCAGATGCCTTGCGGTACCCGATCAAATAGTGAGATGCATTGAACATCTGATGCCGCTCTGGAGGTCTCGCTTTACCATAACATCTGGTCAAGTCTGAGTCCAAACAGAGCAGGTTATCTTTAGAAGGGTCGTGTTTCAGGGAGACTCCCTCAGTCCTCTTCTCTTCTGCATCTCACTACTGCCATTGTCCGTTGCTCTACGGAAAACCCGCGGATACAACTGCGGCACCCCCAGCAACCGGAGACATAAGGTCACCCATCTGTTTTACATGGATGACCTTAAACTTTATGCCTCCGGAGAGAAGGACCTTCATCAGTCCTTAAGGATGGTGCGAGAGTACACGCATGCTATCGGAATGGAGTTTGGGATCGACAAATGTGCCACGGTTCATCTCAAAAGAGGACGATGCGAGGAATACGGAGAGGACGTTCAGCTCGTAGACGGAAGCATCCTACATCATCGGGATGCCGGAGAGACGTATACCTACCTAGGGGTGGAACAACGCAACACGCAAGAGGTAGCTACTGTCAAAAGCTCTCTCTCTCTCTCAGAACTGTCGGGGAAGAACAAAGTTGCTGCAACTAATATGCTTGCCGTTCAGATTCTACTTGACTCCTTTGCAGTAATGAAATGGACTCAGGAAGAGCTGCGACAACTGGACGTAAGAACTCGCAAAATGATGCATCTTCATAGAAGCTTGCATCCTAAATCGTCTGTTCCACGGTTATACTTCCCCAGACAACGGGGAGGCCGTGGACTTTTGAGTTTGGAGTGTCTACATAACAGAATGGTACTGGATGGAGCCTGTAAAGTCATCAGGAGTTCAGATCCTCTTCTCTGCTTGGTATGTGATCATGAAAAAGCAGGGATTGGAGCATTTCTTTACAAGGCAGCAACCCGTGCAGCCGATGAACTCGGTCTCATATTCGACACTGAACGGAGGAACCCAAACTCTATCACCGAGTTGGAACCCGTTCAGCAAAAAGCCCACGTGAAAGCTGCGGAGTGTGACAGAGGCTCTTACAGCTACATAGGGATAAGCCAATGCATGGGGTCTTCTTCAAGAACATTGAAGACCTTGGCTTATCCAGAAACCTGACCTTCGCTTCTCTCAGGTCAAGTGGGCTGAAGTCGGAAACCGAGGGATTCATAATGGCCTGCCAGGATGGTGTCTTCAACACCCTCGTCTACCGTAGTCACGTGATGGGTATAGAGGTCCCTGACACTAGATGCAGAGCGTGTCGTGGGGCGGCTGAGACCATAATGCATTTGCTGTCAGCTTGTCCAGCTTATGCGGTCTCAGCCTATATCCACAGGCATAACGCGGCCCTACGACACTCTTACGGTGTAGACGAGACACCGGTGTTGCCTTATGCTCCGGGGGATATTGAGTCCGTTGTGGAGAATGAGAAGTGCCGAATTTATTGGAACTACTCATTCCCCACCCTCAGGAAAATACAAGCCAATAAGCCTGATGTAGTCCTCCTCGACCATCAGAGTAGGACGATTTTGGTCATTGAGTTTTCAGCTCCTGGCGAAACGAACATCGTCCGAAAAGAGGAGGAAAAACGGACTAAATATCGAGATCTTCTCTTTGAACTTCGCAGGCTTTATCCAAACCATTCTGTCAAGATGGTGGTTCTGATAATAGGGGTCCTTGGTGGAATGATGGATACGCTGCTCTCAAATCTGAAAATCATACCGGCATGCCGTGATGCGGCAGAAAACCTAGCCGGAAGAATGCAGAAAGCCGTTATTCTTGGTTCACTCCGTTTATTCAGGGCACAAGATTCTCGGACCCAGTAATCCAGTAATTGCTGGGGTTAATGATACACCAGCGCACCCTCCGGTAGTATCGGAGCTCCGGAGACAGGGCCAGACTGGTTCATTCCGTATGGAAAAAAATAAATAAAATTATAATAATACTCCCTCATAAACACTCATAGAGTGTACCCAAAGGCATAGTCTATACGGGTAGAATACGGCTATTATTACACATTGCCGTGGCGCTCCGGGGCGACTTACTGATGTTTTCGGTGGTTTATTCACTTTACAGCTGTAGGAAAACCCGCAAAACCTACAGCACCACCCTGGGTGGTCGGTGCGCACTTCAAGCTAGCACCAGACGTCGGGATTGGCATCTATAGACTTCTCACATCACACTTGATTTACATCAAGGCATGTGACCACGTAAAGAGACCCGTGTGCTTGAGAAAAAAGATTCCGTACCGGAGCCTCGAACGTCTGTCTGATGCGAGCCAGAAGTTCCACTGCTAAATACTTTAGCCACTGGACCACCACCACCGATAAAATAACAATCATGTAATGAGACCTAGAAAGAAAAGGTATTGATATTTAAAACACTTACCTTCATGTAGTCGAGACAATAAGATGCTTTCTGAATTGATATAGTTTTGTTATGAAGTCGTTTCATTCTCAACATCTCATAAAGGAACTTGAAATTAGTTCATTATGTGACGATCCTGCCAGTCCTACCATGTACGTTATTGACGGGTAGAACTAAGAAGTAGAGAAGAGTGAAATAATTTGATTAATCATTATCTCAACTTAGTAAAAATTTTGCAAAGTTTATCTGAAATCAGACCTCCTTACAAGTGCGAATTCTTGTAAAAACAGATATTGTATCTGGGTAACGAGATTTCATCTGAAGTAATATCTATAGATTTTGAGAAAATACGTTTCATACAGCAATTTCAGATTTCAAAATCAAATGATACTCTACGGTTTGTAACATTTACGAACTATTACAAAAAGTTCATTCAGAATTTCGCTAATATCTTAGCACCGCTTAACAGATTAAAAAAAGAGGAGGTGGTCTTCGACTGAAGCGAAGAATGCCAAAAAGCAATTGAGATGCTAAAACCAGTTCTGGTACAACCACCAATTCTAGGATATCCTGATTGTACAGAAACGTTTTTACTTTACGAACTAATGCCTCCAATTCAGCTGTCGGGATAGTTCTGTCAAATTCAGATGATGAGCCGGTTGCTTTCGCCAGCAGAACGCTGAATAAAGCTGAAGTCAACTATTGTTACAAAAAATATTACTAATTATTTGTTGAAGTGTGAAAAAGTTTCGCCCTTATCTAAATGTACAAAAATCACTATTCTCACAGACCACAAACCATTATTGAATATTTTCGATATTACGAATCCTTCAAGTGGTTTAACTAAATTTATTTTAACACTAGAAGAGTACGATTTTACAATGAGTTATGTTAATGGAAAAAATAATGTATCGGCTTATTTATTGAGCCGTATAAAAATTGATTCCGATAATTTGAAAGAAACTTGGAAACATTTCTGTCAAATCAGGAATATCGTGACAAGGGCACAAACGAAGAAATTGAACAATAATCTCGTGATAACAGGCCTGATCATCCTGGTATCGTAGAATTATTGAAACCGCCTAAAGAATTCGTGCAATCGTATCCTTTGTTGAAAGATGAGTTTTGAAGAAAAAGATGTTCTGAATGTATACGAAATTTAAATATTATATTATGTGATGAATAGGCAAATACTATTTATTTGATTCGAAATGGATTTCGATGAGCGGCTACATTCTGTGCATCGTTGAGAGAACTGAAGGAAATTTGCAAAGAATATGAAATTCCAGAAATATTAATAATAAAAGAAGATAGATGGTCATCTTCATTGAAAGATATTCCGAAAGTTCCCTAATAAATAAAAAATATAAGTTTAAAAATCAATGTAATTAAACTCAACAGCGCGTGAAAGTCAGTGTTTGTTCATGAATAAATATATGCCTGAGGGAAAAATAATATAAAAAAAAACTTCCGGCACTGGGTTTAAATAAATAAATAAATAAATAAATGAAAGTTTATCGCCTATAATTTTACAATCACTACGATATCAAGCACCCCCATTTCTGGCTCTTCTTCCGGTGGAGGGACGGCATGCGTACTTCCACATCCTCCCGGACTTGTTGCCGAGTCTGGGGAATGCGCACGTTGCCAATTTGATCCAATGGTCCTCGCGAGAGGGCGCTGGCTACAACCTTCGTATAGAATATGTTAGATATCAATATGAGATGACAGTGGTATGTAACTGCATATCCACGCCTCCTGCCTAGTTTATGCGTGGTTCCGGATTTCGCATTTCATGCAGATACTGGATTAAGTTTTTTCTGGCGAGTTGTTATAGTCTAAGAGCCAGCGACTGGCTACCTGTATGTATTTGACCAGACCTGGTTTGTGGCACAGTGAGTCCTTTATACCTACCATACATGAAATGGGGACTCACTAAGCCCAGCGAGGTGACCGTGGTTAGTGCGCAGCTAAGAAAAGAATGAAAATTTGGCCGAATCCAAATGTATTTGACGACGCCTGACCTTTTGATATATTAAAATTAATGATTATTAATATTTAAAAATAACAATGACTGACCATTATCGCGCTACTAGTACTGTGGCAGACAAGTTTGAAAGTAGCAAAAAGTATATAATATAGTACCTACTTGACCAGGGTTGCCATTGATGTATTTTGTTTATTGTACTCTTATGAAGTTATATCTATAACGGCAGAGTGTCTATAACGTGAAATAACATTAATAGACTGCAAAATCCAAACAGAACAGTGTGTTCATTTAGTGTGTAATTCTTCGATATCTCGAAAGCCATAACCTATAGAGAAAAACTATGAATGAAAAACTTTTTCAGTTACTGAATGAAGTTGCTCATTTTCAAAATATATGTGTTTTATAAAAGTGGGACGACGTGGAGACGAGTTTTTTTAAATAGAACACCGTGCATTTTTTATTTGGAATTTATTCCGCCAAGGTTAACCTATTCATGGCTGTGAAAAAAGAATCGGTTGCGGCGTTGCCAAGTTACGACGTTCAATGGAAGTTTTCATCACATTTTTCTTCACAAATTTATTCCGACATCTTTCACCTGAAAAAAAATCAAAATCGGTTGCGGCGTTGTCAAGTTATGAGTAAGTTCCTTGTTTTTACTACTATTTCGGGGTAATTTGTACGTCATAGTTCATTCATTTATTTGTATTGCCGAAATATGGCGTTGCTACGGTATAATAAAATTTCTCCAGTTTACACGCCTGGAGCGAGTAACTAGCCCGATCCTAGCCGAGCAATTGCGAATTGTTTGGCCATTTCTCGTGCGTCTGCAGTATACGTATATGCTTGCGGGAATAGGGACAATAAAAGTGCACAAAATTCGAAAAAATTGTCCTTATAAAGGACTCACTGTGCCAAAAACCAGGTCTGGTCAAATACATCCAGGTAGCCAGCCACTGGCTCTTAGACTATTATGTTGTTGTTCCGAAATAGGCTATGAGCAGTAAACCGAATCGAGGTACTGAGCGTTCTAAACCGTTCCTGTATGATATCGAGCGATTGATAAATAACTTCGCCATGCTTGCGGGATTGATTATCAAAGATCCTACACCTTGTCAGGTCTTTGGTTAGTGAACTTTTGAAGAGAAAGTGCTTTTAGAATACGGGGATCGAACTTACGCTTATAACTAACCAAGCAAGAACTGAGATAGTGTAGAACGTTCAGGTAAATATTGCTTGACATACCTTTGTTGCAAGAAAGATTTCATTTGGAGCTTCATTGATGAATCTATTCACTTCTTTTGAGGCGAATGCTTTCGACTTTTTTGGTACTTCTTGAGCTTCGCCGGTGGTTCATGACCGGCAAACAGCTCTTCTTGTAGTACTTGTCCCGATAAATTTCCAAATTGTAGGATGATTCATTTGGAGTTCATCTTTGAAACGTCTATGAGCTGCCTCGACATGATTGTTTGTCCTGTTTCGGCCATCTAGGACCCTCTGATATAGATTCAACATTGCGACCGAAAAAAAAGGGAGACGCATTCCTAGACCTCTTCTTCTTCTTCTGTGAGGTCGGCCGATGTGATAGTCTTCCATCGAGAAAAGGTAATCAGGCGGTACAAATGCAATGGCCCCTACCATTTTGGCTTTGATAGCAAAATCGGCATCAGTGTCGCATCGCTGTTGTATTCCCAGGGTTTCAAGTGTTTTCTCATATTCTGCTTGAAATTGAAGAAACACCCATGTACCCGCACTTCGGGAAACGAAGTTTCCGTTGCAAAAAACGCGGCCTGTTCGAAGCGCATGATTTATAATGTGGTTTCAGATCTCGGCCCGATAGATCCTGCAGCATCTCGAACATTTTGCTGTATGTGGACCACTGCTTATTTGGAAGCAACGCATACAGGGTGTTCCAAATTAAGTCGGCACCATTGCCAACTTCGTTATTATTGATGCTACGAATTCGGTTAAATGGGCAAACTAGTAGCAATTTGAATGGCCTTCTGGATGCCGAAAGCAAAAAAAAAATTACAGTCGCGTTTTCACAATATTTCATAAAATGATGTTTCTTTCAATGGAATACCCTATATTTTTTCATGCATTTCGATTCGTAATAACATTCTCAACAACAAAGCTCATATCACCTTTCTTCCTAAAGTGGAAAATGAGAGACTTGTGTGGAAAAATTTATTTCTTTCACTAGTACAAAAAATTTCTCTGTTTCGGCGAATAAAACCTCATGATTGCCCAAACACCCAATTTTGGTACTTTTACGAAGACAGTAAAAAGAAAACATTGCGCTGGGATGTGAACTCGTGATTATCATGTCGCACCCCTCAATTGACACCACTGAGCTATTTGGTATAAATGTACAAAACGATAATTTCCATTTCGCTAGCCGCATTTATTTTGTGAATCAAAATATGTCTGCTGTAATGATAACTTTGAAGCCGCTTTTGTACAGAACAGAAAATACTGGAGGGTCATATGAATGTGGTTGGAAAAAAGTGTTTGATTCGATAAAACAATTATATTGAGCAATCAAGTTACCTTGAAACTTTGTTGAAATACTATTTGTCAAATATTCTCAAGTATATTATGACAATGTCATAAATTATTGTAAATGTCAACTACTTTTCGAATATTTTTCGAAATGCCGTTTTCCCATCAAGAAAAATGTGATATGTTAATCCTACTAGTCACGACTAGAATTGAGAAAAAGGCTTCCGTCAAGGACGAACCGAAAGGAAATTTTTGGGGGGGACAAAAGTGAATTTTGCCAACTCGTTTTAAAAGTTTCTAATATAAATTTGGGATAGAAAAAGAAAATTAAGAATTAATCACCGTACACAAATTATGAAAAAACAGCAGTTTTTAAAGTCATATTTAATTTATGGCGAAAGACGTGTTTGTGGTTCATCTATTCACAATGGGCCTTTTCCCGAACTATGAGAAAACACTGTAATTAGAAAGTAGGTATATACGCTAATATCACTTGGGATTTTTATTTTTTTTTTCTGACCGTCAGTTTTTCTATAATTTGAAAAAAAAGTGGTTTCGTGACGTCACGTACCTTATGTGATACAAGATAGATGCTAGTAGATCAAATCTGTATACTGATGGAAACTAACAGACTTTTGAATATTTTATTTTCTGAGGTTGAAGCGGTTTTCAAATTCAAAGATTTTTTGTTTGTGTTAAGTAATTTCAGTATTCCTTATTACCGTGAAAATATCTAGAAAGTGCTTTGTTCCAGGTTGTCTGAACACCAGTGAAAATTCAAATTAACCATATGTGTTCTGTGGTAATAACAACTTTTGTTCCGTAAGAACTGTTATTATAATTTGCGGTGTTGCCAACAATGGTATTTCATCAAAAGGCAGGTTTGTTCAGAAAATTTGAAAGTTACAAATAATATAAAAAATTGCTTTTATGTAAATGTTTTTGATGTGTTGATCCAGTGACAAAGTTTCAATTATTTCTCGATGGCTTATAATCAGCCAATGGCTATATTTTATGGAAGAACGATATTCCCTATTTCGGAACGTGGATTATAGTGGGGGATGTTTCCGATGAACGTGACGTCAGAGGCATACTTTGAAATGTAATATTTTTCTTAAATAAAAAAAGTAGAGTGACACTCGTTGATAAATAGACATTTTAGACTATTAACAATCGATTGAAACGAGTTTTGCAAAAAAGTTGTGAATGTAGGGGTCCATTTCCCTTTCTATATAATTTGAAAAATAGGAAATTTCGACTACAAACTCGGAATTTAATGTTTGTTTGAGGTTGAACATTCCTATAGTCTAGTTCCTAAAGGTCCATTGTAGATAGTGACTCATCGTTCATTTTCTGGTTTTTACGGCATTTGAAAGTGCGAAGGGGATGTACAAAAGTGGCAAAGTGAAACTTGATTTAAAGCCAAAGTACCTAGCTTATTTCTGTTCCATTTGCTTTATATGACCTGCTTTATATGAATTATGAACCGTACAACCAATGAGTCACTATCTACAATTTAGGAACTAGACTATAGTTTGGAGTTGAAAATTCTAAGTTTGAAGTTGAAACTTCCTAGATTCAGTGACAATTCCCAGCATGAAGACATAAAAAACTAAAATTTTTCCGATGACACGAATTTTGTTTCAATTTTAATCTTTTCCAAACTTAATATGCCAACTTGTCTAACACTGGGGGGGTGAACCCCCCCAGCCCCCCCCCCCCCATAGGCCCGTCCCTGGCTTCCGTACGAGTCTAGACGCAAATCATATAACATTTGAGATATACAAGATGGCTGCATATTTTTTGCAGTTTTTTACATATATCTGGATAACTATGAGGTTAAGCGCAAAAATTGTTCTACACAAAAATAATATACATAAAATTTTGAAGGAAAAAGTTCTCAACAAGTTTTTTCTGAAAATGAACAGTGGCGGAGATATATGAAAAATATAGTTTTTAATAATTATGCCAATGAAACTATATATTTTAGTGACTCAAAAATCTTATAATGAGATATGTACACTATTTGTAAGACGATGTATGTAGCTATCAAAAATTATTTATACATATTATAGAAATTGAAAAAATCAAGTTTTAGAAGCAAATTAAATAACATTTGAGTCAAAGGTGTTTTCTAGCTAACTCGACCCTGCTGAAATCGAAAATGCCAGTTACCAACTCATGATCCTAACTGGAAATGAGATATTCAAGATGGCGGCAAAAACAGAGATAAACACATTTTCTGCTACCAATGACCTAAGAACGTGATTCGAACATATATGTTTTTGAGGACAAGAAATTCGTACATATAATAGATGAAAACAGCATTTAGAATCTAAGAAAACATTTGAATCAGGAGAAAATGACACAAAAAAACGAGTTACTAAATATAATCGCTATGCGAATTTAAGCACTTACTCAAAAGTTGTTTTATTTATTTATTTATTTAGTAGAAGTGCATGGCTATCCAACAGATGAACCTATTACAGGACAGCACAAAGTTACAAATATATGATAGCTGATAACAAGTTGTGTCTTAAGGTAGTTAGTGTCAATTAAAACATTACAATGAATAGATAGTTAAGCTTAAATAGGAAACATAAAAAGAAAGAAAAACTATTCGTTTGGGAGATTATTATAAAATTGCAGCAAAAAATTTTTCAGTTTTTTTTTGAAATTTTTAGAGAGTTATGAAAGATATCAATTTCAGAGTGACATATTATGTTGTAAGAATTCATGCATCGTATTACAGGTGAGTTACTGTAGTAATTGGTTGTATAAATTGGTGGATAAAAAGTTAGTCTATTCCTCACAATTCTTGTTTGACAGTTCAGATTGAAATACATAATTGAAGATTCAGAATCAATAATATTATTGAATATTTTATACGTGAATGAAATATCCACATATTCTCTCCTCAAGAGAAGACGTTCTAACTTGTAGAACTTCAAGTTTGTATTATAATCAACATAGTGTCGATATTGGAAATATCTGAAGTTAAGGTTGTTGATGAGTTTTTTTTTGGACGTATTCAATCAGTGTGACATATTTTTCATATATTGGATTCCATACCGATGAACAATATTCAAGAATTGTCTGACTAGTGATTTGTACATAGTGATGATAGAATTGTGGTTACGGAAACTTTTAGAACTCCTGAGGATGAATCCAAGAGTTCTAAGAGCCTTCCTAACCATTGCATCAATATGGTGCTCAAACGTTAGTTTTGTGTCCATCAATACTCCTAAATCACGGACTAGATTAGTTCGGGGGATCATTTAATTATTTAGGAACACATTCTGAGTAGGAGGACTGTTGCATCGAGAAAACAAGATCTGATGACATTTTTTGACATTTACGAATAATCTATTCACAAAACAGTCATAAAGTCTGTCTAAATCTTCCTGAAAATGTACGTAATCTAATATATTGCTTATTTTCATATACACTTTCAGGTCATCAGCATATATTACAAATTTTGAAATCCTGAAGCAACTCTCAATGTCATTGTCAAATATACTAAAGAGAATTGGGCTAGGAACACCAGATGAAACAAAACATTCTCTTGATTTAGAATTATTCAATGCCACATACTGATGCCTGTCGGATACGTATGATGTTAAAAGTTTCAGCAAGTAGCCGTGTATACCGAAATTCTCTAGTTTCTTTATCAACGTAGGATGATGTACTTTATCAAAGGCCTTAGAGAAATCAGTATACACAGCACAGGTAGAAGATTCATGCTCCATATTCTCGAAGATATCTTGAACGAATGGTATCAAATTTGTCACCACACCCCTTTTTTGTAAAAACCATGCTGATGAGGAGTTATATGATTTTTTGTGAGAAAAAATAGTTCTTTGGTTAATGTTGCTTCAAAGAATTTGCCAAATGAATTGAGTATCGATATGGGTCTATAATTGCTTACATCTTTTCGATCACCTGATTTAAATATCGGCAGAACCTGAGCAATTTTCCACTTGAGAGGAAACTTTCCGAGAAGGAGTGACTTATTAAATAAAAGATGAAGGGGTCGAACTAAACTCTGAGCACAACATTTAATGAATAGAGGGGGTATTCCATCAGGTCCCGGACCTTTTTTGATGTCAAGGTCGTTCAGCGATTCAGTTATTTGATTTTGAGATATGAATGTAATATTGAAATTGTTATTCAACAGTTTTTCTTCGACTAGGCACGGAGTTTGATTACTCTCGAACACGCAACCAAAATAATCAGAAAACATGTTGTATATTGACTCAGTTCCTTCATATGTTTTATTGTTAAAATTCATCTGCAAAGGAAATGATGGCTTCCTTTTTCTATTCGATATAAAATACCAAAATGCTTTGGTGTCACTCTTTATTTTCTCCTCTGTATTATTTATGTATTTTCTGTAGTCATTACTAATACTTTTTTTCAGTTCTCTACGTGAATATGAAAAACGAAGGTAATCATTTTATTTTTTATAATTTTTATTTTTCAAAATTTTAACGGTCTCCTTTGAAAACCAGAGAGGGTTACCGTTGTTATTCCTGTTTGTGGTTGGAACAAAGTTTCTAATAGCTTGATTTAATACATCATAAAAACGTCCAACTGAAATATCAATATCTACTGAACTGAATAAGATCTCCCATCGGACAGTGTTCAAAAAAGGATTTATACTATTATAATCAGCTTTATGAAACATTATTTTGGTGTACGAATTTTTTTGGAGTTGTTTAAAATGCGTTAAATTGAGTGTTATTTCGATGGCTTTATGATGCACATCCTCAAACACAAAAGGCAACAATGCGGGACACACAGCAACTGTGTTACAATTAGATAGTACCAAGTCTAATAGCTTACTATTAATATTTCGTACATTACTGTATTGTTTTATATTTAGAAGTGAGATACAATCTATAAATCTTTCACTTTTTTTGTCAGTAGCGTTGGTAGGAACGTACCCAGAGGGGTCAGAAGCGTCGACTTGCCATTCTATTTTAGGTGAATTAAAATCTCCAACAATAATGAATTTTGCTTCAGGGTTACTATTTATTATATTCTCAATATTGTCAAGATATATTGTAAGTTCGTTGAATTATGTTTTATGAATTATATAATTTTAACGGTTAACTATTTGGTTTTTAGATTGGCTCAATTAAGTAGATAAAATGCAAACAAAAAAATTATCAGGCTTACATTTAAATATAGAGGTTGGCAACTTGAAGCGCTTGTGTGTCGACTTTCTGAAAGGAAGGAAGATAACAAGCGGTCAGGTTGACAGACAAACAGAAAGCGGGTGTCCACAGGGCTCGAGCCTAGGACCCATCTTATGGACAGTCGTCATGGAGGGATGGTTCGAGGCTGTGGACACCGAGACAAACAAGGACGTCATGATTGCAGTGCAGGCGTTTGCAGACGACCAGGTCATAATAATAGCGGGACGCACCCGCGCTCAGATCGAGCGAAGGTGGAAAAAGACCTGGATCGCCTGCAGCGCCTGGGCGGCAAAATACAAACTGAGATACAACAAAGAAAAAAAAAGACAATGTACATACCAGGAACAACGGACACAACACCACCAACAATAAAAATGGACGAATACACAACACAGAACAAAGAAACAATTAAATACTTAGGACTGACGATAGACAGACGACTACTATGGGTGGAACACGTAAAACTCCTACGATCCAAGACACAGGCCATAGCCAACAGGCTCTTCGTGGTGGCTGGCAGAGAATGGGGCACAGATAGGGAAATCCTAAGAATTATACTGGAGAGAGCGATCAAGCCCCTGGTTTTATATGCCTCACAGGTTTGGGAACAAAGAGCCAGGGACTCGAGGATAATTAAGCATCTGAGGGCCATCGAAAGACCCTTCCTGCTGGCCATCACGAAGGCATACAAGACAGCACCGGCGGACGCGCTGCATGTACTGGCGGGAGTCACCCCCACTCAGAGAAGACTATATAAAAAACAAAATAAAACACAGACATTACACAGACAAATCACACCCAGCCAAGAAACACAGAAAACAAAGAAATTCCAGGGGAGAGCAAGACACATATTTACACAGACGCCACCGTAAACGACCAAGAACACATAGCGTTCGGCGGGGCGAAAACAAGGAACCACCAAACGTGAGAAACGACTGGAAAGCGCGCACCGAACGGTAAAGACATACACCACACAGAAGGGATCGACTAGCCATACAACACGTCATAACAAACATCAAAATAACAGATAGACACACAACAGTATACACAGATTCCAAGAGAGCAATAGAGAGAATAGAAAACAAGAGAGAAAAGGACAGCGTAACGAACAACATTCAGAAAATGATCCAAGACAGGCACGACAGAGGACAGCAGATCATCATCACACACTCAGCAAGGGACCAAGAAGGGATAAGAACAGCGGAAAGAGCGGCAAACACACATCAATGATGAGGACATACACTACACACACAAAACAAATAAAGAGCTGAGAACACTAAAACACACAAAAAACACAAAGGTGGCAAACACACTGGGACACATCAAACACAGGCAGGGGCACACACAAAAGTTTTCCAATAGTACAACACCAACGCATTGCTCTCTCCTGGAAAACAACACAACTCATAACAGGACACGGCAACTTGAACACATATTATCGACGCTTCAGTCTGCGGGCAACGGACGGCCTTTGCCAGTGCGAACACGAAGACGAAAACATGGGACACAATTAACAACTGCAAAATTGCACAAAGGACAAACGCACGAGACAATTTCAGGACATTTCTACAAGACAAAAACATGACATACCCACCAACGTACACATACAGAAAATTACTAGACAGGACAATGACGGAACAACTAAACAACTGGGGAAACCACTTAATCACGGACGACGAAGACTAGACTAAGTAGCACCCTTATGTCAGATATCCCCGAGTAAACTCCAACAAACATGGAAAACGTGCAATAAACATGTAATAGATTTAAGAAAATTTGATTGTATAAAATCCGACAAATGAAAAATGTACATAATTAGAAAACAAAGAAATAAAGTTCCCCGCTAATTTTTAGGAGTAGTGGTAGATGGGATGAGTTCCCTTGTAGGGGGTTCCGCTAGATAGATGGCAGGTCCTAGGCCTCATACCGAAAGGGAGGTAGGCCATCCGTGGGGAGTGACTAGTCGCTCAACACGGAAAATGTACACTTGTTGAAATTAGAACGTACATCTACCAAGTTATCTTTGGAATATATTTTTTGGTTGTTTCATGTAGTTATTGACTATAAAAAAAAACTACTTCATACAGTTGTCAAATAAAAACTTTCACCAAGTCGTACTTTTCTCTATTGTATCAAAGGAAACAGTTCATTTTCCAACTGGTTATGGGCCCAGTTATCGCGTTATAGAGAAATACGCAGTAAATAGTTCAAAGTTTCCTGAAACTCTGGTGAACTATCTGATCGAGTGAAAGCAGAATGTCTTCAAGCAGTTCGTTTTTATCTGTGAAGAAGCTGAAAGGCCGTGAAAATGAAGTGGAAGTTTGCTACTCAGACATTACTAGAACACGAAGAGCTGTGGGAATGTGTTACCGGCAACAACAAAGACGATAAAAAAAATGTAAAGGCAAAATCCAAAATCATTTTACTTATCGAACCAATCAATTTCGTCCATGTACAATCAGCCAAAACTGCGAAAGAAGTCTGGGATAATTTGGAAAAGGCTTTTCAAGACTCTGGACTCACCAGGAGAGTAGGTTTGCTCAGAACTCTAATCACTACCAAGCTGGAAGAAAGTGATTCAGTGGAGAGTTATGTAAACAAAATTGTGTCTACCGCCCATAAGTTATCCGGAATCGGAATGCATGTTAGCGACGAATGGGTTGGTACTCTATTACTAGCTGGTTTACCAGAAATGTACAAACCTATGTTGATGGGTTTAGTAAGCTCAGGAACTCCTATAACAGCAGATGCTATCAAAACGAAGTTATTACAAGATGTTAAGCAGGAGAAAGAAACTTCCGATTCTTTAGCCCTAATTAGCAGAAACTTTCACCATAAACAGAAAGATTCACGAAGTAAAGGGATGCGATGCTATTCGTGTAACAAGTTTGGCCATTTTGCTTCACAATGTACGAGTAAAAAGAAAACAGGAAAATATTCTTTATACTTCCCTTGTCGTCAGTGAAACAAGTACCGAAGAATGGTTCATCGACTCAGGAGCATCTGCCCTTATGACAGCCAGAAAGGACTGGCTTGAATGTATGACGAAACCATATGCTTCAGAAATTAAAATTGCTGATAATACCTGTTTACCCGTGGATTGTATTGGCAATGCAAAATTGGCTCTCTTTTCCGATGGAACCGTTACTGATGTTTATGTGAAAGATGTTCTTTATGTTCCTAATCTGTGCACAAATTTACTATCAGTCAGTAAAATGGTGAAAAATGGAAACTCAGTCATTTTTAATGATTCAGGTTGCAGAATATACAATTCAAGTATCAAACTGATAGGAACTACCTCACTTGTTGGAAATATGTATAATCTAGATATCCAGAAAAAGTGTCAGAGCTTTTACGCAGTTATCAATATGGAACAAGATTTATGGCACAGAAGAATGGGTCACCTTAACTTTCAAAGTTTGAAGTTACTGAGCAGTGGACTAGTAACTGGTGTTGATTTCAAATCGAGTTCATCGACGGCCCTGCGTGATATGTTCGAAAGGCAAACAAACTCGCCACCCTGTTAAACGCGGAGAAACTCGGGCATCCGAAATTTTAGAATTAGTTCATACTTATTTGTGTGGACCCATGTCCGTAGACTCCCTAGGTGGTGCTCGATATTTTTTAATATTGGTGGACGATTTCAGTAGGAAAGTGTTTGTGTATTTCATCAAGAACAAAAACAAGTCTCCAATAAAATCAAAGAATTTAAAGACTTTGCTGAAACTCAAACTCAGAGAAAAATGAAAATTCTTCGCAGCGACTTGCAGAATTGTGGTATTCAGCATCAAACTACAGCACCGTACACACCGGAGCAGAATGGAGTTGCTGAACGCAAAAATCGATCCATAGTGGAAAAAGCTCGTTGTATGCTGTTTGACGCTGAACTGGACACCAAATTTTGGGCAGAAGCTGTCGCTTCGGCAGTGTATGTTTTGAACCGTTCACCAAGCCAGGCAATAGATAAAACACCCGAAGAACTCTGGACAAAAAACATACCGGACTTGAAACATTTCAAAGTTTTTGGATGCAAAGCGATGGTCCATATTCCAAAACAGAAACGAAGCAAATTAGAACCGAAGTCTGTAGAATGTATATTTTTGGGATACTGTGAGAATTCGAAAGCATATCGTTTATTTAATCCGAAAATTGAAAAAATTGTCATCAGCAGAGACGTTACATTTATTGAAACATGTCAATCAAAACAAGTCACACAGAAGACTTCAGATTATTTGAAATGAAATGACAATAGCGGAGTAATTGTCAATGTATCAAAAAACGAAAACACTGGAAATTTCCTTGAAAATAGTGCCCCAAATATTGAAAGTACAAGTTCCGCTGGAGCAGAAGTAGGTATCTGTAGAAACATGTTCAGAAAACAGTGTCGAGAACATAACCGAAGGTGATGGAAAAGTGGAAGAAGCAGGTCCTTCAAGAGATAATGAAGTAAGAAAATCTTCAAGAGTTCGAAAATCCGTCGTAATGAAAGATTTCGTAACTTTTTCTGCTTTTGAAATTGCCGAACTTCCTGATCCTGTTTGTGTCGAAGACGTTTCTTCAAGATCAGACTCCATTCTTTGGGAAAATGCCACGAGGGAAGAATATGAAGCACTGATTGAGAATAAAACGTGGTTTTTGACTGATTTACCACATGATAAATTCTAATATATAAAATTCTCGTGTCACGGTGTTCGAACTTGAACTCCTCCGAAACGGCTCGACCGATTTTGATGAAATTTTTTGTGCTTATCCGGTATCTATGAGAATCGGCCAACATCTATTTTTCATCCCCCTAAATGTTAGGGGTAGTCCACCCCTAAATTTTTTATTTTATTTTTTAGACAAAATTTTTAATTTCTATTTTTTTATGATACAACATTCAAAAATACATACAATCCTCAATTTTCACCCTTCTACGATCAACCCTTATTTTTTAATAGCCATTTTAGTAATTTAATCATTTTTCCTCTCCGGTCGAAAACTGATCAATCATCATTTAATTAGTTATCCCCTCCAGATGTCTACAGGTGTCACTTCTGACCCAGTAAACAGCACGGAGTAGGGATGAGAACGAAGCCGGTCTCCTTTCTTTCTCACTCCCTACACAGTTGTCGGCCATCAAAATTATTTATATGGCAAAACAACGTTTGTCGGGTCAGCTAGTAACCTATAGATTGTAAATGGGTTTTTAAAACCAAAAGAGACTCCCAAGGAAAAATAATCAGATACAAAGCACGCCTAGTAATAAAAGGTTGTGCACAAAGAAGGGGAATAGACTATGAAGAAACATATTCCCCTGTAGTTCGATACACATCAATTCGTTTTCTTGTCGCTTTATCTGCAAAAGATGATCTCCAAATTGATCAGATGGATGCAGTTACAGCTTTTTTGCAAGGTGACTTATCCGAGGAAGTTTACATGCTTCAACCAAAAGGCTTCAGTGATGGTAGTCATAAAGTATGCCGTTTGAAAAAATCCTTGTATGGTCTGAAGCAAGCCAGCAGAATCTGGAATATGAAGTTAGACACAGCTTTGACAGAATTTGGGTTGAAGAAGTCAAACGTGGATCCATGCATATATTACAACATTGATCTGAACAACATTTTAATAGTTGCAATTTATGTGGACGATCTAATGATTTTTTGGAATGACACTGTTTAGAAAAATAATTTGAAGCTACATTTGATGGAAAGGTTCAAAATGAAAGATATTGGAGAAGCCAGATTCATTTTGGGAATGCAGCTAATTCGAAACAAAGTTAAAAACTCAATTTCCATCGATCAGAGTGCCTATATTAAAGAAGTTCTAACAAGATTCAACATGAGCGATTGTAATTCCGTATCAACTCCTATGAACTGTAACCAAAGGCTATCAAAAGAAATGTCTCCAACAACTCATTCAGAAATAGAAGAAATGAAAAGTGTTCCATATCAAGAAGTAGTTGGATCAATTCTATTTGCAGCCCATGTTTTGCAGCAAGCTTTCTGAGTCGTTTCAATAATAATCCAGGAAAACCTCATTGGTTGGCAGTCAAACGTGTTTTGAGGTATTTAAAAGGACCTATCGATTACAAATTAGAGTACAGCAGAGATGAAAACGAAAATTTAGTTGGATTTTGCGATGCCGATTGGGCTAGTGACAGTAGTGACAGAAAATCGACGTCTGGGGCTATATTTTCATGCTTCAAGGTGGATCTATATCGTGAAATTCGCGGAAGCAACCAACCGTAGCATTATCCACTACCGAATCGGAGTACATTTCATTAGCATCGGCTACTCAGGAAGCTATATGGCTGAAAAATTTGGAAAAAGAAATAATACGTGGAGCCAAGAATGTCGTTCTCTATTTTGACAATAAGAGTGCCTTACATCTAGCTGCGAAAAATATTTACCATGACCGATCGAAGCATATTGATGTTAGACATCATTTTATCAGGGAGAAAGTTGCTGAAGGTTTACTTGATCTACGCTACTTGAAGACAGAAGAAATGTTAGCGCACATTTTTACGAAACCAGTGAATGCAGCTAAACATTTCAAGTGTACAGAAAATATTGGACTTGGAATGTAGTTCTAGTGGGAGTGTTGAAATTAGAACGTACATCTACCAAGTTATCTTTGGAATATATTTTTTGGTTGTTTCATGTAGTTATTGACTATAAAAAAAACTACTTCATACATTTGTCAAATAAAAACTTTCACCAAGTCGTACTTTTCTCTATTATATCAAAGGAAACAGTTCATTTTCCAACTACACTTCATGTATTCAGCTATGGTGTGACTCAACTGTTTTCCTTTGTTGAACAGAGGCTTAAGCCGGAAACACACTGAGCTCACGTCACGTGAGCTCACGTGATCTCACGTGCTATCACGTTGTCACGATGTAACCGTGACAGCATGCTTTAGAAACACACTACTATCACGTTTTATGATGTAGTACCCAAATGGATAGGTTTGATGTCGGTCTGTGTGCTGTTTGGTGTGCATTTGCAATAGAGCACTGTCAGCTGACGTCACAACATGTCGGAATTATGTGTTCTGTGGCGGTCATCAGCTGATGGGGGGGACAAACAAAGCATTTGCGTATGAGAAGGAATTTGGTTTTTTGTTCTTGTTACTGATTTTCAAAAACTTTACAGACATTCAGGGATCCTACTTTTTGATAATATATTGTAATAGTCCCTTTTTTCATATGAGAAATCGACTAATTTTACTAAAATCTTGGCTTTTGTTTTGTTCTCTTTGGCTGAAATATAATTTTTTTTTGTCTCCTTGGAAGTTTTGCGATATTTGGCACTGAAATGGGGAGTAAAAACATTACTTCACATGATGTTCATAATCCAAAATTTCTGTGTTTTAGGAATGGCCTGATTACATCATAAAATTGGATTTCATATATATATCTTGGAATCATCTGATTTTGATACAGCATTGTACAAAATTTCAAGGATTTCAATAAAATATGATTCTATATTATTTTCTCTTCATAGCGAAAAAAACAGTGTCATGATTATGGGACTAATAGAAAATAATAATAATGTTATTCAATGGACAGATCTGTGACATTTCTGATGAACTCTCATGCCCTCCAAGTATATAGGGTGGCTTAAATTAATTTTTCAAATCGGTACATTTTGGATTCTATCTATTTTCTCGTGTTTTTCAAATTAATTTTTTCGCAACATATAGGATTAGGACAAGAATCTTTTTTATATTTATACAGTGCCGTCAAAAGGTATGTACCATATGGAAAAAAAAGTTTATTATTGGAGTATTGGAAAAAATGTTCTGGGGAAGAGTTTGTGCATGTGCTATAACCTAAACATCGATTTTAAAATGTCACGTGATCGCTAGTATGGCGACAAATAAAAAAAATCATAAAAAGGCAAAAAGTGAGGAAGATATATAGTTTAAAAAAACATATTTGAAAAAGTTACTTATAATTCAATTTTATATACCTACACATACGAAGTTTCAAGAGATAATTCCAAAAAAATTGTACACAGCTATTTTTTATATGTTTCCATTTAATTATATAATTTTTTTTTCTCATGAATAGCTTGATTATACTCAAACATTTGCATTTCAATGATAATGACCAAACGTTCTCATTTTCTCCACACCAGAGGGCACTAAATTTAAAATATAGGATTTTGTCAGAACCCTTGCTGTTACATCAGTCCGTATCTAACAGTTATATCAGAATTACACGGCCACTGTGATAATATGACACTTCAAAATCATCGTGTTTTCTAGATTATAATCAAGTATCGATGATCATCGTGCATGAGCATTTCATGTCGCATATAAACTGGAAAACTATTCAATTGATCGCATTGATTGGTGGCTAATTCTTGGTGTTAGATAGAAGCTAGCAAGTCTCTTAAATTTGACTCATTGTCATATTCTAAATATGTTCACAATTTCTTTTTTTAGCAAATTTAAACTTCTAGAATACACCATACTGAAATGAAATCAGGTTCTTTCAGTGCTTTATATCAGTGTCCATGCACATATTTCTCAATTATGTCACAAAATTCTCGTGTGCTCTTTAAAAAAGTATCTAACTATCTACTTATTTATCACATCTCTCGGGTGCTCGGTAGCGAGGCGGTTAGATGCCGGCCTTCTAAACTTCCTCTCGCATTTTGGCCAGGTTCGAATCCTGGAAAACGAGAAAATTTTTCTCAATTTCATAGGAGTCGATAGGCAATATAATTTGTCTAGATGCCAATCCCGACGTCTCGTCTGGTGCTTGCTTGGTGCTGTAGGTTTTCCGGGTTTTCCTAAAGCTAAAAAGTGAATACGTCATAAAAAATCAGTAAGTCGCCCCGGAGCGCCACGGCAAATAATAATAATATCCGTCCTCTACCCGCACAGGCTATGCCTTTGGGTACACTCTATGAATGTTTATGAGGAAGTATTATTATATTATTATAACAGAAGAGCATAGTGAAATTCCTTCTTTACCATAAAATCAAAATGTAGTACACCAAACATGCTTTCTTGAGTATGAAATGCACCAAAACATGAAATTTGTATCTATTCAAAATAGTCAATGTTCAAGTCAATGTCAATTTCATTTGATAGAAAAGAAAACTCGTTAACTTATTACACAAAAGTTTAAGCAAGAACTCCATATTTATATTATTCCACTATAATAGTGACGTTGGTATGTGGTATGTGGTTGATTATGTCGAAGTTAAGTCAGCAAGAAGAGATGGAGTTTTGATTGTGGGAAAAAATTACAAAAACTATAGAGAAGTTGCAGAGATTTTCAATGAAAGTATTTGACATGTAATTGTTGAAAGAATCGTTTCCAAGTTATTAAAAGTCCGTGGAAAAACTATTCAGAAAACAACATGGGTACTGGATTGTAGATGATGGTCGGATGAGAATCCACATTTTGCACTAGAAGCACGTGATCAATATTCATTTAAAGTTATTTCTGGTGCAGGATTTCTAATGACAAAATAATTGGACCATTTCTCTTTCGTCAGAATTTAAATACTGAAAATTACTTGGTTTTTTCAAGGAACGTTTTCTACAATGAATTTGACAATTTCACATTAGAAGAAAGGCAAAAAATGTATTTTCATCAGGATGGGGCTCCCATCCAAAGTACTTTGGTAATGAGGAATTGTCTGGACACTTTTCCTGGATAGATCGTTTTTCAGAAATTCCTTGGCCGCCACTTTCACCTGACCTAACTCCATGTGACTTTTTCTTGTGGGGTTATTTGAAAAATACTGTTAACAAATTTAGACCTTTTCGAAATATTGAGCACTTGGGAAAAACCGCTCCGTCATTGTACAGCAGAAATTTCTCAAAATTTTTGTTGAGCGTTCGAAAAAAGATATACCATGCAACGATTTTATCTAAAGGAAGAGAAGGAAGGCATATTGAGATATGAATTGTTATTATAATAGAAATAGTAGAAGTTTGTTGATTTGTTCATGTAGAATATTTTCAATTACTTGATTGAATAAAAAAACCTGTTTTGCAGAATGTCTTTTCAGGACCACATCTCATCATTTTGAAGTGAATAATACATTTATATCTAATACCAGATTGCCAGTTGGTGGTTGTTACAGGAAGATTGCAAAGTATATCCTTGTAGGAAAACTTTGCCAGGCGTTGGATAGACGTGATTCGGTGGTCGTATAGGGCTGTTGAATTATTTCTGTTCGACGTTTGCCGACAATCCTATTGTATAGGAAAATTTGCGAAAGGCTGGATTATTTTGTTTTGAATTTTTTTTTAACTTGAATTGAAAAACACTCGGATTATCTCAAATTTGCACATACCAACGAGGTAAAATGATAGTATCAAATACTTATTTTAATATTTAATTTCTATTTACTAAAGGCTCAACCAAACTAGTTGAGCTCCAAAATTTATTACCGACAGAACAGACTCAGTAATTATAAGTTATCCTCAAGGGATTGAAATTGAAAAGATTCATGTGGGTATACATATTAATCATTTGTAAATACCAACTCTGAGCGTTTCTGCTGTCACCTATTTTGTCATCATTATTTAGAGTTTCGCTGTAGTCAAGTAGAAAGATGATTCAACAACAAAAGTGAACTAGACAAGATATTTTGGAATGAGTAACATGAAATCTGTTACAGGATCATATTTTAATTAGCCTAATTTGGATAAAAACATTTAAAGTATTGCAAATATTCAACCATGCTTGAAAACGTCTGATGTTCCAGATAAGACAACACCTATTGCGTGGAATAAACCAGAAAGACGAAGCAGTTAATGATTTGAAAATTGCTCGCAGTATTGATATGAATCCTTCAGATTTTTAAGCCCTTTCAGATATGTTTTTCAGGTTTTTCTCACAGCACAATCCATTAGATAAACCAGGGCCTTCATCCTTGGTATAAGGGCCTTCAGCCAGTTCCGGGGGGGGTTCACCATGCACATTGTTAAAATTCAACTCATGTCAGATATAAGAGAGCTTCAGGCACGTAAAGGCTGAGCACTCCATATCAAACCAAACGGTCAGATTGCATTCTGCTGATCGCCAGTCAACAGGATGAGTATCCGCTGGGGGAGAGGAGCGTCTGAGCAAGTCAAACTGCTGAGGAGTTCTTTCTTCCGGACCTCAACTTTAAATGGTGCATGGTGGCCGACTGAGAGGCCACTGAACCCAATAATTTCAATCTAGTTGAGGTGAAATTAGCGCATCATTACTTCAGATAACTTTACGAAATTTCAACTAAATCGGTTTACGAAAATTTATGATATTTCATGAATTCCGTATTTTTTTAAACTTCAACGCCCTTTATTTTAGAAATTAAGCAACTGCGGACATATGTCCATAAGAACTTTTCATCTTAAAACGACCTGACGATTCAACCTCTGAAGTTTCGTACCGTAGTTAGGAAACACTTTTATATACATCGATCATTTTTCAGAAATTCTTGTTCGCAAGATAGTGAACTATATCGGGTAGAAAATATCTGAACAAGTTTTTCATCTTCGAATTCGATAACATACGGATTATCTCAAATTTTGTTATACCAACGAGGTTAAATGATATTTACAATACATATTTCAATATTTTTCCATTTTATTTCTATTTACTTGAAGGCCCAAACTTGTTGAGCTCCAAAAATTATAACTCACGAATTAGAGTCAGCTGTCTGATTCGGATTCTGAGTGGAAAAATTCAACTTGATATACATGAGTCATTCATTGATACCAACTCTTCAAACGTTTCTGCTGCCACCTATTATTACTGTACTGAGTTGAATGTTATCTAGGATGTGACTCCGTCCGATTGCGCGAGTTCAATGCTATGAAGACGATGCAGAAACCAAAGTGAACCAGACATCATCAGAGTTTATAACCAAAAATTATAGCTGAAAATACATGACCAATCGAGAAATATCTACATTACATGACGAGTGCATTTTTCAAATTCTTTCCTAGCTAGCACAAGTCTATCGAAAACCTCTGGGGGTTGCTTCTGCTCGTAAGGGTGCAGCCGGTTGAAGAATGGAACAAATTTTTGAACAATTTTTTTCAGAATATTCCGTAGCGTATTGTGTCCAACCGTGTATCGTAGACACAAGAACTGAAAACGTCCATTCCAACAATAGATTAATACCAATCAGCATCCCGAAGATCTATTAGCGGAAGGCATTATACTACATGGCCTTGAATACTGAATCTATAATTTTCAAGAAATGAAAGTAACCCAAAAACGCCAAAACAACGTCAATATCACTCGACGCGCATTTCGCCAACAGAGTTGGCATCCTCAGGAGTACAAAAAGCATACTAACTACTAAAAACATCTGAGGGCTTATTCCGGTTATGCTGTGGATTTGTTAGACAAACTGATTAGGAAACATAAATTCAAGTAAACCCTTCTTGACTCTTCGACTTTTCGAAAAGAAGAAAACCCTCCGAAATATATCTAGACCCCATACGAACCTCGAGTTACTCGAGGTTTCGACATTATTTTCAAGTCCCTTAATATGAAGTTGGTATATAAAAATTTGTATAAACTACAAAAGATCCTGGCACTCCAAACGATAAAACAGACGAAAAAGAAAAGTCGGGGATTTATGAAATTTGCTGCAATGACTGCGAAAAGAAGTATGTGGGTCAAACTAAAAGGGCCTTAAAAGTACAGTTCAAGGAGCACATTGCTAATTGCTAATATCCGTTTCTCGAGAACAGAAAAATCGAGTAAGGCCCAACATGCTTTAGATCACGACCACCGATTTGATGACACTAGCTTGAAATTAATCAAACAGGTACATCACAATCGACTGCTCGATGCATTCGAGAGTCTAGAAATTTCAAAATGTAAAACTAGTATGAATGCGGATATGGGCCTAATACCATATAGCCCTTTGTTCAAGAAATAAGTATTCATTTAAAGCATTTTTCAAGAATGTTTTCATTAATCAGTGAGTGATTCCAAGAATGTTGTATGCTTGGTATAAATAAGATTACAATAGTTTTTAGTAGTTAGTACGATTTTTGAACTCCTGAGGATGCCAAAGGACCCCGCACATTTCTTATGAGAGATGGCTTTCCGTGAATTTGGCTGAATTTTTGGTATGTTGCAGCTCGTTTGAGCTGATCAAAAGTGTCCATAGCCACAAAGCTCAAAAATGGACAGTTTACGAGATATGAAGCTTTGAAAATGTATTTTTTCCATTTTTTGGGGTATTTGCTCATCCATCAGAGAGCTCTCGTTTCTTGTTGGGAATATTCGATGCCTAGAACCCGACTGAGAAATGGCCTTCCTCAGTTATATTAGGCACCGTTACCAAAAATTTTTCATACACTGCTCCACAGTGCCCATGGAATGAGGTTCAAATTCCAAGATGTTTCAAACACCTTTCCATGCTCAGGATGACGCTAAAATAATTTATATTGTCGTAAAATGACATATTCCGAATACTTTCGGAGAGAAACGATAATAACTGATTCCAAATATATCTGATGTCCAATAATATCTAATAAATTTTCCAAAATTTTAAGAGATAACAAATGTTACCATTATTGATGTCATTTACATATTACATGTGATTTGTTTCTCACAAATCTCGATAATCTAACAATGGGGTGCCAAGACATTTTCCTCAGAATGGCTCGAATAGCTCCTCACAGCCAAATGAATCAGTGAAAATTTCTGCATCTTTGATACGTGATAGTACCGTCCAGGTAGAATGGGGTAGTTCAGGTGTTGGAAGCAAACTATGAATGGAAAAATACCTAGCGATTTCTAATTGACCGTATTTCCAATTGCTGCTTTTACTTTGTTTTCGTCGATGTTCTTTATTATTATTATTTTTATTATTATGTTATCATGTTATTCTTACTAATATATTGTTTTCCATTCATCCACACATTCATTTTGTAAACAATCATATGAATAAACAGATATTAATATTTGTAAACTTTAATGTAACATTTATAAAAAAGATAGTGTTATCAGGAATTTGTGTGTAAATATCGAAAGTTCCATTCATAGTTTGCTTCCAACACCTAAACTACCCTACTCCACCTGGAAAGTACTATCACGTATCAAAGATGCAGACATTTTCGGGAATTCATTTGGCTGTGAGGAGCTATTACCCATTTCGAGCCATTCTGAGGAAAATGTCTCGGCACCCCATTCTTAGATTATCGAGATTTGTGAGAAACAAATCACATATAATATGTAAATGACATCAAAAATTATAACAATTGTTATCTCTGAGGATACATGAATAAGATTTTTTTCATTTTTCCTCATTACAGATCGCTGGGCCCCGTTATGAACATTTTGAAAAACATATTAGATATTATTGGTCATCAGATATATTTGGAATCGGTTTCTCTTCAAAAGTATTCGAAATATGTTATTTTAGCGTCATCCTGAGCATGGAAAGGTGTTTGAAAGATTTTGGAGTTTGTATCTCATTCCATAGGCACTGTGGAGCAGTGTATGAAAAATTTCTGGTAACGATGCGGGTGCCTACTATAACTGAGGAAGACCATTTCTCAATCGGGTTCTAGGCATCGAATATGGAAATTCCACCCCAACAAGAAATAAGAGCTCTCTGATGGATGAGCAAATACACCATAAAATGGAAAAATCCATTTTCAAAGCTTTATATCTCTAAAACTGTCCATTTTTAAGCTTTGTGGCCATGGACACTTTTGATCAGCTCAAAACGAACTGCAACATACCAAAAATTAAGCCAAATTCACGGAAAGCTATATCCCATAAGAAATGTGCTGGGTCCTTTGTTGGTGAAACGCGCGTCAAGTGATATTGACATTGTTTTGTTGTTTTTGGGATATTTCCATTTCTTGAATTTTATTCACACCAAAGGTTCCAATATTCATCTATTCGACCTTAATCTAAAATATATTCCAATCCAAGGTTCAGTAAAAGTACCTACCCAAAAGCACATGAATATAATTTTATTACCAAAGCCGCCCGCAATAAGGACAAAATATCGTTGCAATATAGCAAGCAACGAAGCAATCACGTACTCATTAATGTTCATAAGCTCTAAATCTTGGATTTATATATACTATAAGTGTGAAAATACTGCATTGCACTTTTTTAAGCATTTTTGTGATGTCTATCCTCCTCTTCATTTTAACTAGCCTCCAACCACATGAAAGTTATGACTTTTTTTCGTCGAAATAATGCAATCTGCAGATTCATGCCGAAAAAATCACTGTCGTCATGATTACGGAGTTAGGAGGAAATGATAATAATGGTATTTGATAGAGAGATGTGTGACATTTCTGATTAGTTCTTGGGCCCTCAAAATAAACATGGTCCTGCAACTAGGGCGCGGTCTTCCATATCCCCATTATGGTAATAGGTAGATGGATGATTTTATGATATTATTTTCTGAGCTCTACAAAATGAAAATGATGACACAGTCTGTTCAGTTATTTCTGGGCGAGTCCCAAATTTGTTTTTTAGATGGCAACCTTTATTTTTCATGAATTTTTCGGTTTCTACATGAGAATTGAAACGTACTTAATGTGGATCTTTTTTCGAAAATATTGACGGTTTTCGAGATTTTTAGCATGACAGCTTTTGAAATCATGAATTTATGCCATTGAAATTGATTTTTGGTCAAATATTGTACTCTCAAACTGTATATCCAAAATCGACCTGTGATATACAGGGTACGAAAATGCTTGCCACGCATTGTAAATAAAGATGTGCAAAATCTTGGTCATTTTGAATCTCACACCCTGTGTATTATCGATCCAAATGAAGCGCCAACAAAGGCTCTACATACTTAATTGAATATTCTCTATAGTTATAATCAATAATATATTTTTTTTTATTCTTAAAAAATGACAATTCTTCCTATATCATTGCTATAATCTCAATAAACGATTTTTCTAATGCGATCTTTCATATCAATCAAATCAGTTATTGAAATCTATATTTTGATAATATTGTATCGAAACTTCTCGATACAGCAACATTCACTTAGTATTTGAATTCTTATACTGGCTGGTGATCCATATATGGAACTTTGGTATTTCAATGTTATGAGTAAATTGTGCCCATTTTGTGCCAATTTGAGAGATATGTTATGAATTTTGTACTTCTTTCAGTTTTCGAGATATTTGGAGATTTTCGTATGAGTCACCAACTTGACGCTGTGACTCATAAATGGAAATTTACAAAAAAAATCCCATTAAGTTGTGCCCATTTTGTGATAATTAGTGCCGTTGTTTGAAATTTTATACCAGTGCAGTTTTTGAGAAAATCAGAGTTTTTTCTGTTTGCCGCCAACTCGACACTGACTCATATATGGAAATTTTAAATTCTACCAATTTGTGCCGTACGTTTGAAATTTTGTGCTCGTGTAGTTCTCGAGATATTGAGAGTTTTTCCTGTGGGTCACCAACTTGACACCGTAACTCGTATATAGAAATTTCAAAAGTTTCCTTCTCCATCATGTTGTGCTCATTTCATGTCAATTTGTGCCATATGTTTCGAATTTTGTGCCTGTGTAGTTTTCGAGATATTAAGAGTTTTTCCTGTGGGTCACCAACTTGACACCATGACTGGTATATGGAAATTTCAAAATTTTTCTTTTCCATCATGTTGTGCTCATTTCATGCCAATTTGTGCCATATGTTTCGAATTATGTGCCCGTGTAGTTTTCGAGATATTACGAGTTTTTCCAGTGGCTCACAAACTTGACATTGTGCCCATTTTGTGCCAATTTAAGTCACATGTAATGAATTTTGTGCCCTTGCAGTTTTCGAGATATTTCGGAAATTTCGTATGTGTTTACCTTTTTTGCCGATTCATGTCTTTATCATGAAATTTATTTTCATTCATTCCATGAGATATTATACTGACTTCTCTGGTAACCATTATTATGTAATTTTCTGTAAATATTCCCTATTCTGACCGTTTTCATGCATTATATTGTTTTTGTTCGCTTCAACATCGAATCTTATTCGAAATTTTATGAATTTGGGTTACTTTTTTGGAATATTTCACTTTTGAGTATATGGCTAGTCACCACTGAATGAATATAATAAAATATTGCAAAATATGACTCCTTTCGAGAGGAAATATGACGGACTATGTCTTCAAGAAGAGTGAATTGATCATTCATTCGACTTCCGGCAATGGTGGAGGACTGACGGCGTTCTCGTGTCTCAAGTCAAGTACATTTTTGTGATTGTTATAGTGTAGTTTGTGTTGTGTTGTCTGCCGTCTTTAGTACGTGCAATCACCCAATTATTAAGTGTTTGTGACGTCAGCCGTACACCACAGTTTTTTATCCGTAGTTTAACGTGCAATCAACAAAAAAAGATTTTTTGACATTTTTTTTTTGGGTGGAGGTATTGCCTTGAGCAAGATTCCCCCTCCACCCCCTGACGAAGTCCCCACTACTCACGCCAGTAACCAGGCTGGGGTAGGGCGGATCCCTACGTAGTGGGGAGAGTGCTGGACAAGTGCGCCAATAGGAAGCAAGGTCCAATAAACACAGAGAGAGAGAAGAGTGAATTGATTACTCGGCAAATAATTCGTGTTTATCGCTGAACAAATACTTTCTGAGTGCATTCATCAGAAACAATTCTTGATCACCAGCCTAAACCTTGTTGATTCATTCATTTTGATGAAATGTCTTCTATTAAAATCCCTAGGAAATAATTCAAAATATACTGAATATTAAGTGATATATCCAATGGAAGTATTAAAATGATACTCACCATTATAATTAACTCTGTAACAACCGATAAAAACAATATCAGTTCTAGATTTGTTGAATTCACATTCGTTATTCTTGTTGCTTGCATTCTCTAACATTCTGCGGCATAGCTTCATGTGCTCAGATGGATAAATATAAAAGAATAAATTAATGTCTGTTATATTATTATTCAATTCAATTTGAATAGATATTTATGTAAATAACTATCTGAATGAAATAAAACAAACATTAAAAAATAACATGAATAAAGGGCAAATAAATCAATTAACAGAAATAAATTCTCCTGGAGAATGGTCCAGTTGATTTTCATAGATTCATATTCTGCCATTGAAGTGAGTTGACGGTAAATTAGTAAATTTCTGTAAAAATGATAAAATGTCACTAAAATAAACAAATTCTTTGAAGGAATAGGAATAGTTCTCAAGCATCACGGATCGTGCTAGCTTCTTCATTGTTTAGGAAGTTTTCTAACCTATTTCACATTAACTTGGATTTGGGATGGTTGGCACAAAATGGGCATAATTTGATAGAAGAGATAAAATTTTGAAATATCCATATATGAGTCACAGTGTCAAGTTAGAGACCGACGGGAAATTCTCTTAATATCTCGAAAACTGCACGGGCACAAAATTTGAAACATACGGCAAAAATTAGCACAAAATGGGTACAATTTGATGGAAAAACCAAATTTTTGAAATTTCCGTTAATGAGTCACATCGTCAAGTTGGTGACATAAAATTCATAACATACGGCACAAATTGGCACAGGATGGGCACAACTTACCCAAAACGTTAAAATACCAAAGTTCAGAATAGGGATCACCGGCTTGACGCACCTCTTTTGTGCGTCTTTTGTGTGTGACCCTTTATTATCTATGGACCTTGATGGTCATGATGGTAGAGTGCTCACCTTACAATCATAAGGTAGTGGGTTAAGAGCCCAGTACGGTCACCTGTCCCGGATCTTTTCCTTGCTCGCACAAGCCCCTAGTAACTTCAGACGGGTTTTTCTTTCTGGAAAAACCTGGAAGATTCTTTACAGAATTGAAAAAAATAATAATTATTAAAAGACCCGAGATTTTGAGACTTCGTGCGATTATCATTTTCCTGGCAGCTAAGTTCCTGATGTCGGAGGACGTTACGAATGCCCCTTCCAGGAATTTAAGCCTCTTGCAGGAAGAATGCTAGGCATTCGCAAAGCAGATGTTCTGCAGTTTCCGCGAAGTCAACGCAGTAGCGACAACTATCACTCTCTGACTTGTTCATCTTTTTGAGGTGATACCCCAGAGGGCAGTGCCCAGTGAGTAGTACCGATACCAATTTCAAGTCTTTTTTGTACTTGACGATAAGCTCACTTGCCTTTTCGCTTGTTTTTGTCATTTCGTCGAATTCCTAGCGTCGCAAGTTTTAAGTAGGCTTTGAAGAGTCCACAGAAGGGTTTTGATCCGGGAAGTGGTGCATGTGTTTGCCTCTTCTTTGGCAAGGCAGTCTGCTTTCCCATTGCCATTGATGTCCCTGTGACCTGGCACCCACTTCAGTGATACCTGATTATTTGCTGCCAGTTTTCTCCCCAAGTCAGCTTAGACTCAGAAGTGTGTGACTTCAGAGCTCTTAATGCTGCTTGGCTATCTGATAGTATATAGATTTCTGCCCTTCGGGTGCCCCTTTCAAGGCATTCCTGGGCACAAATATCTATTGCATATACTTCTGCTTGTGATGGTTAGAGTCCTACCAAGGGGTTTTGAGAGCATGAAATTTATACCTGTAACGCCTACTCCAACCGTTTTGTCCATCTTGGATCCATCTGCGACCACACTAAGGCATCCTTTGCCCATTAAAGACCGTTCTCTATTTAAACCTGGTGGTTGTTTATGACCACTTCAAACTGCACTTCGAAGTCGAACCTGATCGGCATATCTGTCGGTTTGGACATGACTTCTAGGGAGATGTGTTCCAAAATCTTTAGATGTCCGATCAGATTTCCTGCTTTTGGGTTTCTTGTCTGGTACAATTTGAAGGCACTATTTGCTGCTTCTTTCATTACACATAGGTACAATGGCCGAAGGTTTATCATGATAATAATAATAATAATAAAGCATTTATTCCATTAAGATCATAATTACATGAAATTGGAAATGTCAGAGGAGATAATTGTGTACATATAATAAAATTGGTCAACATAATACATAAAAATCTTGAAAAACAAATGATATAATATAAATATGAAAAGTCGAATGTCATATTAATGAACAAATTCAAATTTGTTACATATCATTTAATAACAAAAATGAGTAAAATTGTATACCCACTCCATTAAAATTGATATAAATAAAATAAACATGATTAATCCACTCTTATTCCTGCAGATACTCATTAATACTATAGCAACACTTTCTAATTAGGAATATTCTCAATTTATTTTTAAATATATTGTACACTCGTTCCTGCTTTATTTTATCGGATAGCTTGTTTTACATTTCGATTCCTGCATATGAAGGTGCTTTTTCATAAAATTTAGTTTTGTGATATGGAATCAATAAGAGATTTCCATGTCTAGTGGTGTATTCATGGCTATCAGAATTTGTAGTGTAATCATTTAGCTTTGCTTTAATCAATAGAATGCATTCCATGATATATATACAAGGCACTGTCAATAGGTTATGTTCCCTGAAATAATTTCTGCATGAATCGGTTCTTTTAATACCGAATATCAAGCGAATTATTCTTTTTTGTGATATGTTATCGCTGAGATGTAGCAGCGTTTCCCCATTATATTATAGGTGGGTGGGTGTATGTAAGAGCATAATACATATCTGTACCTCAGAGGCAAAGTATCTTAAGTCCAAAACTTGCATTTTACAGGAGAAGCATTTGCAGATTTTTATAATGAATTATGTTAAGTCAATGTCTAACTATTTGGGATAATATTTTCAAAGGACCCCGCACACCTTATATGGGAAAATGGCTCTCCGTCAAATTTCTTGAATTTTTGATATGTTGTAGAATTGATCATTCCGATGAAATGTTTCAACGGGCGCAACACGATCCTATGACTAGTTTTCGAGATACAGGGTGTTGAATATGAGAAACATTCACTTTTCATCACTCTGTATCTGCCAAGTTACGATTTAGTTAGGATTTATCTTTTGTGGGATCATCATCACATCCGTGTATGATGAATTCATGAGAAATTCATTTCCAAATCTTTTCGTAGTACAGGGCGATTTCACTTGAAAACAATGCTATTTTGAGACTTTCAAAATTCAGTTGTTTTATAAAGAGAAAATGCGAGAGAAGGTAGAATTATCACATAATATTATAAATTCATTTCATCTAGCATCACAATTGATACAATTCATACAAGGTGATTCACAAATATGGAAACAAAACGAATTTTGGTTTTTGGGACACCTTGTAGTAATAAACCAAACTAAAATGACAAAATTCACTTGAAGAATGTTAAATGATATGTTTCATCGTATACAGAGTCGAATGATATCAATTTAAAAAAAATTAAAAAATTAGTTATACTTTAATAAATAAAAACCTTGATTTTTTAAATCACCCTATATCTCATAAGGGAGTCCGAAAAGATAGCGATATTTTTTCACGGGAGAACTCGAAATACTTTCATTCATATCGTACAAAATTTTCATCAAATTCCTATGACAGTTTTTTTATATACAATTTGTGAAAAAGTCCATATACTTCACTATTTTACGCTAATAAATGACCACTCTACCTATCCATTGAAGTCTCCTGATGTGATTGAGAAGATACTTATTTGATATTTATTCAAAACGTAAAAGTAAGGAATTCAGTGAAGTGAAATCAACATTATTTCAACTCATAACAACTTGTACGGCCTTGCCAGATGGCACACATAATATGTATCCCATGGCTATTGGGAATTCAAGATAAGGAATACTCCCTCTGGTGTCGGGTTTTGAATCTATACTTACGTGAAAATGAGGTTGACTATGATTTTGACATTTTGAGCATTTCTACAACAATAGCACAGAGCAACCATAAAGCTGTCCTGATGAGTGGGGAACCACGAAACAGCTGTCGACAGATGATGGTGGCTCTCGGAATCAAAACATAAATCACTCTATTTAATTATATATATATATATATATATATATATATATATATATATATATATATATATATATATATATATATATATATATATATATATATATATATATATATATATATATATATATATATATATATATATATATATATATATATATGCATGACAATACAACAAGGAAAATACATGATGGATAACTGAATTTTTTCCTAATCAAAAATCATTATCAAATACGAATTAGAAGGAGATTCGTACCAATAATCAATAAAATTAAACCTATTCCTATGGAATCTAAAAGACGATTGGATGGAAAATGTATGTTTTCTTGATATCTAGCGTACCCCAAAAACCATATCACGCTAGCAACATGCGCACAAGTTCCTAAAGTCCTAGCACCGGACTTACAAGTACAATAATACCCCGTAATGGGGAGAGCAGGATCTTCTAGATTTTAGTCACCTCTTTCAGTGAAAACAACCCAAAGCATGTGTTTAGCAGCATTCCTGAACCGAGAAAATATTCTGAATCTTAGGAAATTGGGTTCCCCATGTAACTCATCGACTTCTAAAATGTTGTCTACTTCACCATCTCTACGAGTTGTATCTTGGATATATGACGCAGCCAAGTGTAAATGATATGTTCCAGTAAGTAATTTTAAATGTTCAATATCAAGGCGAGGAAACGATTGTATATGATATTGATTTAAACGAATCCATCGACCATTCCTAGTTCGGAGGTTTTCAGCTTCAACTCGTGCCTGAACAATGTTGACATCATCGGAATCAACCAACATTTGTGTGGCCGTATCCAACATTCCAGGCATATTTATCAATGGATGGAATTTATTTATAAGAGCACCAGCAATCAGGTAATAGTCATGTAGCTTCGCAGCATGTATTGCTGTTATGGGTTGACGAAAAAATTTGAAAATTGACTTAAAATGTCCATTTCTAGCTTCAACAATCCATCTAGTAGTGGTTATTAAACGTGCCTGATTGGCTTCATTTGTCGTTAATTGCCTTTGATTCGGCGGTAGAAATGGTGGCATATAGTAATGCAAGCCAAGTTCTTGTAGACTATTGATTGAATCTCTATAGCCTCTATCGACTATCACAATATCTCCTTGAAACCATGTTTTCATTCCATTCAAATCAACTTGTAATTCGTGATTTAGAACACTTGCATCATTATTCCTAGCATCTGCGAAGTACGGCCCGTTGATTGCAACTATGATCTCTGGTTTGACCAAGTGTTCATTCTTGTGGAAACAGTATGATTGCCTCAATACCCGGAAGTTACTGCTCTTTTCTATTTTATTGTAGGTACAATCTATATAAACTATTGCTTTGGGAATATCTGGTGTGGGATTGTACAGTTGATTCGTATAAGGGGATACATGACTGTTAATATAATTTTCTCTTGTTATTGAATTAAATCCAATATTGTTCGGTACGAACCTTTGTAAAAGAGATAATCTCACATTAGAAATAATGAAGCTTGCTGTTTGTCGAGAAGGATAACTGAACAATATTTTCAAAAACTCATCTGAAACTCCATGTTTCATTTTGATCAAAAATGTCAGCAAATGTTTTCTTTCGACATTTCTTCTCTTGCCACCTTGTTCAACAATATCACAAAATTCTAGTAATTGTCGAAAATGATTTTTTGAGATTGATGTCAGATACTTAAATTCGTCTTCAGTGAAACAATTGATATCCTCCCAGTTACGGAGTGGCCTGTTTCTATTAGCAAATGCCCTCATTCTTTGAAGAAAATGTTGAAGATTGGAAATTATGTATGGTTTATTCACAAAATTCAAACCTCCATGCAAGTAATTTGGAAGGAAACCTTGATGATCAAGATGGTGACCACAAATTCTCAAGAAATCTGGGACATAGATATCAGAAGCAACAAAAATATCCACTCTACATTCTAAAGAAAGTCTTTGAATATTTTGACGAGCATTACAAATAATGCACGCACGACTTGATACGCGGGACACCACATTGAGACGAAGGCAATTCGGGTTATTTTCCATAGCAATAATGTCATTCATTACTGTGTTATTACAATTGAAACATATTTTTCCCGCAGTTTGTCTTCGATATTGTAGTAAAACTGCACTAACTAATTTTCCTAATTTATTTGAAACACTATTTACAACGATTATTCACTAAAACATTACTTCACTATTTTATTTCTACGGTGTCAGTCTCTATCTGCGAACTCTGGAACTGTAACTAACTCTATTCTGCCTGTCCCGCTTATATACTCCCAAGCAGTTTCCATTCACGGCTCTCGAATATTCAGGAGTATAGAACATTTCATCTAGATGGCTCTTCGAATAGTATCGAACAATCGATTTATTCCAGCTTGTTCTCGGCGATCCGTACGACAGCAGATATGCAGTTGTAGTTGCACGAGGGTGCATAATTAATTATATCAGGGCCGGTCTCTGGGCCGGTCTCGAAATCGTTACATTATGTTGCAATTTGCAAAACATCAATATTATCTCCTCTATTCAAACGCATTGAGAGTCTAGGAATAACATTTCGGTCACAAACATAACAACTCACTCTATTTGCGAAGGCCATATTGTTCAGCAAAGTTCAACAAACACTGAAAATCACATAAACTTGAACAGTAAAAAAGAAACTTCAATTAGTCCAATAACCCAAAAAGAGTTCTCGGGCTTTATGACAACAAGAAAACGACTATTGACAGAATTTTGTTGATTTTATCCTCTTTGAATTGTTCTCCATGCCTACTACGAAATAAGAGGAATATATTAATAAGTAGGTATTCGAAGATGATTCAGATGATGTTTCAAATACAAGAAAAAGAAAGAGAAACGTTCTCTGAAATGGGGTATATACTGTATACAAACATATATACGATTCGAAGATAAAAGAACATAATTGAAACATAAAACGTTAATTTGGTGTAAAAATATGCCGAGAATTTGATTTAATATATATCTATATAAGCCGATAGAAATAATTACATACAAATTATGATTTTTTTCTGATTTATCCTATGTGGTATTTTCGTTATGTGACAAATTCATGAGATATTCATGTCCAAATCTTTTTGTAGTACAGGGCGATTTCCTTTGATAATAATGCTATTTTGAGACTTTCACTATTTTATTGTTTTATAGAGTGAAAATTCGAAAAAACGAACTTCTGCGGATGTAATAAGTATAATATAACTTCTGTGAAACACTAAGCATGAAAAAATAACTTTTCCATTGAATCGCCTACTAGACGATGCTGATGCAGATAATAATTCGAGTTATGGCTTTTTTTCGAGGGATACGGTACGCTATTGTACGGTATAATAACTGATCACTATTTTATTGAAATATTTTTATTTCGAGTAAAAGCGGCCGGACGAGGAAGAACTACAGCAAACCCGCCGAAAACTGGAGTGAAAATACATTTTTCGCCTTGTATATGAAAAACCCGTCATAGGATTCCGCTGAAAATTTTGTACAATATGGATGAAAGTATTTCGAGTTCTCCCATGAAAAAATATCGCTATCTTTTCGGACTCCCTTATGAGATATAGGGTGATTTAAAAAATCAAGGTTTTTATTTATTAAAGTATAACTAATTTTTCAAATTGATATCATTCGACTCTGTATACGATGGAACATATCATTTAACATTCTTCAAGTGAATTTTGTCATTTTAGGTTGGTTTATTACTACAAGGTGTCCCAAAAAACAAAATTCGTTATGTTTCCATATTTGTGAATCACCTTGTATGAATTGTATCAACTGTGATGCTAGATGAAATGAATTTATAATATTATGTGATAATTCTACCTTTTCTCGCATTTTCTCTTTATAAAACAACTAAATTATGAAAGTCTCAAAATAGCAATGTTTTCAAGTGAAATCGAAAAGATTTGGAAATAAATTTCTCATGAATTCATCATACACGGATGTGATGATGATCCCACAAATGATAAATCCGAACTAAATCGTAACTTGGCAGATACAGAGTGATGAAAAGTGAATGTTTCTCATATTCAACACCCTGTATCTCGAAAACTAGTCATAGGATCGTGTTGCGCCCGTTGAAACATTTCATCGGAATGATCAATTCTACAACATATCAAAAATTCAAGAAATTTGACGGAGAGCCATTTTCCCATTTAAGGTGTGCGGGGTCCTTTGGACGTATTCAAGGAAATGAACGTGTCTTTCATATGAGATAATGACATTAAAAAAAAAACTAGATTTGCTTTTAATGCGACTTAACATAATTCAGCTCAGAAAAAAAATTGTTAATTTCTCTAACCTCTAAGCTACGTTGTGACTTATCATATTTCTGAAGTGTCTAACTTTTTACTAGAATTGGGAAAAAATACAAAAAAAATCAAATGGAAGATTATTTTATGTACATAAATTCAAAATTCTCAACTTGATTTGATCATATTTGGACTTAACATAGTTTGCCTCTGAGGTACAGATATTTATTAAATAATGTGTGTCAAATATACTTTTCAATTGCAATAAAGCAAAAAAAACCCTGTTCATTCTATTACTGAACTGAATTTAGCATTGCCTCTAGAGCTGCAGTAGGGCACGTAAATATTGCTCCTGTGGTTCCCAGTCAAGCTGGCCGCTGCACTTTCTGTAGCTTGACTTGTGCTTGAAATTATTGCAGATTTCCTACCATACCAGTGAGGCCTAGGTGACCATAGGTTTGATGATCGTTTGGTATGACCAATAAATTATTTTTGGTTTCAGACCCCATGTCTTACCGAAGACTCTGCGGCATGTCCAGCTTGCCTTTTATGGATCGATTATTTACAATGTGTTTATCGCACTCTGTATATCACAGGTCGATTAAACATAAATCGTTTGAAAGACAACGTACAATTATTTGACCAAAAATAAATTTTAATTGGACTTAATTTTTTATATAGACATTTATTTTAATGAGCTAAAAATCACGAAAAATATCATTATTTTTTAAAGGAAAATTTACATTGAGTATCTTTTATGTCTCATGTAGAAACCGAATAACTGATTAAAAACACAAGTTGTCATTTGAAAAACAAAGTTGGGACCCGCCCAAAAAAAACTGACACCTGTGTATGTGCCATCATTTTCATTTTGCAGAGCTCATAAAATCATCGATCTATCTATTACCATAATGGAGATATGCAAGATCGCGCCCTTGTTGCAGTACCCTGTATAGGGATGATGAATATGACAAGAAAAATGTATGCACAAATCCATATTTAGAATTGCACCATGTTTAGTAGTACCTACTAAAATGAGAAAAAAACAAGCTTCTAACGATAATATGCGACGGTGACATATGGTTCCATTAAAAAAAATTACTGATGACAGATGACGTCTCCCCTGCACCAATTGCAATAGATTTGAAATTACGAAAATATGCAGTGTGCTACCGCTTAACTTTCATACGTTTTTTTTAATAACTCTCTTATCAACTAAGAAAAAAAGGCTAGTCCATACAATTGACTAACTCTGTATAATCAATCATTTCTCAGAAATTCTTGTACCCAAGAAAGTAAACATACTGAATATGTGATGTGTCTCCGATCAGGTAGCGAAATATCTGAAAAAGTTTTTCATCTTGAACTCGAAAACACTCAATTATCTCAAATCGACATATACCACCGAGGTAAAATGACGAGTATTGGATATTACAATATTTTTTTTTCTATTTACTAAAAGGCCCAACCAAACTAGTTGAGCTCCAAAAATTATTACCCACAGATTCGAGTAAAATGTAAGTTATCCTCAAAGGATTGTAATTGAAAAGATTCATGTTGGTACACATATTAGTGATTTGTAGATACCAACTCTTAAAGCGTTTCTGCTGCCACCTATTATTGTTTATTATCCAGGGTTCCGCTATAGTCAAGATTCGATGACTCGAGTTCGACAGAAGCTAGGAAGATTATTCAACAACAAAAGAAAACTAGACAAGATATTCTGTAACCAAAAATTATTGCTGAATATACAAAGGGAACAGAGAAACACCTACAGGACGAGTGATTTTTTTTGATGAACCTAAAGTATTATTATATATCTTTTCTCGAATATTTTTTGCTATAGATATTTCTTGCCCTTTTTGATTTGGCTATTATTGGCCTTCATTTTATCTATAAATATAATATATTTGATAGTTATCACGATATTCCGAAAAACGATATACAAGAACACCGTGTGATTAAATTAGTATCGAAATGAAAGGGATGATGAATATGACAAAAAGAATAAGTGAAAAATTCAAATTTGAGCAATTGAGAAAGAAACTCGTTGCTATCAAAATAGTAAAGATCGATCTGCTATTCAGTAAGATCCTGTTCCTCTGATTGTTAATACTCGACACTTCCAATCTGTGCGGGTACGATTTTAATCACGGCTCCATGATGAAAAAGTACTCAGACGATCAGTGCAAGGTATTATTATATTATATATATATATATTATTATTATATTATATATACAGACAGACTTAGCAACGGTAGTATCGGAATAAATATTGAACAACTAAAAATCCAACTTTTTGATCTCTTCTTTTCGAGAATAACAAATTCACTTTAACTCATTCCAAAAACTATGCATGGACAACATAAAAATCGAAATAAAAAATAAACAATTTCGACCTTAAATTGTGGGATCACTTTCCTTCGATCTAACAGAGACATTTGATACCATCACCATTACCATAATCATTTGGAAAAAGTTAAGTATTTTTCATAGAATTCACTGGTTCAAAACTTGAATCATATCTCCACTGCAGAAAAAAATATGTTGAAATAGTACATGAGAAATCAAATAATTAGAAGATGAATATTGGGGTTCCCCAGAGTTCTATCTTAGGACCCCTTACATTTTTCTTGATCGTGAATGATCTACCACTGTACATACAGCTCATATTTTTCTCTATACTTAACATAACGCCAGCCACCGATGACAAGACCACCTATGTGCTTCAAACGATTCGTTTTCGAGGGGAAAAAATGAAGCCATTCTATTGCATTTCAAGAACACCTGCCTTGGAGACCAGCTGACAGTTATCGGTCAAATTCAGAATCGCCAATTAGCAGTGATTTTATCATGAATAATTTTACTAACGCTGAAATAGCTGACATGCACTTTATTTATGGAATAGCAAATGAAAATGCAGAAAAAGCACGAATAATTTAACAGGACACACTTTTACAGAATAAATTTAACGCTAGTAGAAACCCCGCCTACAATCACACGTCATCAGGTAATCCGAAAATATACGCGGCCCCAGCACGCCGTTACTAAGTATACTTGACACCAGCTACACCAGAGTGTTGGAATCGATTAGCATAAAGGCAGGTGCATGCAAACTGAGTTGAAAATGCATATTTTATATTATTAGCCAATCTAACCTAACCTGACTAACCTAACGTAAAGAGAATAACCATACCTATACCTGATCTGTTTTTGAAGTCAGCGTTTTGCGAAATTGAAAGCTAAAGGACGTAGGTGCCAAAATCAGTGAACTTTTGTAGCGTAATTATTGTTCACAAAGACTCACGTTTTCTGTTCCTTGGTGCCATCGTATGTGACAATGTATGTGTCAATATGCGCTGGTGTCAAGTATATTTAGTAACGGCGTGCTGGAGCCGCGTATAATTTTTGATTTCATGATGACGTACGACTGTGGGTGGGGTTCGTACTGGCGTTGAGAATATTGTCACGCGTACCTTTAATGCCTAAGTGAATTTCTAAGCACTGGGACACCCTGTCACTAGTTTCGATTGGCTACGAGAGGTTTAAATGAGATCACCCTGCATTACGAAATGAAATAATTCATATAAAATTTAAAATAATAACATTTATTAAATAAAAAGTGGAACGAGCATAATTAACAAAAACAATATTAAAAAGTAACAAAAATAATTTAGACAAAAATCTAGTGTTACGGTTATACCCAAAATAATTTTACTTACAATAAAAATATCCCTAAGGAGAGAAGTGCCTAGAGATGATGATAGAAATAGTATTTTTCAAAAACTGACTAAGTCAAGATCTGAGCTTATCTCAACTACGTCAGAACTGAACAGAGTCTCTAGTGTCTTTTAACTTTATAGTAGAAAACATTCCCTAGTCATCAGTTTGATTGTGCTGACATTTGCAAGGCAGCAAAGTACTTCGTCCTAGGTGATGATATTAGAATAGACACGAGTCGGTATCAAAATGCAAACTCTCATTTTTCAACAATTTGTTGAATTTCAAAGTGAATGAGCAATCTGGATATCCTATGTACTGGGTGATCATCACCTGAATGCTCGTATGTAACAACCTTACGAATGAAAAATAAATGAATGAATGGAAAATTATTTTATGAAAAAGTAGTTTCATACTTGATTCTGACTTGGTTATTGGGCTACGTGACAATATTTTGCAAAATCGCTACCAGTTCAGATATCCTAACGGAGTAATTCCATATGCTGAAACATTTAGAATATACATTGAAGATTGTGTGGAACTGGGAGTTTTAATTCAAATGCAGGTGGTGGGAGATCAGAAACTGTAACGAAGCCTGAACTAGAAGAAGCTATACTTGATGTGATCGAAGATCTTTCAAATAGTATCAGGAAGATTGCACAGCAGCTTAAAATCAGCAAAAAAACAGTAAAATTCAGAGTTGTCAATTAGCAGTGATTTCATAATAAATAACTTTACTAACGCTGAAATGACTGACATGCACTTTATTAATGGATTAATAAGCAAATGGTAATGCGAAAGTAGCACGGATAATTTACCATGTCAGATATCCTAACAGAGTAATTCCATGTGCTTAAACATTTAGAATGCTTCATGCAAGATTATGTGAAACTGGGAGTTTCAATATGAATGCAACTGATGGAAGACCAGAAACTGTAACGACGCCTAAACTAGAAGAAGCTATACTTGATGCGATAGAAGTTCCTTCAAATAGTACCAGGAAGATTGCACTGCAGCTTGAAGTAAGCACAAAAACCGTTTGGAAAGTACCTCCTTTACCCATAACATATAAGTCCGAACTCTACTGCTCCGAGATTTTCGCCCAAGATTAGTGTTTTGCAGGTGGCTGATTCATACGATACCACTCAATAATTATTTTTCACCAATATACTTGTATACAGACGAGGCAAATTTTTCACAAGATGCTGTTATGAAGTTTCACAATAACCATTTTTGGGCCGACAAAAATTCCCACATTATTAGAGAAAGGCATTATCAGCAAAAATTTTCGCTAAACGTTTGTAAGAATTATTAGTGACTACCTAATGTCCAATTTTTTTACCAACAAGATCAACAGGACTATTTTGCGAATTCATCAACCCAGAAGTTGTACCGGCAATATGTGTTTAATGCACGACGAAGCTCCAGCTCCTTTTTAGTGTTCTGACTGGTCAGCATCTCGCCATCCCCTACCATAATGGCTGTATTGGACGCGCAGGACCTCAAAATTGTCCAGGAGTACTATTTTCGAATCGTTCGGTTTCAATACGAATGCAAATGAGAGAAACAGTTAATCGAATTCACATACGAAATGATTTGGAAATAGCACCCACTCCAGCTCGCAGTTCTGATATAAATCCTCTAGATTTCTATTAATGGGTTTTGGGGTGATTTGAAGGCTCTTTTTCATAACTCTCCTATACTAGATCTGAATGGCTTGAGGAATCGAATAATGGGCAACTTCAATGTCATGAGAAATACTCCAAGTATTTTTGAACGTGTCAGACAACCAATGACTAATCGATTGCAGTCGTGTATTTCATCAGAAGGTGGACACTGTGGTCATTCACTTCGAGGTCAAAATTGTTATTTTTTCGAATGAAGCCAAATATGAAGAAAACACAATGGACCAAAATGTTGTAATTTCAGTTGCCTAATCTAAGAAAAACTACAATAAAAGTCAGCGACGTTCTTTTTTTCCTCAATATTCTCGGCCGTGGTGCCTACTGAGAGGATATTCATGATAGTAGATAAATATCACATATTTTTCCTAATTTCAACGACCTATATCTTAGAAACGAAGCAACTACGAACATATGTTCATAGGACCTTTTTTTTTATCAAAACGATCTGAACCGTAGTTAGGAAACATCCCTATATACATCGAGCACCTTTCAGAAATTTTTGTTCGCTAAAAATAGTAAACATATGAATCAGTAGTGAATTCAATCAGGTTGAAAATATCTGAATAAGTTTTCATCTTGAATTCGAAATCCCACGGATTATCTGGAATCTTCAATTACCAACGAGATATCAAATTATATATTTGAATATTTTCAAATTTTATATATACTTAAAGGTCCAAACTTGTTGAGCTGCAAAAATTATTACTCAACTTATTGGATTTGAAAAATTCTTTCTACTTCGGATTCTAATAGAAACGATTCACGTTGTTAAACACATGAATTATTTGCAGATACCAACTCTTCAAGCGTTCCTGCTGCCACCTATTATTATTGTCATCAGTTAAATATTATCCAGGTTGTATGCCACCATCCGACTGCAAGAGTTCGATAATTCAGCAGATTATTGAAAAACCAAAGTGACCCAGACATCAGAGTCTACAACCAGAAATTATTGCTCAATATACATGGGGAACCAAGAAACATCTAAAAATAATGGACGTTTTTTTATGGAATGCCATCACATTTGCCCATTTTTTGAAGCATTCCAATGCAAATTCATAACGAACAGATGTGTGAAATTCCTAATGAATTATCGTGCCCTCAAATTGTACAAGGTGGCTAAAACAAAATTTTTAAATCGGAACTATTCAAATCGTATTTTTTAATGTTTTCAAATGGAATGTTTTTCGACCGTATCATGTGGGATTAGGACACCATTTCTTTTTCTTTTTATTCCCAGCCGTTTCTGATTAATTGAATTTTGAACATTTAAATTTGTCTGTGTCTGTGTGTGTTATATGTGAATAAGTTATAGATATGTCCAAAATTTTTCTATGAGGCCGCTCAAAGTTGACAAGAAAAAAAAAATATATGATTGACATGGTTTGTGGAAATATTGATATGTTATTATTATGAAATTTATTCATTCAAGTAGTTTACATACATATTTAACATGTGTAAAATTATAATAAATGAGTACAATTAATAAATGAACGCATAGCATATAATGAATGAAGAGCTAATCGATAAGTGATCTATCACTTGTTTCGATATTGACAGAATGTAAAATACAAATATGTATACATGTACATGCACATGCTCATAGCTGTAACATACACTTATATAAATGTTAAACACAGTAGGTATAACAATATGGAAAATAATACATTAAAACATTAAATTAAGACGTCAAAACATTAAAATTAATACATTAAAGCACTAAAACTGAGAAGTTAGAACATTAATATTAAGAAAATACAATATTAAAATCAGAATGCAATAATTAAGACTAGAAAGTGGATGTTAAGGAATTGAGCAAATTGAAAATATGATGGGGTACTAAGATAATTGTCTAATCAAATAGAGAGAATTAATTAGATGATTGCCATCAAAAGCAAGTACCTATGAGGTGATTATTGTTTCCATTATATTAGACCGTTTATTATTTTTTATCGTTGCTTAGAATGAGATTTTTTTATTTTGTTTAAATTCACTTATTTTTTTAGATTTTATAGTACCCGGACCATATTGAATATTTTTTTTTAATATTTGAGTTCGATCTTTTGGATGTAGATTTTTTTTACACGTTATACAATCGTAGTAGATTTTCGGCAGGTATTATATGCATAAGTCGTCCTACTATATCACTAGACCAGTGGAATTTTACATTCGTACAGAAATCGTACAGAAATTAAATAGTTGTCTGATATTCATAATTTCGGATTGTTTGTATAGTAAGTCCGAAAAAATCTTCGGTTTTTCATCATCACTTTCAGCAATCTTATTAACAGTATTTTCAGGGGTTTGACGTGTATTCAGAGAGCACTGCCCCATATCAGGATTCCAAATCTTATATAACTTTCCTCTAAGGAGATATATTTTCATTGTTTTCAGTGGCAGGTTATTACTTGAATATTTGAATTTGTATTGGATAAATTGCAGTTTTTTTTCATTTAATTTCCGGGTACAATGTGTACGGCTTCATACTGGAAAAGTTCTCTAGTAATTAATCAGTGCAAGTTTTTTGTCACGGATATACGAAATCATATGAGACGATATATTATATGAGAATGACAATGATTTATTTCTGAAATTCTCTTAACTGCGAATGTTCGACTAATGTGTGATGACCATAAAAACGTTGATACCAACGCGAGATTAGACATCTAATTATAAAAATGAACATTTTCATAAGTGCTCCAGGGACCCTTATACATAATAGATCCATCATTTTTCAGACATTCTTGTAATCAAGATTGTATTTCATACAGAATCAGTTGTGTATCCGATCAGGTTGCGAAATATCTGAAGAAGTTTTTCAAATCTGCACAGCACAGACGACCTATTCTATAGACGTTTCACGCATATTGTCAGGCTCAGGGACCATTCGATAGTTCGTGGTTCCCACATGTACGAGGTACACATACTATTTTTTCTGAAATCGCATTCAGCATTATCATAAATTAAGGAATTATACTTATTGTTTGCGTGCATTCATTTACTGTCTAAAATGTATACTAGCCGTCAAAAATTTTCCCGGATCGTTTACGATACGGCAAAGTACTTTTTCTACAAGCGTGCGTGTTCCGCCCTTTTCCCGCACGCAATTTAGTTTGAGAAGTGTCATATTCTCGCACTAGTGCGGGAAAAATTTTCCCGCACGCTAATGTCACTTCAAGTGAGTTTTTCCCGCACTAGTGCGGTAATAATTTTTCCCGCACGTGAAAGTTTGTTCAAGAACATCACATAAGATGTTTCAATGCTCTTGTAGAAAAAATCTTGATCCTTACTCATACGAAAAGGTATTATCCCGCACTCGACTGCTTACCCGAACTCCGCTTTGCGGTAACGGCAGTCTCATGCGGGAATAGTACTCTTTCCGTACTTGTTAGGATAATAACTATTCCCGTACAGTTTAGTGCCGAAATCGGTTTGGGAAAGTTAGTTGCTTAGCAACGGACAAAAATATTAGATTAGCGTATTTTGAGGCCTGAAGTTGCTCAGAGAAAGTGGGCATTCTTGAACGATTTCAGAAAAAGTACTTTTTCTCCAAATGACATTAAAAGAGGCCTTTTAATGACACTTGGCAGGCTTAGAAGTTGTACTTTTAATGCCTAGGCAGAAAAAGTCCACTTTTACTGCCTAGGCAGAAAAAGTTCGTTGCTAGGCAACCTTCCAAGTAATAATTTAAATCAAACTGGTTATTAAAATTGACAATGACAAAGTAAACAGTAAACAAACAAATTCAACAAACGTCATCAGCGGTAAACATAGTAACGCAGGGCCTTTGGCAGTTACCTTTGATGAAATAATTTAGTTATTTGGATATTGATAATGAAACGCAATTTAAATATGAAAAAGTCGATTTTGCTTGGAATTGGAACAAATTTGAAGAAAAAATTATATGTTTCACACGGCATAAAAGCAGATTTAATGCCTTGGCTGGTTTCATAGCCTCGCTACGCTCGGCTATGAAACACCAGCCGCGGCATTAAATCTTGTGCTTTAATGCTTAGTAAAAAAAATAACTATTTCCGTACAGTTTAGTGCCGAAAACGGTCCGGGAAAGTTCGTTGCTTAGCAACAGACTAAAATACTAGAATAGCGTATTTTGAGGCCCGAAGTTGCTCCGAGAAAGTGGGCATTCTTGAACGATTTCAGAAAAACAATAATGTTCATACTTTTAATATCTTGCGAATTAATAAAAAAAATTGGAAATTACAATTTAAAATAATTTAAATATATGTACCACTTTGTGCCTCATGGTTACACTTTGAAACAATTGCTTTTAAATATTATTTCTATCTAACCATTGGAATCAACGTAAAACTATAAATATAGTTTTAGTAGGAACTATACCACTTACTTCACGTTGATTCCAGTAGCAAGGTAAAAATACTATTTATATGCAACAGTTTCATAATAAAACCACCAGGACACGAATTGCTTTTAACGCATATACTGTCTAGTCTTCTCTGCATGCGCAGAATTTGACAGATTGTGGGAACAGCGAATTCCCAAATTGTTCCCGATCTACCGAATTGGCGTGAAGCGTCTATTATGCAGTGGTTCCCAACCGGTGGTACGCATACCACTGGTGGTACGTGGAAACGTTTCAGGTGGTACATGAAACGACACCAAAATACTAAGCGATTTGATTGGTAAGCCCATTGAATTTTTTAAGGAAGAAACCCAGTGTTTGACGAAGTTTGTCAATACTGATACTAACTTGTTAAAAGCGTCATACCTTGCTAGTTTGAGAATTGCAAAAGATGGAAAGCCTCACACAATCGGTGAGACGCTTTTACTGCCGGCCGCTATGGATATGGTCCAAGTCGTCTTAGGATAAAAGGCAGACAAAGAAATTCAAAAAATACCACTGTCAAATAACACAGTAAAGAGACAAATTGTCGATATGTCTCATACTATTCAAGAAAAACTGGCTTCAAAATTCCAAGAATACACTTATTTTGCACTCCAAGTTGACGAAAGCACCGATGTTTCAAACATGGAGCAGCTACATGTTTTCGTGCGATTTGAATACAATGAAGAGGTGATAGAAAAGTTTTTGTTCTACAAACCACTTGAATCATATACCACAGTGCAACTCATTTTCAAGGTAATTGATGAATAGGTGCTCAAAGTAGGTATTCCCTGGTCCACATTGACTTGTGTACAGATGGGCCAAAGCTATGTCAGGAAGATTGACAGGGCTAGCAGCAAAAATAAAGGAAGTTGCTCCTGAATGCAAAAGTACGCATTTTGTCATCCATCGAGTAGCATTAGCTGCTAAAGATATGCCGAAAAATCTGAACTCTTATTCATCAGATGCTGTGAAAGTTAATAACTTCATAAAGGCTAGGGCTTTTAACACAAGATTATTTTTCTTGGTGTGTGTGAAGAAATGGGTGGCAAGTTCAAGACTTTACTCCTGCATACAGAAGTGAGGTGGTTAACTCGAGGAAAAATTTTGAAGCGTCTCTTTGAACTGAAATCAGAAGTTGTTATGTTTTTAAGTGAAAGAAATCATGATAGGAAAAAAATTTTTGCTGATGGAGAATGGTTGTCAAGATTGGCTTTTCTAATCGACATTTTTCACAAACTCAACACACTATACAACTTTGGACTTCAGGTACGAAACACAACCCCCTTCACAGCCAGTGACAAAATAAACTCCTTTAAGAAAAAGTTTGTCCTGTTTCGTTCACGAATACAGGATGAGAATTTATCTACATTTCCCACTCTTTCATAATTTTTTGAAGAAAATGGAATATATCCAATGCCAGATGTGGTTGCAGATATCATTGTTTACTTGAAAGGCCTTCAAAAAAGCTTTAAGTATTTCTCTGAGGATTATTCAAAAGTGGACTGGATCAAAAATCCTTTTTCGGGAACCCCACTAAATGAATTGGAACTAAAAGAAAGTTTTATTGATCCTACAGAAGATAGTTTCCTGAAAGAGAAATCTTTAATTAACTTCTGGTTCGGATGTAAAACCGAGTACCCTTTGATCTTCCGGCAAACTCTGCTATTTGTGATGCCATTCGTTACGAGTTACTTTTGTGAGAGTGGATTTTCTGAACTATTGTACATAAAAAATAAATATAGAAGCAGAATAAGTGTTGAAGATGCCTCAAGAGTGAGGATAAGTTCCATTAGTGCTATTGTTGATATTTTATTCATAGGCAAACAACAAGTAACGCACCGAAGACTATAAAAGTATATTTTGTATGATGATAAATTTTTTGCTGAGTTTGTATACTGATTTTTTTATTTGTATGTTTTTAGACCTATCGTTAATGAATAAAACTGTAAATTAATACCATTTCATGCTTTTTATTTCTCCTTTATTGTAAGCATGTTATAGATAAACAAATATCTAACAATTAAATATGAAGTTTTCTCAGGAATTTTATTCAAAAAGCCTCTGAACACTTTTAGAATAGTAAATAGTAGTCGTTTATTAAAATATTTAGGTC